>OY987333.1:97374880-97974880 GCA_963920685.1 Polydrusus tereticollis
GTCAGATGTGAAATTGTTGTTCTATGATTGTACCTACCACACTTGAGTACGGTAAAAGGGAAAATTGATGATTATGATGTAGTAGGGTATCATATGTATCGCTACGTTTGTATTTAATGTATTATATTAGATTTTGGCTCCCCTGTTTAAAATTTCCGATAGGAAACGATAGGAAAAATATTTATCGTTTTCTATCCGTTTTCTGGATCCGGAATTTCAGGTGAAATGTCTGTATTTTCAGAATGAAAGTCTATCGTTTTTAAGTGCAACAAACATATTCATTTTGAATCGTTTCTAATGCCAAGTTGTACACGGTTAAGTGAATACTTTTTAATTGTATTTATTCTTATAAACAACTTACAGTAATCCTATCCGTTTCTATCGTGGTAATCATCAGTGATTCTTATGCGGTTCTATTTGTTAAAGTAGCCAGTAATCCTATCCGTTTCTATCGTGGTAATCATCAGTGATTCTTATGCGGTTCTATTTGTTAAAGTAGCCAGTAATCATATCCGTTTCTATCGTGGTAATCATCAGTGATTCTTATGCGGTTCTATTTGTTAAAGTAGCCAGAAATCCTATCCGTTTCTATCGTGGTAATTATCAGTGATTCTTATGCGGTTCTATTTGTTAAAGTAGCCAGTAATCCTATCCGTTTCTATCGTGGTAATCATCAGTGATTCTTATGCGGTTCTATTTGTTAAAGTAGCCAGTAATCCTATCCGTTTCTATCGTGTTAATCATCAGTGATTCTTATGCAGTTCTATTTGTTAAAGTAGCCAGAAATCCTATCCGTTTCTATCGTGGTAATCATAAGTGATTCTTATGCGGTTTTATTTGTTAAAGTAGCCAGTAATCCTATCCGTTTCTATCGTGGTAACCATCAGTGATTCTTATGCGGTTCTATTTGTTAAAGTAGCCAGAAATCCTATCCGTTTCTATCGTGGCAATCATCAGTGATTCTTATGCGGTTCTATTTGTTAAAGTAGCCAGTAATCCTATCCGTTTCTATCGTGGTAATCATCAGTGATTCTTATGCGGTTCTATTTGTTAAAGTGGCCAGTAATTCTATCCGGTTGTATCGTGGTAGACATCTGCTCTTCCAATGCGTTTCTATATGTTAGAGTGGTGAGTAATCCTATCCAGTTCTATCGTCGTAATCACCAGTGATTCTTATGCGGTTCTATTTGTTAAAGTAGCCAGTAATCCTATCCGTTTCTATCGTGGTAATCATCAGTGATTCTTACGCGGTTCTATTTGTTAAGGTAGCCAGTAATCATATCCGTTTCTATCGTGGTAATCATGAGTGATTCTTATGAGGTTCTATTGGTTAAAGTAGCCAGTAATCCTATCCGTTTCTATCGTGGTAATCATCAGTGATTCTTATGCGGTTCTATTTGTTAAAGTAGCCAGTAATCCTATCCGTTTCTATCGTGGTAATCATCAGTGATTCTTATGCGGTTCTATTTGTTAAAGTAGCCAGTAATCCTATCCGTTTCTATCCTGGTAATCATCAGTGATTCTTATGCCGTTCTATTTGTTAAAGTAGCCAGTAATCCTATCCGTTTCTATCGTGGTAATCATCAGTGATTCTTATGCGGTTCAATTTGTTAAAGTGACCAGTAATCCTATCCGTTTCTATCGTGGTAGACATCTGCTCTTCCAATGCGTTTCTATATGTTAGAGTGGTGAGTAATCCTATCCGTTTCTATCATCAGTGATTTCTATGCGTTTCTATACGTTAGAGTGGTCAGCAATCCTATCCGTTTGTATCGTGGTAATCATCAGCAATTCTTATGCGGTTCTATATGTTAAAGTAGTAAGTAATCATATCCGTTCCTATCGTGATAGTCATTTGCCATTCTAATCCGCTTCCATAAAGGATGCGGTATCATTATCATATAAAATATAAAAAATTTCGGAACAGTGGTGCAGCCAAAAAAAAAATGATTGAAGAGCCAAGATTTTTTCTATTAGAGGGGAAAGGATGGTTGCTAAATGAAACGCAAAAAATCTAATTATTACCCAAAGAAACATTATCGAAATTATTTCAATAATTTAACATAGTAAGATAACAAAAAATGTTCCCAAATTGTGCCATGAAA
This sequence comes from Polydrusus tereticollis, assembly GCA_963920685.1. Classification (NCBI taxonomy): domain Eukaryota; kingdom Metazoa; phylum Arthropoda; class Insecta; order Coleoptera; family Curculionidae; genus Polydrusus; species Polydrusus tereticollis. The sequence goes on from OY987333.1 coordinate 97,376,986, forward strand.
ATAAATGCATATCCTGAATTACTTTTTATTCAGTGACATTTATTTTGTGGCAAAGATATTTGGTTAAATAGTGGTAAATTACGACTTGCCTACGACGTTGCAAAAGCCAAGTTAAAGGACCATAGTTTTGAAGTTACGTTAGACACAAAATTTTGGACACCCTGTCTAATACGTATCAATCAAACTTGGTTAACGATACTATTAGACCTTTTTTATTAACTATACCTTGTGTAATTTTATTATAACAAGTCACTGTTTTGATTTTTCATTCGTTACTTAAACTACTAGTCCAAAACTGTTTTTTTTTGCTGATCGCTGAATCGATTTGGCTAAAATTTTATGGGTAAATAAGGCAACAAAATATATAGCATGTAATCTAAAAAATAAAATAATTATATTAGTATAGGTCGAGGTATAGGTACTGCTTAACATGACTAATAAACCCTTTTGACTTGGGCAAAGTTTGTTGCACCTCTAAATGTGAAGACGAAGGGAAAAAATTACATAAAATAAAATGAAAACCTTAATTTATTAAAGATGATAAGTACATAACATGTATAATTCTTATTGTACTAACTTATTAATAAGTTAAATTGTACTTATTACCGGGCAGCAGCCCACTTGAAGGTTAATTACAAATAAAAAAGAGACTCGAGACATAATGCATTGTCAAAACGTACCGGGTAGCAAAGTGACATCACGCCAAAAATATTCCCAAATTAAAGCTAAATTTGCGTACAAAAAAGAATAGCACTTTCTTAAATGTTTATGTTAAAATACTAAAATGTTTTATCGAAATTATTCATGCCAAAATTAAAAGGAAAAGCATGAGATAGTAAAAGAAAACGAGAAATACACTATATGGGAGAACTTGCAAATCAAGTATCAAGAGGTATCAAATCAGGTTTGACATAACCTTACAATCATCGGGTATAGCCGGTTAATGGCCAATAGGTAACGTGCTCTTTCGAGCCAGTGTTACTCTATACACTAGCGTAACTAGACTTTTTTAGCCCCAACACAAAATATATAAGAAGGACCCCCTTTCGGTCACGAATCACAAATACTAATAAAACAACGAACAAGCTTTTTTCTTATTTATTTTACATAGGTATAACTTAACAAAATATATCTTCTCGTCAAAGTAAAACAAAACTTTAAAATAACTTTAAATTTAAACCAAGTCCAAAAATTAGTTATTAACGAAGTTGCAAATTGTAATAAAATCTCCGGAGTTTAAAACAAAACTCAACTTAAATTTATTAAACCCTAAAATGATTTTTTTCTCGCTTTACACACTTTAAATTCATTAATTAAATCTTTAAGTCTAATTTGTTCGCAGCTTCACTTACGACGGAAATTAGACAAAAACTACAGTGGGCCCCCCCAAGCTTGGGGGCCCCAACGCATTGCGCTTACTTGTCTTATGGTAGTTACGCCACTGACTCTATCGAAAATATAACAAAAAAGTTAAGCTGGTTTACCAATAGGTATAATAGTAGGTTAAATACTAAATAGCTATACAAAAAATGGAACCGGGGTCAAGGGTTAAACAAAAAAAAGTGCGCCGTAAATCAAGTTTCAAATCAGGTTTCCATAACCTTACAATCATCGGGCATAGCCGGTTAATGGCCAATAGGTAGCATGCTCTTTCAAGTCAAGTATTACTCTACAGGGTCCTGCAACCTGCAACACTGTGCCAAGCTTCCATAGCTCCTATAAGATTTAAGTTAGGGGTCTCGTTTATATCCTCACTTATATTGATTTATAGGATGCATTTTAGGAAAATATTTTTGTATATACAGGGTGACCCAAAAAAGTGTGATCACATAAAGAGGTATTTTTGTTAATGAGACACCCCGTATTTTTTTGCATATTTAGTTTTACTAGAGAGAAGAGAAACATTTTTTCTCGCAAGTAATGTTTATGAGACTGGGATTCCCGAAAGACGATATCTATGGTCATCTAGGCTGCAGAACAGAAAAGCGCCGAGTGCATCCATGAACCGCTCAAGGTTAGAAAAGAGAGTGTAAACATTCTAAATGAAGAGTCGGCAGAAGTCGATCTGCTCAAAGTTCTAATTAAGGAGTTACAAAGCAAGAACCAAATTCTCATGGAAAACAACCAGCTTCTGAAAGAAAAGGTAGATATTCTGGAGAATAAAGTTAAAAAACAGAAAAATGCAAGTCACGTTAATAATATGCAACCACCGCAATCTTTACAATCAGAGACATCTAGTAAAATCCTACCCCATGAAAATGCGGTTAATAAACCTAACTTCGTGAACATCGAAAATACCAATGTGCCGAATATAAATATCGATATGGCAAACAAGGTCATATTGAATTCCGAAAACAAAAAAGCTTTAAATAATACCGTCGATCCACCGCCCAATCCTAAGGCTGACGTTGATGACAAACAAGGAAATGATTGGATTGAGGTTAGTTATTCAAAAAATAAAAACAAACAAACAATGAACAAAACAAAAGTGAACAAATCTAGTCGTCCTGAACCCCTTAGGGGTGTAAATGAAAATAAAACTTCTTTGAAACCCGCGGAGAGGATTTCGTTTCTGTTTTTGTCAGGACTGGCTCCTGATGTTACGAGCGAAAATGTTAAGTCCTTTCTGCAGGAGAACAACCTTGGAAGAGAGTATTCCTGTGAGAAGATGAAGACCAAGAGAGAAAAGTACTGTAGCTCATTCAAGCTCGCAGTGCCCTTTAATGAAGCGGAAAAATACCTGTGTCCAGATATCTGGCCAAAAGGCATCTTAATAAACCATTTTCGCAACCTACAGCGCCAGAGTGTGGCAACAGTGAGTCCAAAAAGAAGAATTTAAAAGTGTTACACATAAACGTACGATCTATTAGGAAAAAGAGAGACGAATTAGAAGCATTCCTTGCTGACAAGGATATAGACATAATCTGTCTCACAGAACATTGGTTGACTGAACAGGAACTTGAAGTTTTTCAAATACAGGGATACAAGTCAATAAGTTTTTCCTCAAGAAGACAGACAGTGGGTGGCGGAACAGCGATCCTTGTTAAACCTTGCATCAAGGCGAACAATGTAAATACTAATTTTAACTTTAATGTAGATGAATGCGCTGAATATTGTATTGTATACTGTGAAAATATAAAAATGTACATTTTAACTATTTATAGGTCACCAGCGGGCCCTATTGACACCTTCTTGGAAACGTTAGAGGGTATATTAACCCCACTTAATCTAAACAAACATATTTTGATAGCTGGAGACTTCAATGTTCACTTTAACACACCTGATGCTGCCACAGCTAAACTGTGTGACATGCTAGCAGGTTTTGGCCTTGAACGGACAATTTATGCACCCACCCGAGGGGTGTCTTGTCTCGATAATATCTTTTGCAGTAGCGGCATACAGGTACACAACACACTCGTGGTGGATGTTGGGGTTTCTGATCATAGGGGACAACTGGTTGGGTTCTCCGTGCCTGAGGAAGTGGATTTTTCACAGAATAAAAAGGTATGTAGGCCTATAACTCGGAGAGGGTTGTTCATGTTTCATGACAGGCTGTCTGAAATGTCTTGCGATTTCATTAATGACGGTTCTACTAGTGTGGATCAGAAATTTGATCTATTCATGCAAATACTTGAACATGCTTATCTGAATTCATTTCCAGAAAAAACATATGCAGTTAGGTCGAATCAGGGTAATAATATCAGTTGGTTTAATGAAGAGCTGAAGGTAATGAGGGATAGGCTGGGTTTCTTAAAAAATTTATCTGAACAGTATGGGGGTGTAGATAAAAAATACTATAATGACTATAAAGCTGTTTATAAAACCAAAATAAAGGATGCCAAGGTAAGTGCTAACGATAATCTCATTAGAAACTCTAACTATTCTGCAAAAACTATGTGGAATATTATAAACGAGCAAAGAGGAAGATCAAAGGAGAGCTCCAGCAAGACTGAATTAACGCCTGATGATTTCAATAACTTTTTTAGTAGCGTAGCTGAAAATGTAGTGAATCACATTCCACATGTGAACTGCAATCCAATAAAATTTTTAAACTCTTTACAAAAACCTTTGAATGAATTTCTGTTTTCTGAGGTTAGTTATAATGAGGTCCGTGATGTAATTAATAGTTTGAAAAATAAGAATAGTAGAGACGTATTTGGCTTAAATGTGAATCTGATAAAAAACGTAAAAAATATAATATTGATACCACTTACAAGACTCATAAATATTGCTTTTAGGAATGACACTTTCCCGGATGTCTTGAAGAAGGCCATTGTAGCACCAATATATAAAAAAGGCAATCATGACCTGCCTGAAAACTATAGACCTATATCTCTCCTCCCGGTCGTGTCCAAGATATTTGAGAAATGTATGGCATTGAGACTGGTGTCATTTTTTGAGGCGAACGATCTTTTCTCTGAACATCAATTTGGTTTCCGCAGGGGTAAAAGTACTTCAATGGCTATACTTGATCTTGTCTCACAAATTACTGAAGCCTTTCATGATAAAATGTACAGCGCAGTGCTGTTTTGTGACTTGAGCAAGGCATTCGACTGTGTCGATCACGACATTCTTCTAAAAAAACTTCATATCTACAATTTTGGCCATGACAGTATCGAACTGTTAAGATCATATCTCAGTAACCGCTCCCAAAAGGTGAGATGTGGTGGAGTGACGTCAGGGGAAAGGAATGTCAATATTGGTGTCCCGCAGGGATCAATTCTTGGCCCAATTTTGTTTCTGATATATATCAACGATTTACCGGCTAGCAATGCCTCTCAACTGTTCACCATTTTCGCTGACGACACGACCATCTCCCTCACTGATAGTACACTAGACGGCTCAAAGGCAAAATGCGATGTGGGCCAGGAGGATGCCGAGCTCTGGTTCTCTGCGAACAGACTGCTGCTGAATAAGGACAAGACTGTGAAGATGATATTCTCCATGCGTAATCTGCCCGAGGATGACATAACAGAGGCAGGGTTTCTGGGAGTCACATTGGACTCGAGGCTGCAGTGGGACCCCCACATTCGGGCGGTGGCTAGAAGGTTGACGAGGGGAATCTACGTTCTTCGACACTTGTCATCATGTGTATCTCTTCAAATTCTGAGGGTAGCCTACTTCGCTCTATTTCAGTCGCATGTATCTTATGCAATTTTGACATGGGGACATTCATCAGGGGTGCATAGATTGTTTGGCCTGCAGAGGAGAGCGGTGAGAGTCCTAGAAAAGCTTGGATACGGGGATGATTGCAGGAATGCCTTTATTTCTCTAAAAATTCTCACTGTGCCCAGCCTGTATATCTGGGAAGCATTAATCTACGCTAAAACTAGCAATTACCAAACTCATGAAAATATTCATGACCATGATACAAGAACTAAGGGCAATTTGGTACCCCTCTATAGACGTCTAAGAAGGTGTCAGGATGGTCCAGGTTATTGGGCCATTAAGTTTTTCAATAAACTACCTGAAAACTTGAGAGGACTACCTCTCAATTTATACATATAAAAAAAAAATAAAACAAATTTTATTGGACAAGGCTGTTTATTCATTCAGTGAATTTTTAAATTGTACATTTTAAAACAAATTATGTGTGTGACTGTATTTTGTATTTTGTAATATTTTAAAACTAGTGCATTTTGAATATTTTAAAATTAATGTAATTTGTCATTGTGCAGTATGTGTCTGTATTTAATGATAAGTTTTATAATGTTGTGTATTAACTATATTGACGTGTGTAAACCTTTGTGTATATGACATGAATAAATTTACTGAATTACTGAATTACTGAATTACTGAATCTTTGAAAAATTAATTTCTTGAAAAAAATTTCCGCATTTCCGCTTTACAAAAGTATACCCACTTATCCCTGACACGTAGTAGTGTCAAAATGTTTAAATTGAAAAATATGCTTATTTTGCCCTGGCCGCCTAACAATTTTGTTTAAAAAACTTTATTATGTTTAGCGAGATGTTTTGGTAAATATTTCAAAAACGGTTTAGAATTAATAAATTATTATTACAAAAATTAGTTGTTTTCGAATTTTACATCAAATAGTCAAATATTATACAGGGAGTTTCATTTGAAAAACTTGAGAAGTTAATCTAAAATGTGTCCATCTTGAAATCTTATTTTGAACATCCTGCGCAAAATAAATAAATATTATTTTATTCATAGTATCTCTAGACCCCTTGCCATAAATTTCACATAATACCGTGGTAGAACAAAATGCCTTTGGGTAGTTTTTTAAATTTATTTTTCAAGGACTGCAAAACTTTTTTTTTTCGTAGGTATTAATTTATTGCTCATAAACGACAAAAGCAAATCAAATAAAATTTTAGAAAATTATAAAAGGGCACTGATATGAACCTAAATATGGAAAAAAATACGGGGTGTCTTATTTTAAAAAAAATAACACTGTGTAATCACACTTTTTTAGGCCACCCTGTATATGCGAAAATATTTTCCTGAGATGCATTCCTAACTTAAATCGTATAGGAGTTGTTAAAGCCTGACGCAGTGTTGCAGGACCCTGTATATAAAAAAATGCCCAAAAAAGTTCCTCAATTATCATTTTGATTAGAGAAAAACTCCAATAATAATAATAATAATAATTAGATCAGAACACATTGTACTGTACGACGATTCCTATGGAAACACCACACCTTAAAATGGTTTATGTTTTAAACCACTTCAGTACAAAACGTAACTTTCGAAACAAGGTAAGAAAATCAAATTGGAGAAAAATCATAATAAACTAGGGAACAATAGAAACGCCCCATACGAAATTTTGCATCAAGTTTAAGACCGTGTAATTTGAAAAATATTTAATGGATTTTTTGAAGCGAGATAGATTTGGATAGGTATGACTATGGATCATTAGACAGGGATAAAGGCGTAGCCTTAGCTTGCGCAGGTAGCATAATACAGCGAGGATAAGACGGTGCAATTTTTGTTAATTTTTTATACCTTGCCATTTCATGGAAAGAGTAATGTACTGTCTCAGAACGTTCTTACACATGTTTAAACCTCAAGTCGTAAAATAATGTATACAAGAACTGTTAGGTTTGTTAAAAATTTCAATACCCTAGAAAAAACTATCTGACATTATCTTTATAGAATGTAGTATAAATTCGAATATTAAATAAAATAAAAAAGTTCCAATCCAAAACGCGTTTTGCTAATTACCTCAAGACTGTAAAAATGTGAGCAACACCTTTATCTACTTATGCCTTTCATTAAGGTATTAAACATATTCTTCAGGTTAAAAGGATTCTAACTCGTAAATAATAAAAGCGAGTACAGTATTTTGTCTGGCAGAGGTTTTGACCTATCCCAGCACCCGGTAAACTTCTATCACCACTAGTACTCAGTGCAGTGTTTTTCTAACCAACTCATTTCGGATACACCAAGTTTCGCGCAGAGACAGAACCAAAATTTGTCAGAAACCCACATCTGCAGGACGAAAGAAAATAAAAGAGAACAAAAAACAGCAGCAAAAAGTGAAAGAGAAAATCACACTGAGCCCCAAAAAAAAATGCATTTTGACTAGCTTTTTGATCACGAAAATAAGTAAAATATAATGGCAATTTGCTACCCGGTTTCGCGCACGATGTAATATTCTAAACATTATGTATATTAACTAAAAAACAAGATCATCTGTAGGTACTTATTTGACTGCCAGAAGAACCCGCCACTTCACCGTTATATTCTCCAACATTATACTCGTCTATGGTAACATCTGAAATACATAAAAAATCCTAATGTTGGTCATGCTTGACATTTCAAAAATCTATAATACTTTATCAATGTCAATTGTCTTGGCAAAAGAAGTAATTTGGATTGAGTAGGTAGGTCATTTTAGCTAAACCAGCGTTCCGTAACTACACAACAGAGTATTAAAGTAGTAAGTATACTATATACTTTGAACCAGTCAAGTTCTGTAATGAATCGAATCAAACAATTAAATTTCCTTGGTGAATTAGTCACACCATGAATGATGTAAATGAATGATACAAAAAATTTAATAGAAAAATCATGTCAAAAAGCCAAAAATTGTAGTTCTGCGAAAATCTTCTTTTTCTTTGCTCCAATCCAGCTATACCTGTCAGCAACCTGATTTGTGATAAAACTTCGAAAACTATTAACAATGGAAGATTTGACATCCTTTCCCAACATAAGACGACTTCGCTGGATCTAAGACATGCAAATAAATTAACTTACATCTTATACACTTATCCTTCTATGAAATTATAAAAGTAGTATAAAAAAATATCTACTTTAATGTTGTACTATATTATACTAAGCAATACTCAATCAAATACTTTACCAGAGAGAATTTTTGTATTAACATTATTGAATGATGGCAATAGGGGCTTACCACATATTTCTGGAAATTCATCATTGTTTTGCAAAAGTTTATTTACATTGTGCATTTCTTTAATGGCGTTGATAGGAAATCGACTGTCAAATATATCCCTATGAGGATCATCATTTTCTACTTCTTTATTTTGTCTACCATCAGATCTTATTTCAATGTTATTCACTCTATCCAGTAATTCTTGTTGAATGAATTATATTGACACAATCTTTCTCTGAATGTCTTTCAGAAGCTTAAGGCATTCCTGCTGAAAGCCTAAAAAATTAACTTATTATTTTAAAGGTCTTAAACTTGGATTTTTTGACAAAATAATCTTAACACAAAAAATATATTTACTCATTTGTTCATCTTCTTTTGATATATTATCCTCTCTTGACATATTATCATTTAATGTCAAAGACAAAGCTGAAAGACTTCGGTCGATAGCCTTTCGGATATTTTGTCCAATAAAAATTGTTAAATAAAAAAGTTTGTCAAAGACAAACAATTACCTGAAACAGAAAGAACTAAATTTATGGCCATCACACAATATATTACAAAACTTCAACATGTACCACATATCCACATATCTACAACATATTAGTTTGGTACAGGTTCATGAAAATCAATCCCGAATGTAATAATGACTTACTCGTTTTGTTTTTTGCAAGGTTTCCTGGAAATTTTGGGTATTCAATAACTTTATCGCCTTCATCAGTGTCTGCTGCAGCGATTTTTTTCTTTTGGTTTCTGTGGAACTGTGTTTTCATCATCCGAGCTGGATACCACTCTGATTGCTTTGTACTTTCTTTTTTTTTGTCCTCCTTTGGATCAGTTGTACCTACATCACTGTCTATCTCAGCATCTCTTGCCTTTTTTAGCCCATACTCGTAATTATCTGGAACAACATAATAATATAACATTATAGTTTTATTTGAAACCATTTTTAACATTGTAATTAATTCTCGTTAAAAAATTTTTGGGTTTTTTTTAATGTAGGTATACATATTTTAAAATTTTTAACAGGAATTAAAATGAGATTTAAAAAAATGTTGATAATAATTTCTTATTTTACTACTTACTAATACTGACATTGTTAAATGTGTTTTGTGTTAAAGTTGTTTTTATTTAGGTATGATAAAAAGGTCTCACCGGTAGAATACAAAATCCTAAGAATTTGACATTTCTGCCAATCTGAACTAGGGGCACGATACTTTTAACAGCGGCATTGTATTTGTTTGTTGTTTTGAAATTTGGCCAAAAAGCTTCATTGTTGCCTTTAATCTAGAGTGTGGGAATGAGCTGCAGGCCATCATCAAACTCTACCACACAATATTTCTTATTCATTTTTTAATCTACAACATAAAAAAACAGTGTACAACCATATACTTACGTTAGGTATTCTATTTTGTAAATATAATTATTGTAACTTATACAAAAAGAAAAATGCACTTACCTCGCTATGTAGGGAATAACAACAAATTTATTATTTTCGAATGGCAGATACTTCTGTTCTACAACATTTAAAGGCCAAGTTTTGAGTACAGATAAGTGAGAAAGTACATAAATGTCAAGTTTGGAAGAAGCACAAGGTTTTTCATACAAGTTTTCTTTCTTTTTAAATTCCCACCCTATTAACAACATACACTGATTTGCATTAGAATAGGCAATATTTTCTAAGACAACAATACTACCATTTTTGCTTAAAAAACAATTATCTGAAGCAGAAGAAGCTTTCAAAATAAACAGATCACTTTGTATTGCATCATACTGAGGATTTAAACATCCATTAATAAGGGGACCACAAGTAGGTATGTGTAGTAGGTATTATTCGAAACTGAAAATTCTGAACTGTCCTGTCTAGGTAAAGCCTTATAATTCTGAATACCTACTGCTTTTAATTCAGCAGTACGAAAAAATAACTGTTGAAGCGGATGTTCCGATTTTCTAATCATTTTTTTTATTGAAGACATAAAACTTTCAAATTTAAAAGCACTGAAAGCATCTACCGTACCAAAATTTTTTACATCCTCAGCAATATGTAATAAATTATGTACATTATGTAAAACATTATATTTTTTATACATTTTTTTATATGTAGAAACAAAAATATGCAGTAGTTTGTTTGCATATTCAACAGTTTCAACAGATGCATTTTCAATACAAAGCATTCTAATGGCCAAATGCAGTACAAGAAAATTCTCATAAATCTTACTTTTTAAAATGCCTGAAAAACAAACTGGACTTGTATAGAGCAATAGCATACGGAACTCTGTTGCTTTAAATAATTTTAAGTAATCTAGGGAACGGGGCTTTCTAACAAATTCTTTTGGTATATGATGCTTTATATTTTCAATTTTTTGTGATATAGCTATAACATCAGAATTTCTTAATCTGAATGATAAATCACCCCCTATCCACAAAAGCAATGGTCTTTTAGCTACTTCAAGGCACACAAGGTGCATGTAATCTAATGGGACACCTTTTGCTAAATCAAAATTGGGAATATTTTTTAGAATAGTTTCACGAACATGGTATTCTTGATCACTATTGTTTCTAAAGCTTGTATCTGTTCATTTAAAAAGGGTACTGCCAGGAAAGCATACTCGAATATTTAAAAAATTACCTTCTATCAAACATTTTGTACAGCTTGAGTACCTACCCAGAATACCCTTTAATGCCTAGCTCAAATGACTTGGCAAGAGCATCAAAAAGAAGGGAATAATTTTTTTATTTACATGTAAGCCATTAGTTACTAAATCTACACATTCTGCAACAAATTCTTATAAATATAGGGGGTTTTTGGGGTCCAAAATATACACCTATAATGAAAACATTTGGAAATCCAAAAATATTTCCTAATAAGGCCATAGAGCATTAGTCGATGATCTACTAATAGGTAAACCATCAATGTTTATTATTAATTGAATACCTTCAAAATTGGTTAAATCAGTTAAAACAATATAAGTGCAGTAGGTATGAGAAATATTATACGAGACTGCCCAGTTAGCTAATTTCGACCCATAATTTTGTGAATAACAAGTTGGATTTAAAATATCACTTCTATTACAGTTATTTATTTTCTCTGGCTCTCAAGTAATATAGCTTGGTCAACATCACTCATTTCTAGATTTAGAGATGAAACCAATTCATCAGAACTTATTGATTTTCTTAAATTATAATTAACAGTGGGTTCCCGTGTATCCACATTATTAGGGGACTGAGGAATGCATATAACTTGTTTTGGGGCTGTATTTCATTAACTTGTCTTTGCACTAGACGACGTAGGTAAATGTCTCTAGCTTACAATACTAAAAGCTGGATTTATAAACTCGAAAAGTTGGTGAGGTTGAAGGTATGATCAAGTTTGTGAGGTTAGATATTCCCGAACTCCGAGCATAAAAATTGGTTATCTCGAACTACCCTGGAAGTTTTCGAACCTTACATGAGCTTTACATGAACAACATGAACGAGTTTATAAATGGAACTGAGTGTTCCCTTTAGTTTAAATTGAACTCCTATTTCCAACACCAACTGAACCTCAACCTCGCCAACTTTTCGAGTTTATAAATCCAGCTTAAACTCTTTTACATTTAGGCATTTTGCCGCACTTTTTATTTTAATATTCCTTATTAAAACAAACCTGAATATAACAAAACATGAAATTTTGCTCATACACTCCAAAACACTATAAAATAGATCACTTTCTATACTCAAAGAAGGCATACACTTAAGAAAATTACTAAATTAGTTAGAAACCACAAACGACGCCATTCGATTCGAGAAAGAAAGGTTATGTTTTTATGAATGCTGAGCTGAATCGTCGATATGGACATTTTAATAAGAAATCGATTATTGGAATTTTGGATTGTTACAATTTAGTGCCGTATTATTCATATTTTTGAAAAAATAGTCATTCGTACGTAAACATAGGCCTAATATCTTACTGTCTTAACTACCTACATCATTATAAACAAGATGATAAAATGATTTGTAAAATTGCTTCAGTAATCGATACTACGACAATCGATATCGAAAAAGCAACAAAGGCTTCGTTAGGTCAATGGTGTGCGTGCAGCGCAGCACGTTTTGTGAGCACGACATGCAGAGTTATTCAATATTATTATAAAATGTTATCCGTTTTGTGGTTTTGGAGATGCACCGGAAATATCTAGAAATACATTTAACCAATTGTTATAAAATTTTCATTTGGAAAAATTCGTGAATATCTTATAGATATCTCAGAAATATCTTGAATGTCACCACAACTTTTGGAGAATTTTTAAAATCTCCGAGATATCTCAGAAATACCTCAGATATTGTGATCAATATGAGAGCTTTTTGATACATCTCTGAGATATTTGATCCTGTGTGGGTTTAACTTTATTTCCAACTAACTTTTATAGTTCATTACATTCGATAGAAACGGATAGAGTAATAAATGTTCATTTCGTATAAAAACATATTGGAATTGTACGGCTGGCCATAATACAATAGAGAACGATAGAAATTGTACTGCTTTTTAAAACAGATCCATGGTAACTTGTAAAAACACGATAGAAACGGATAAAGTAATAAATGTTCATTTCGTATAAAAACATATTGGAATTGTACGGCTATTATAATACAATAGCAAACGATAGAAATTGTACACTGACAAAAATGGATTTACCGATGTCGTGGGTTGCAGAATTAGAGCTACTTTAACGCACGTTTCTATGTTGTTCAAACTGAGCGTACGAATTATCACAACTCATTTAAAAACGCTACAATAACTCAGCTTCTTGTGGTTCGCCTCAACACACAAATATCAACATTTTAAACACATTTGGGATTACCACAACCCTTCATTTTGTAACCATTTTATGAGTTACCTGAACTCAGTTTTTGGATTGGGAAAACTTACTAACTGATTTTAAAGTGCCGTTTTGACCCAGACGTGCATTATTTTAACTCATTACCATGTGTTAAATTATTTTGAGTTGGAATAAGTCGTAAATAGTGCTCTAAAAACTCATGTCGAGGGTAAATCATAAATCGAAAAGTCACGGAAAGTTACGAATTCACGCTCGTACCGATTTAGCGCGGTAACTCCATCCCATTGTTATTAGTATCTTTGTGCACGTCGCGTCGTCTTGGACCACATAACTGGACTTGCTATCCGCGCAATCGTTGATCGGAGGGATGTTTTTTTCATTTTTGTTCAGAGTTTGATGCGTGATAATGAGAATTAATAATCTAATTTTAGTGTTGGAATATATTTAAAGTGCCAAATCCTTATTGTGCCTAGCTTCGTTCATAGAGTAGTTTCTTTGCACTTGACGTTTATCATATGTTGTTAGATGTCACTTATGTCAGTAATGTCAGTTAACCTAGCATGTGTTTTCGTAACAAGTGTTTGTTAATTAAAGTACATATTAGTAAATATTCCTTGTGTTTCTTGGCTCTATTAAGATTCCCTGCCAACATTTAGGGCAGATTAAATCTATAGTTGTAAAGTAAGCTAGAACAACTGAAAGGTCCGGTTTTGATAGCTCGAATCATGAGTTAATCTAGCCCTAGTAGTGAGGCATCACAACTCCCATATTGGTTTCTGGCAGCTTAAATAATGAATTGCTGCAGCCCACGTCGCATGTGTTCGTCAAACCCAGTATCAATTAGCTAGCTAAAACAACCCATCTGCAGGGCTATGATAACTCATGAACAGTGATTTGATGCAATCTCTTCGATTTAGTTGCCGTAACTCAGAGGTCTGAGCTGTCCCCTATTAGCAACACGCGTTGGTCTGGGATAACCCATATTTGAGTTATGTCAACTCGATATTTCGCTCAGTGTACGGCTTTTTAAAACAGATCCATGGTAACTTGTAAAAACACGATAGAAACGGATAAAGTAATAAATGTTCATTTCGTATAAAAACATATTGGAATTGTACGGCTATAATACAATAGAGAACGATAGAAATTGTACTGCTTTTTAAAGCAGATCCATGGTAACTTGCAAAAACACGATAGAAACGGATAAAGTAATAAATGTTCATTTCGTATAAAAACATATTGGAATTGTACGGCTATAATACAATAGCAAACGATAGAAATTGTACGGCTTTTTAAAACAGATCCATGGTAACTTGTAAAAACACGATAGAAACGGATAAAGTAATAAATGTTCATTTCGTATAAAAACATATTGGAATTGTACGGCTATAATACAATAGCAAACGATAGAAATTGTACTGCTTTTTAAAACAGATTCATGGTAACTAGTAAAAACACGATAGAAACGGATTGTTCTGAAACGGTGTATATTAATTAAAAGAAAAGTTTATCTGGCAACCTTGCCTTCATACGGCACCGGTACCCTTCGCAAAAGATGCTTCGTACGGGTCGTGCGGCGAGGGGTGCATAAGCCAAGGGTTTGTTTTTCAGTATAGTCACGTCGCTCTCTCGCCCAATTTTCACTAAAACGCAATATTGAAATATTTAAGTGCAAATATTTGTTCTCCGCTCATCGCAAGTCTATAATAATTTACACAGTATTTAGAAATAATAACAGTGAAGTGCAAGTTAAAAGTGCCTGAGGTGTATAGATGCATCAAGTGAAATAGACAGGTATAATTGTAAAAATATTAGGCATATAAGATCCAATATTTTCCCCGTTCATTTGCAACTGAATAAAGCGTTGTTTTTTTGTTGTTGTTAAACTGTAGAAATTATTTCTCTTTTGAACCTTACCTATGGAGTTTTGGAATCTGCACAAAGACAGCAGTGCCCAACTATGTACTCAGAATTGCTAACGTCAATTCCGCGACATTGTTTGGTCCCTCGAGCCGGATATGTAAAAATATGAGCTCACAAAATAAAAACTATACAAAACATTACGTAATTGTGGTATAAAAAACAATTTAGTGAACTTTTCTTCCGACGGTGAAAAGTCGGTGGTCCTTCCTGAAATAGACTATAACAAACATTTACCAAAACAATCAGTGCTTTATTTAGTTTAAGATATTTTGCCAGTATATTCTTTGTATATTTTTCTGTATTTTTTATAGTTTATAGCGATTTATTTTAGAATAGGTACCTACTATGTACCTATATGTGATGGTAATTAATGGATATTATCCTCAGATTATAATGTTTATTTTATAAATAGTTCTCCAAGCGCTTACACACGTATTTCTCTAGTACCTGGTTATTTAATATTCAGAAAACATTACCCTCAGGTAGTTAATATTATGCAAATATAGTTTTTGGTCATTTCTCTTGCTACCTGCACACTAATCCTTTTATGTTTTAAATGAATTTGTTTGTGTTTACTTGTTATTTTGGGATATTGTACAGTTCTTGACATACTATATATAACAGTAAGGTTTGCATGGCATTTTTAAAAAGAGATAGGTATTTTTTGTGCTGCTATAAGTTTTCGCATTGTTACTTTTATTTTTTTTAAGATTTTTCGCGCGCTCGCACATAATACTATTTCACACTTGTTGACCCTTATTGAACTGTTCAAATTTTATTTTTAGTTTCTATCTATTTTACTGTTAATTAGACATTTAGAAAAAATGACGGATTTAGAAGCTTTGGTTAAGCAGCGCGGTTGCTTTAAGGGTAAAATTTCTAGAATTATTACATGGTACAATAAAAATGCAGATAGCGAAAAGGATTATATGGAGTACCAAGTAAGAATTGATAGTTTAACCCAAGCTTTTGACTGTTTTGAAAACACGCAGATGCAAATTGATGTTATAGATCCCTCTAAAAAAGACGGCGATGAAGTTGAGGACAAATATTTTTCGTGTCTAGCTAGATTAAAACGTAAAGTTCTTGCATTATCTCCTAGCCAGAATGTACAGAGTCAAGTAACCCCCGTAGTAATAAGTTCTGGTGCGCCCAATGTAAATTTGCCTCAATTAAATATTCCCCAATTTAATGGTGACATCACAAAATGGAATGCTTTCTATCAACTTTTTGAGACGCTCATTGTGGACAATCAGTCACTAACAGCTATTCAGAAATTAATATATTTAAAATCATATTTAAAAGATGAACCTTTACATTTAATTGAAACATTGCAATTGACAACTGACAATTTCCAGATTGCGGTTGATACCCTGAAACAAAGGTATAATAATCAACTTTCGATTATTTTTGCTCATATAAAAAATCTAGTGGAAATCCCCGCTTTAGCCAAGGTCACTGCTCATACTCTTCGAGAATTCATCGTATGTATAAAACAAAACGTGGACTCTTTAAAAAATCAACAAATTCCTGTTGATCAATGGGATTTAATGTTAATATATCTATTCTCACAAAAGTTAGATTTCGGAACTAAAAAGGCATACATTGCGGAAAGAGGTTCCCAAATGTTATCCACATCTCAGGCAGCGTTGCCAAAATTGGAAGATTTTTTAAGTTTTCTAGAAAAACGATGCTCAGTTTTAGAAGACCTCACAGAAAGTCCCTCAAATAAAAATTTTTCGCAAGGTCATTCCTCTGTAACACAAAGAGGTGCTTCAAGCAGTAGATTTCAAAAGTTTTCCCATTATGCACATGGTAATCAGCAGCAAGAGAGATCTAACCTTCAGCGTAGTAACATGGAATATCACTCATCTTCCCCAACTTTCAATTTTCTAAGGTGTCATTGCTGTAAGGTCCCTGATCATAAAATATATACGTGTCCAAAGTTTAAGAATTTATCCTTGAAACTAAAAACAGAAGTCGTCACACAAAATGGCCTTTGTTTTAACTGCTTAGGCTCAAAACATCAAGTAAAAAATTGCACTTCTCAGTTATGTTCAATATGTGGTAAAAAGCATCACTCACTTTTGCATCCAAGTTCTAATGAATTAACTCCAGATAGAAGGAATCAGAATGTATACAACAGAAATTCCAATCAAGATCAAAGTAATTTCCATAATTATCATAATAAGGGAAATGCAAGTACATCTGATTCGCATTCTCCTGATGGTAGTTGTCTGCCAACTAATCGCTCGCAAACAGTAGTCAAAGTTTGAGAGAACTGCGGATCCCCCCTCCACTTTTTATGACCTTGACCTTGACCTAACCCGAATGACCTTGAATGACCTTGACCTAACCCGAATGACCTTGACCTTGGATGACCTTGACCTAACCCGGATGACCTTGACCTAACCCGAATGACCTTGACCTTGGATGACCTTGACCTAACCCGAATGACCTTGGATGAACTTGACTAACCCGGATTTGACCTTGACCTTGACTTTGTCCTTGACCTTGACCTTGAACTTGACCTTGACTTTGAACTTGCCCTTGGATTTGACCTTGACCTTGAACTTGACCTTGACCTTGAACTTGACCTTGACTTTGACCTTGACCTTGAACTTGACCTTGACCTTGAACTTGACCTTGAGTAGCTTGACCTTGACTTTCAAGAAATCACCTTGACCTTGAGCATGCGTTGTTTCTGGTAATATTCCCCCTCCTATGACTTTGAAATTGGATATTATAAATATGGAGCTCTTTCGAAAGGAAGACCATAGTCATACAGGCATTGCTTGTTGTTGCCTTGAAATAGAAGAATTGTGTTTGTGGTGTGTTTTGTGAAAGTTATTAAAGGTATTTTATTACATATTTTAATAATGAGTCTTTCACAGCAGACTTTGGCTGAAATTAATAATATGATAAACAAAGATGTTGAATTTCTTGAGCACCGAAAAATTTCAACACTAACGGTGGGAAAAATTTATGTTATAAAACAGATATCATTTGTTTCAACACGTTTTGGTAAAAGTATTCTTGTTACTTTGTATGATACAACACATAATGTAACATTTCAAACTTTCTTACCCAAGCGTGTTGCTGAAACATTATCAGAGGCAACTGTTGACATAATGAATAAATCAAATGATAAATTTACCCTAACATATTTGGGGCAAAGCTCACATGTATTTTCTGGGGGTAATACTAAAGCATTAATAAATTTTGGGTGTTTAGAGTAAACAATGTTGTGTAGAGAATATTTTAATCTATAGTTTATCATATTTTTAATTTTAATTGATAATGTAATAAAAGTGCAATACCTAGTATCATAAAACACAATCACAATCTCATTATTCTATTGTAGATGTGTGACAATGTTGTTGAAAAACAAGATACGTATATAAGTTGGTTAGCATGCAAATTAAGACGTATGGCTCAAGATATACTACAGTTTTCGATGTTTGATGGTTCCTGTTTGGATTCAACTGGCTGTCAGTACAGAAAGTA
Source organism: Polydrusus tereticollis (assembly GCA_963920685.1). NCBI lineage: Eukaryota > Metazoa > Arthropoda > Insecta > Coleoptera > Curculionidae > Polydrusus > Polydrusus tereticollis. The sequence continues at coordinate 97,395,592 of OY987333.1, forward strand.
TGTGCGTGATGCAATCAATTTTATGGCTGGTGCGCATCTATGTGGACAATATCTCTACGGATCCATAAACCTGAGTCAATTTTGTGCTGAAATGATTGATAATGATCTTGCCAAGTTTGTCATTCATATACCAGATCTACCAAGTGATTTGGTAACAAAATTTAATTTGGTTGATTATGTGGATCCCGACGATATTACTTATATCGTAAAAGATGGTGTAGTCATCCGCAGCGATGGCGCAAATGGTTGTGAAATTATGGACAAAGTAGAAGATCAAGAAAAGTAAAATTAATTATTGGAACAACTTTTATTTGTAAAAACACGTTCTGAACTATATTTCCATAAACCAGTATAATATATAATATAATATATAAATGTATGTATGTATTATTATAAATAATGGTCATGTTTAAAAATAAATGTTATGGTTTAATATATAAATAAAAACCAATAGGAAATAAATTGTTTGTAGTAAAAGCATTGTTTTATTTTTCCCAACATAACAAACCCTATATAAGAGTTTGTAAGATGAAAACCTTATGAAGTTATATAAGTAGAAGGTAAAATAGCAAATTAGTTTAGTTTAATTTGACGATGAGTCGAAGTAACAGCACAGTTGATAAGTTTGGACGTAAGAAAACCAATGAAAAATGTCGGTTTTTACGTGGACCACCTGGAAATGGATTCAGGCTTACTCTCGATGATCAGTATGATATGCAAGGAAAATCCCTAGAGAATGTTGCATCACCTAAAAAACCAAATGATGCTGCTACTCAAGAATATGTTCTCACTCAACGTGATCTCCTGCGTATACAACTAACTGCTGTAATTGTTAAGAAATTATCAGATCTGCGCATACAAGTTGCTGACGAAATTAGTAAGGATGTTATACAATTTTTTGAGCGAAAAATCATAGGATTGAATACAGATATTTCTCGGAGATTCGCTGTATTGAATGAAGAAATAAATAACTTAAAGGAGAAAGTACAGAAAACTAAAGAAAAAGTTGTTAAAAATTTTCATCCAGAATTTACATTCGGAAAGTAGACAGAAGGTTTTATCATGATAAATAAAAAGTCACTCCAAGAGAGAGAGAGGTCACACGTGAAGGTCATCTGTTATATATAAATACACGGATTCAAATTATGGTGACTTAGTTCATTTGTAGCATTGCTTTCACAATCATTTACAATATGGAAAGTAAAACAACATTAGTGTATCCGTTTTCAATCAATGGTCGTCAAATGTGTTCAAATTGTGAACATTGGGAATTTTTAAGTGGGACAATGGGATTATGTAATTGGTGTCAAAACGAGAGCAATAGAGGATCTGTACCTGCTGACCAACCTCAAAGTCCCATTATCTTAGGTGGTGGGCATCAACAACATACTGATACGTCCACCTCTTCAAGTCAAGAAGATGAAATAATGGAAGAATCGCCATCACCGCAGCCGTCATCGTCAAGTCCAACGTCGTCGCTACCAAATGCACTACTCGATTCTTCAAGTGATTAGTATATGCGCTAAAAAAGTAGTGATGAAGAAGTATTTTTCCGGACCATATGTATTAGTGAAAGTAAACTTAGACAATTTGGTTATAGTCCCTAAGTGTTTTTGGTCATTATGTATTATTGCTTAAATGTGAATAAAACATTTTTTAGTACTTCATATTATGTTTATAATTATATTATAAATTAATAAATCGTTCATTAACAATTTTATTTCTAAAATTACTTTCTAAAATCATATCCAAAGTTGTTTTGATTTTCTCTATTCGCCGTTGGAAACGGTACCTATCAAGCATTAGCTGTTGAAAGTCGCTCTTTCGAGCTTCTCGATATGCAAACGCCCAAACAAATGTTTGGTGGACAATATTTTTCTCTTCATCAAATGTTACGCTCTTCATGGTTATTAATTCAATGAAAACAATTTTTAAAATGATAGCAATATATACTGATAAATAAAATTCATATGTTTTAAATTACATGTTTATTTTATCATTCAACTGATACAATAATTGTAATAGGAAATACAAAGCTGTTTATACAATATCAGACTTATCTATCCAAGAATTAAATTGATTGGGGAAACCCAACCATTTTACAAACAATTGATCAATGTGATTTTTCTGACGTTTTCTAAGAATTTTTTCAACCAGATAAACACCTGGACTGGTTGTCTTTTGCAGTTCAGCTTCATAGAAACTACCTTTAATCGGTTCACCTTCTAACGATTCCAGTATGTAGGTGGGTGGATTGGTAATGTTACTTTTTACAATTTTAAACAGTTCCGTTGACCATGAAGGTGTATACCCCTTTTCAAATATGGTTTTGTATTTACTGATTCGAACTATATCGCCAAGACGAAATTTATATTTTTTCGGTTTAACCTTTAAATAATCGTATGCCCTAATTTGTGTATCTTCTAGCACATTTCTGGGCTTCATGCCAATTGTGCGATGTATTGTATTATTATAGACACTTGTTACTGATACTAAAATTTCCACCCACCTGTAGGAACCTCTAATTGAAAATTGCTTATATAAATTATTTTTTAAAGTTCTTATCACACGTTCAACAATTTCCGCCTTTTTCGTGCTGAATGTAGAATAATGATTTATATTAAATTTTTTCATAAGGGCTTGAAAGCGACTATTATAGAATTCTTTTCCCTGATCACTTTGTAAATTGTCTGGTGTATACGATGCCTCTTCAATTATACTCTTCATTGCATTGGTCACTTCAGCGCCGGTCTTGTTTTTGATTGCTCTGGTGTACACAAATTTGGAGTAACAATTGATACATACAAGGATGTAGCGATAACCATCGTTTTCATCAGCATATTGTTGCATTTCAGCTAAATCTATTTGCCATAAATCCTTGTATCCTTTAATAATCGTCCGCCTTCTAATAAAGTTTTTTCTAGCAGTCCGGTGCAGTTCATTAACAATTCCAATTTTTCCCCTGCTTGCCTTCATATTTTGTAGCGAAGCGAACACGTCTCATTAGACACTGAGCAAAGGAAACAAGGTACATAATTTAATATATTATTTGTTCTTCGCGAAGTTCCTCAACAATTGACATAATCTCATTGTCATGCCCAGTATTACCAGCTAATTTTGAACTCCACAACAATCTTAAGCGATCAACCAACTCCTTTGGTTTATTCCAATAAATGTATTGAGGTGATTTGGAAGAAAGTAGTTTCTTGTTGGGCATTTTTATTTTTTTAGCGATGTTATTTTTTACAACAGCGCCGCCTGATTTAGTGCTCGCCGGCATCAGTAGGGGTTTTATAATATACAAATATTTCAATAATCTGGTTTCTCGTAGACCCTTATTTTTGTCATAATTTTCATATGCTGCACTAGTTAATTCTAAAATTTCCTTGTATTTCTGTAGCACACCATCATCGGTTTTATCGTGTTGTGTTAGGAATGGTGGATTTTTTAAAAAAAGCAAATCGTAAAGTTGAGGCGTTCCATCAAATACAGCAACATTTTTTCCGTTTTTATATAAAGTAATTTTGCCATTTGGAAAACGCACTTCTAGGTTACCAATATATCTTTTAAGGTTATTCGGCTTTTTACCGAAATGTACACCATAAATGGTATCATATTGGGATGGTTTATTTTTTAATCCATTTAAGTATGCTTGAATCTTGTCGAGTGGTGGTGAACTTGTATAACTTGAAGGGGAAGGTGTCTCAAACAATGTAACATTGGTATCACGTTTCGGTGTTGTATCGATGTGAGCTTTTCGGCTTATCCGCGGTGTAGACGATTGAAATGATGATATGTGATCGGATATTTCCTCAGGCTCCTCCATTGTGCTAGTACTACGACTATATTGCTTTCCTTGGGTTTTGGGTTGCTGCTGCTGCTGCTGCTGGCGTTGCTTTACTACATTAGATATAGATGTTAGTGGTTTAGTGATTGGTTCGTAAAATTTATCCAAGTCGAGCGCACTTTGTGTCTTCGCCGCCTTGAATTGTTTAAATTTTTTTCGAACAGCATTGGTCGTTTCCACTAGTTTTCGTTTTAAGTCAATTTCTTCATTCATGGTGTTGACAAACTACCGAACAGCAATGAAATGAATGCATTCATCATTGTTAAACAAATATATAGCTATCAAGTCCCTTGCGATATCTTCCCGAATTCACATCACTATCTTTATCGATAACCAAGAATCCATATTTATTATCCCAACATTTCGAGCACATTTCCTGAAATTGTGTAAAATTCAGGTCGGGTGATACATGATCGGAAAATACGTGTCTCATATTCATTTCATCTTGTTTAAACATAATAATAAAGTTGGCATTATCTCGCACAAGCTGTTTAGGAACTCGCGAATATGTTTGAGCCAAATAAAAGGCATCCACATTTTTGTGACGTCCCATACAGAAATATGATCGTATAACATCCTGCTTCTCACACATAACATCATCAAATATAAATATTGAATTGGGTCTTGCATCTGAGGGTTCCATGATATTCGTGGCATCGCTGAAAGCATAATAACCAAGACCTTTAATGGGTGTAAGAATTTTCTTCAAATATTCATATTTTGGTTGGTACAGTGACTTGGAGTAGATATAAACATTTTCAAAACGTAATCCCAAGGGGTGAGTAAGTAGTGAAATCATAACATTGGTTTTGCCACAATTCGAAGGTCCAATTATTATTCCACGAATGGATGATGGAAGCAAAGGACCGTGTTTCCTTAATAATCTCTCTCCATGCCCACATCCAACTTTTTCGTCGAGATTGTCGATGGAAAATTTTTGTTTCAAATGTACTATTCGCATATTGAAAAAATAGGTACTACTTATAGCAAACTTTTCACTTAAATGGTCATTCAGATGCTGATCACCGGACGAAGTAGATCGTCTCGTTTACATACTAAGACTGGAAGAGGAATTGTTAATTCCTTAATTAATAACCTGCCGGTGGAGCTGCATATCCCCGGTTATCAGTATTGCGGTCCCGGAACAAAAGTGATTAAACGTGTGAAAAGAGGTGATCAAGGAATTAATCCTTTGGATGTGGCGTGTAAGAAGCACGATTTAGCTTACTTACGTAATAGAGACGATATAAGTGAGCGACACCGAGCAGATTACGAGTTGGAACAAAGTGCTTGGAAACGAGTGAAATCTGCAGACGCTAGCGTTGGTGAAAAGAGTGCTGCGTGGTTGGTAACAAATATTATGAAAACAAAGCAGCGTTTTGGTATGGGTGTGTCATCAAGCAAAAGGAAGAGTCGCTCAAAAATTACCAAGAGGAAGCGGCGAGCTGGTAAGCGACGTGTTGGAAAGCGGGTGCGTGTGCAGAAAGTAGCTTTTGGTTCTGCTGTTCGACGTCCGATTCGAGCAGAGTTGTTAAGAGGTGGTGGAAAGAAAATGAATATTCTAAATGCATCAAAAATAGCCGTTACAGCAGCCCGTAAATCAGTAAAAGCAGCAGGTGGTAAACGAAAAGTCCGCACGCCTAGAATTATTCCGATTCCTAAAACTGGTGGAGTATTACCATTAATACCAATATTTGCTGGTCTGTCAGCCTTAGGCTCGTTAGCAGGTGGCGTAGCAGGCATTGTTCGCACCATCAAGGACGTGAAGAAGGCAAATGCAGAAAAGACAGGTGCTACTTTAAAACTACGTGGAAATGGATTATATCTGAAACCATATCGTTCAGGTATGGGATTGTTTATGAACCATAGGAATATGTCAAAAAACTAATTGAGTCTCTACCCAATAGACCGCTATCAAATGTCGATCTGAAAAAGTATGTTTTAAAACTGAAGATACCACACTTTAGGGGAGTTTATATGCGAGATTCATTACCTGCACGTGGTCCCCGACGGTATGAAGCAGCGATTATTAATTTGGATAGCGCATCGGGGGTAGGGACGCATTGGGTGGCATATCGAAAAGTCAACTCTGAAGTAACATACTATGATAGCTTTGGCGATTTGCCACCACCTACCGAATTGGTGAGATATCTGCAAACAGGTTCGAACGCGTCGAGAAACATTTACTATACATACGATCGTCAGCAAGAATTCGATTCAGTTTGGTGTGGCCATCTGTGTTTGAAGTTTCTCTCCGATATAAAATAATAATAATAATAATAATTATGTCTTTGACGTCACAAGTTGAACGTGATAACTACACAAAGATCTTGCACTCACTTAAAGTGTTTAAACATGTGGGTGGATTGTTGAAAATGACTGCCGAACAATTAGAAAACGTTCCGAAGGAAGTAATGATTTCGATGGCACCAAATGAAATTGCTCTAGTTTGGGATAAGCTGTCAAATGAACTGAAAAGTGACGAGGATATGATGAAATATCAGTTTTGCTATGAACATTACAATAGCGACAGTGACGATTCCAACAAGGATGTGGGTGATGGGCCATTGCCTCGGAAATTATTTTGTTGTTACTGCAAAATTAGTGATGTGAATATAACAGCTGAAAATTCGATTAACACGACATCAGATGAGAAGAAAAAAAAAAGCGCTAGTGTATTAAACCCATTGAGCTGCTGCAAATCATAATAAAAACCATAACAGATAGCTACTTAACGTCAGTCATGTCGCATACATTCACGCTAACAGGATCCTCGAGCGTGTTAAGCGCCGACTTTTATCCACCCATTGAACTGAGTACAACAAGTAAATATGGTCTTGCACTTGTCGGATTTTACACATATAATTCAATTTTTAACATTGATGAAAACAACAACTCCTTTGGTTACATAAGGAAGGATGAAAAAATATCACATCTACTGACCATTCCACCAGGAGCATATGAAATTGATGAAATTGGTCAAGCTATGTTGACACTTTTAAAAGAGTCAACCCGCAACGATAGTGATGAAATATTTTCGTTAACAGCCAACAATAATACGTTAAAATGTGAGATGAAATCGAAGTATGACATTGATTTGCGTGGTGACAAAAGTATTGCCAAAATGTTGGGGTTTGACGCTAAAGTGTTAAAAAAAAATGAAAAGCATCAGTCAGTGTACAATGTGGATATTATGAAAGTACGCATTATACGGGTGGATTGTAATATAATCTCTGGTGCATTCCTGAACTCGTCAAAATGCCACATCCTATTTGAATTTGATATTGACGTTGAAGCAGGTTATAAAATTTCGAAAGAGCCGCAGAATATTATTTATATGCCGATTATACCAGAGGGACGTCAGTTCATAGACAACATCAGTCTGCGAATCTTGGATGACGACGGAGATCTGATTGACTTTCGAGGTGAGAAGATAATTATTAAATTGGAGTTAAAGAAAATAGCATAAGTATGGGTTACTGCTTTAACACTCAACAACGTTTGTTGCATACTGTGAAAGATTCAGTTAAACATAATAAAAGTAAACAAAGTAGGCAAACCAGGCTCATTCGTAATCCAGTCATTAGATCGAAAGCACCTTATCGGCGGCAGCAGCAGCAGCAGCAGCAACTTTCCCGTGGAGATTACAGTTTTTTACGATCAATTGGTTTGAAAATACGAAAATCTAGAAAATGACGGCTACCAGTGAAAAAATCGAGGTTTTCACCGAACCCATCTTCGAGAACTCCATAATAAGTTTACAGGAACATACTTATAAACCATATGGTTCACCAACCTTTAAGAACTCTGATGAAATTCGTATTCCTGTGCACTTTCAAGACATAATCTTGGATGTTTCCGAAAGTTACATATACATCGAAGGAAAGTTCACACCTAAAGATGCAACAAAGAAATGTTATTTATCTAATAATGCTATAGCATTTCTTTTCGACGAAATTCGGTATGAAATGGGCGGTGAACAAGTCGCAGTTGTCCGAAAACCAGGTATTACTACAACACTGAAAACGATGGCATCCTTCGGCGCCTTACAAAACAATTCTCTAATGGTTTGTGGATGGGGTCTAAATGAAAATAATCAAGCTCTTGTTGATGCCACAAGCCATGTATTTTCCGGAAAGCTCCCGCTAAAGTATCTTATGGGTTTTGCAGAGGATTATACGAAAGGAATTTTTAATGTTAAGCAAGAGCTTATTTTAATTATCGCTCGAAATTTTACCAGTTGTTATGTCGGCGAAGTGGAAGCAGACATTGGTATTGATAAAATCGAATGGAAAATTCGTCATATAATTCCAGATGATCGTCAAAAGCTAAAGATAATGTCTCGCATGAATAAAGGCGTAAATAGCGCAAATATTCCAATGGCATATCGTAAATGGGATCTTTACGAACTACCTGCTTTACGACAAACATCATCAGACGTGTGGGCTTTAAGGACTAGCACGAGTCTTGAAAAACCGAGATATTTGATTATTGGGTTTCAGAATAGTACTTATTGCGACAATAAAGCCAAAGATGCCACTCAGTTTACTGCAGCCAATATAAGTGACCTTTGAGTATACCTTAATTCTACTGTTTACCCATATGAACGGTGGAATTTAGAATTTGGAAAAAAATTATATGCGACAGCTTATTATACCTATGCGAATTTCCAAAGTAGCTACTACGGACGAGAAATGGTCGACCCAATGTTAAATTTCGTCGATTATCCTGACAACCCCATTTTCATCGTTGATTGCAGTCATCAGCCAGAAGCTATCAAATCGTCCACCGTGGATGTGAAATTGGAGTTTGAAACACGAACCAGTAAATTTCCCAAAGACACTAAAGTTTATGCGTTGGTTATTCACGACTCATTCTTAAGTTATAATATCTTAAACGGTTCAGTTACTAACAAATCTATATTTTAATCTAAGTTTTGTAGTTTCTTTTTATAACTTTATAATAATAATAATAATAATTATAATAATAAACTTAGATATTTAGTATTTCTATGGTTTTATTTTATAATACCATTGGGCAAGCACACAGACACACGCCATAACACACAAAATAGCTAGCATATTTGTAAAAGTAGGTGGGGATAATGAGATAAAAGCAGCACAACTTTCAAAGTTTATTTTATTTCTAACTCAAGCATCACGATGGCAACAAGCTCTGATGATGAAGGTTTCGCTAGTGATGAGGGGCAGAATAATAATAATATCCCATTGGAACGAAGAATAAACTTTGTTAATCGGAATGTTAATATTCCAGCCCAACATCTGGGTGAAGTTTACTGCCGCATGTTGTCCTATGTGCGTGTTGGTGGTTATCACTTGTTGTGTTTGGCGTGCTATGCCACGGCTCGTCATGGAACACCTGAGGATATCCACTACCAAACACATTCGACGCATAGGATCGGTAGGAACTTACGAAACCACGAGAAGTGCTTCGTTTGTGATGCGAGGTTGTTTTTGATAACACCTCAAAGGGTTTGTCTTATTTGTAATAGAAGGTAAATTTTATTACAAGTAGGACAAGTTGGGAGAGCTTATAACGTTTATGCAAACGATGTTCATTTCAACATGAAGTGGGGATGGTTTGCTTAAATGCTAGAGCTGGAGTACACAATGAAAGATTGGTCTTTGGCTGGTGTACACAAACAGAGGCGTTGTCATATGGGGCCTCTGTTTCTCTCAAAACTCATAGTTAGCACGACATTTACAGCGCCGATTTAACCCTCATTCTCACTCCGAAATCTTACTATATAAACGATGACAGAACATTCAAATATTATTATCCCCCACTACAATGTTAGCATATAAATACTAGTTCCGCTTCACAATTAATTCATATACATCTTGGACATGGCCCAAGAAAGACCTGCAAGCCGTGGCTCGTCGCTGTTTAGCGATGAGACTGAATATGTTCCTCGACCCCAAGAAGGACCTGCAAGCCGTGGCTCGTCGCTGTTTAGCGATGAGACTGAAATTGTTGCTCGACCCAACATACCACCACCATCGAGGCGAGTTGCAAATGTTGAGACCACTGGACCGGCAGACTCCACATCGGATGCGGGACCGGTAGAAGTCAGCGATGACTTTAGCGGTTCAGCCGATTCCACATCTTGGTGGGATTTTGAAGATGATATGGATGCCGGTCCTGCGGACTTAACCACTCCGTAGAAGGACTACGATAAGTCCTATTCTCTTTCCTATGCGACCGCCCGAACCCTGACCCACCCCAACCCCCTTCCCCAGGTCCTCTTCGGAGGGCCACATAAAGACTTGAGCGTAGTTAGTTGTTAAATGTCAATTTCGTTGATCGGAATATTAGTACACAATGAAAGATTGGTCTTTGGCTGGTGTACAGAAACTGAGGCGTTGTCATATGGTGCCTCTGTTTCTCTCAAAACTTATAGTTAAGTCGTTTACAACACTGATTTTACCCCCACTACCATTCCCACTACGAAATTTTACTATAAAAACGATGACAATACTGATGTAGCTCATACTTGGTTCAATCTTTCAACCATTACGATGGCTGATGAAGGAATTGAACGCGACTTTGAAGGGCGTTGCTGGGTGTATTCCTACTATTATGGTGACAGAGACGCTGTGGCATGTGTGAAATGCTGGGATTCGTGGTATCGTGTTCGGGACTATAGCCCCGAAAGAATCATCCGCCATGTCTCGTGGCGTAATGAGGAGGCGCAGCAGCAACCGCCATCAACCATATGTAAGCTTTGCAGTAAACCTGTCTTCATCATAATGGAGACGGAGAGCTGCTTGGTATGTAACAGTAGTTAAGTCTTCACTTAACCATTGTTACATATCAAGTAGTATCGATACACCCCCAACCCCCACACCTACCTCGGTCCCGAAAGGGACCAAAAAAAGACTTTGATCGTAGTTTAGTTGTCACTTATTTGTGTGCAATATTGTGTTTAAAAAATATGATATTTACATGCTAAGTGTATAAGTTTGGTAACATGTGAAAACATAATATGTTTTATACAGACTTTTATTTTTTCGAGCAGTCTAGTTCTTTATTGAATAAATTTAGGAATTTATTATGATTTATATTTTTATATCACAATTAGGTGCAAATTAATGCTGGCTAGCTAGCTAGAGAAAGTGTATTTATTACTAACGAATAATAAAAAAAAAACCAAGTAAATAATCATATATTTTTTATTAGTAGCAGTTTTTATAATTGTATAATAATTTTACGTTGGATGCAGCGCAGTGCCAGGCCTGGGCACTTTTATGGAAAAAACACTCGGGAATCTTCTTAAATGTACTTAGTTTCGGTTGTCGCTCACAGGGAATATTGATGATAATTTTTTCACTTATAAACTTTTTAAGAAAATTTGCTTTCTGTGTTCCTTTTACGTAGATCCTGGGTATTTGATACAAATCCAACACATGTTTCAATATATTATTAATTTCGCAGAGTTCCAAATTTCCGGAATCCCACTTCAGTCCATGGTAATCTTCGGCATATTTGACAGTCTTAAGCTCATCAACAGACAAAATATTTTTATGAAAAGGAGCTTTAAATAAATAATTTGATATTCGAACGCCATCGTAAATGCCTAATTATTTTGGGAAAAATGCAAAAGAACATTGAAAGCCCTGTATGTCAATAAAAAGATCTGAATGATGTTCCGCCATGGCAGCTTGCAACTAACTGATGTATTTACCGCGAGAATGATGATTTTACCTATTCGATTGGATCCGTGCTTTAATCTGTTAGTAGTAAAATTCCTTATAACTTAGTTTGTTTATGTGCGCGGTCTCGTAATGCGCATGTGTGAGCCCTTTTTTACTCTATAAATACGTTAGTCGCCCCAAGAGAGCACCATTCCATCACGAACTTCAACATGGAAAACATCTTGAAGTATCTGCAGGAGAGATTCCCCAATAAGGAGTTTGCGGTGGTAAAACCTACCGCAATTAAGGAGCGGCGGCAGTGTGTGAAATGCAGCAAGTGGCGCATACACATGGACCCTTCGGGATTATGTCGCAGGTGTTGTGCGACATGCAAAAGGTTGCGGTTGAGCACAAGAAGATGGTGCTCACACCACCCGAGGCCGGTTGCGCAGCAGTCAAGACGTGCTGCACCTAGACCAAGACCGGTCGCGGCAACAACTCCACGGCCAACACAGGCCGCCGTTCCCGATCCCCCCCAGCCTTATCGAGCTGCACCCCGCTCGATCTTGGTTGCCCGTGGTGAGGTGCCTAGGAATTAGGCCCTTACAACTACCCTGCACTACCCGGCCCTTTTCAGGGCCACAGAAAGACTTATCGTAGTTTAGTTGTGACCTAGTGTGTCATATTGTGTTTAATACAAATACAATATTTCAATGCAAAGTGAACAAGTTTTTGTATTTTAACTTTAAAAAATTTTTTTCGGGCACAGGCATTTTACAAAAAAATGTTATAGTGCAAAATTATTTCATTTATTGAGAACAATCGATTCCAACCTTTATTTTGTGTAAATATTTTCAAAACTGTGAATTATAACGTCTGCACATGATTTTCAACTTTAAATAATTTTTTTCGGGCACTTACAGTCATTTTACAAAAAAATTTTATGGCGCAAAATTGTTTTATTTATTGAGAAGAATCGATTCCAACCTTTATTTTGTGTAAATATTTTCAAAACTGTGAATTATAGCGTCTGCGCATGATTTTCAACTTTAAATAATTTTTTTCGCGCACTTACAGACATTTTACCAAAAAATTTTATGGCGCAAAATTGTTTCATTTATTGAGAAGAATCGATTCCAACCTTTATTTTGTGTAAATATTTTCAAAACTGTGAATTATAGCGTCTGCACATGATTTTCAACTTTAAATAATTTTTTTCGCGCACTTACAGACATTTTACAAAAAAATTTTATGGCGCAAAATTGTTTCATTTATTGAGAAGAATCGATTCCCACCTTTATTTTGTGTAAATATTTTCAAAACTGTGAATTATAGCGTCTGCGCATAATTTTCAACTTTAAATAATTTTTTTCGCGCACTTACAGACATTTTACAAAAAAATTTTATGGCGCAAAATTGTTTCATTTATTCAGGAGAATCGATTTCCAATTTCATTTCTTCGATTTTTTAAAAAATTAGCGCTTTAAACCCTACTGCGCAGGCTTTGAGACTTATATATATATATATGGGGCTCCCGCCCGACCCACCGCCCCCCTTGAATTTGAAAATGAGGACTTATACATTAGGGCGGCCCAAACAATTTTAGTTCTTATTTTCTTGCTATAAAGTTAAGCCAAATACCTAGAAAAATTAATAAGAACCCATTCCAATTAAGTAGGTGCACGTAATGCTTTCTTCCTGATAATTTAGTCTATTTATGTGTGTCTCTATGTACAGTTACATGCTGCGCATGTGGTTGACTTTTAAATTAGTTATCCTACATCCTAACTTTATTTAAATAAAACAACTTATATTTTATTATTGCAACATTTTTAATTTCCAAGTATATAGTATATACATATTTATATATTTACAATTATTACATACATACTGACTAATTTTTAAAATTAAAATTCTTACAACAATACACAACATACATTACTAATATCTACTTCTAAATTCTAAACAACAAACCTAAAACTAACTGCTAAACAATATATTACATTTCGGCGGAGTAGGGAAAGTGGCTAAAGTGTTTAAGCCGCTGCTTGCACTTTGCGACTTTCTCCTGCGCCGCCTTCATCTTTTGCCTTAAAATTAAAATTTGTCTATCGCAGTCCGTCACTACACTTTCACTTTGTTCCATCTCACTTATTATTGTTTGTCGCACTTTCAACGCTGCCGCAAGCGCGTCCCTTTGGCTGGGTGTAAATTCACCCAACCACTGAGGCTCGCCTTCCCCACTTGCAATATTTTCAATCCGTCGCTTCTTTAACGCTTTTATTGCAAGCGGAGATTGGGGTCTCTTAAAGGACGGCCTGTGCTCTGTCTCCTCATCCCCCTCGACGACAATAATTTCGGCAGTTGACGCTGCGGAGGAAGTTGGTTGGTCTGTTGGCGGAACACGAGCGGTATTTTTCTTCTGCTTCTTCTTCAGTGACAAACTCCGCAAGGTAGGCATCTTGAGAAGTTTCTCTAGTTTGCCGCCGCCACCACCACCACAACCAGCTGCTGGACTCGCCTCCTTCACAATTACGTCGCTGAGAATGACGACGTTCGACTCACGATCCTGCTGTTGACGGGTAGAAATCTCCGCCACCATCTCAGCACATGCCGCGTCCTCGGCCTGTTCCTCCGCACCCTGCTCGGTCAAGTTGCGCTGCTCCGACACCCATTCTTCCACCGTGCGTGGTGTTAACACTGATGAGGGGTCAAACCCATCTAGCATTGCTTCTTCAGCCGCACTACCGAAACTAAATAAAGACATTAGGTCACTCTCCATTTTTTAACTTTGTTTTTGGTCTTTAACGCCACTAACACAAGTCGTACAACAACTGCGAACTGATCCGCTGCTCGTGCGTCGTCTTCCTTTATACACGTCAAGACCACCCCCACTTCTCAAACCCAGCCAACAAGTTTACCCTCTTCGGTCTTTCTTGACGTCACGACTTCCCAAGGACGAAACTACTTCTACAGCGGATCGTTCGGGTCTCAACTAATTGAATAACTTATTTTATTCTTAAATTTACTTATTTTCCATAATTTCAGTTATATTACATATAAACACTTTTTTTTTCATCTTTCACTTACTAATGCAAACATGGCATTTTAGCTACTTTACATTTAAACTACTAAAACAGTTAATTAAAATATTATTAATATGGACTTTCCAGCGGGCAATTTTTTTTTTATAAAAACAATTGTATTACGCGCAATAAATTTTCTGCATTACGTTCAGGGTCTGACTTAAAAAACTCTATGTCTGCATGCCCCCAAGGTAGCGTTTTTGTGCTATTTGGAATTACATAACGTTTATCGTCGTTGTGCGACAGAGCAACTTTATTTATAACCTGCGTATAAACATCATGTAATTCACTTCGAAAGGTTTTCATTTTTCGAAATATTAACCCACCTTGTTCGACGATTTTCCGGTAATCATCTTGATAAAGTTCTTTCTCGATAACACACTTTTTAATCCCTTTAGCTTTTTTCAATTCGTTGCCTACAGATTTTACATAGTAAGCTTTGGCTCCAGTGCCATAAAAAGAAATTATTGGATCACCTGGAAATTCATCCTTCATCCTACCCAATACGGATTTACTTTTAACTATATTGAACTTATTTTCTTCTGGGTAGTTTGATGTATCGAACATGTTTGGGTTTTCTGTTATTGTGCGATAAAAATTATCGGTCGACACTTTTATTATAAGCGAATCCGTGTCGGTGTAAAGTAGGGAAGCATTATTGCCAAACTTTTTCTTAATGAAGTTATAGAAAAAATCATAAATTACTGTTTTTGATATGTCCAATATGGAAAATCCTATATATATTGGTTTATTGTACATAATTTTTAATTTATCCATGTGAATCGCAACAAAATTTTCAGAAAATATGGAGCGGCTATTGAAATTCGGGCGAGAAATTAATGCCCTAGCTCCAACTTTACCGCGACTACTTTCCCATTGAGTAATCAATTTAATGTCTTTTCGCTTTTCCACGTTTTCCATGGTCTTACCAAAAACAGCATTTATTATTAATTTAAAAAGGTCTTTACCAAATTTTGTTGTGGCTGAGTTTCGCAGTTCAGTGTTAAAGTCAATGTATTTCTTTAGCCACTTAGATTGATCGAATTTTAACACTCTATGAGTTTGCATTACCATTAGACCGTTGCAGATGGCTTGTTTTAGCGTTCTATAGTGAACAACATATCTCTTTTTGTCGTTTAAATTCGGAATTAATTTTGGTAATTTTGCTGTCTCGGTAGGAGGTATTATGTTTTCTACTAAGAACGGAAGATCAGAATGTGCATCATGTAATTCTTCAGGGTAATGAACATCCACTTCGAAAACATATCCTTGCGGGCTATCATCGTCAACAGCCAAAATATTTAAATCAAGTATTTCACCTGCTGAGAGCCATCTAAAACCGCCTAATGGTAAAGTTTGGGACATACTATGACCGTATAGGTTTGTTGCATCCAGATAGCTTATAAATGAAGAAGGTTCGTTGGGGTCAAAATTTGGTAAAAATGAATTATTGGCAATATGCATTCTATCTGTACACTGACTTATGCCACCGCGAATTCCCTTTTGGAAAAAATGAATTATATCAATATCCGTTAGCAGTTCTAACTCCACCTTGGTCATGCGCAACATACAATCAAATGATAAACTTGGAAGGGTAAAATACTGCGCAGGATCGAGTTTGTAAACTTTTAAACATGTATCGCGAAATTGCTCAAAAACATCAGTTAATAACAATACGTCAGACTTTAAATATAAATCCGAATAATCACCCAAATTCTTACATGCAAACAAGCGCCACACTTCTTTAGCCCTTACATAGCACTCATCACTGATATGCTCTTCTCGTAAATAATCATAAAATTCATTTTTTGTTGGAAGATTGCGATTATTCATTTTATCGATAGAATCAATAAAACTATAGGGAAAAACGCCTTTTTGACGCATTAAATTAAATTCATCATCGTTAACAAAATGTTTTCGAGTTTCTCTAAATTCATTAGCATTTAAACCATTACCCAAATTTTCCAGAGATGCTGATAAAAATTTAAAGCTGTCAATAAATCGCAACTTTAAATTTTTCCGCTTGGTTTGCCCGGTTTTTCGATCAATGTAGTCATGCATGTAAATACTCTTTGTGAATGATACATATTTCTCCTTACTTTGAGCTATTACTTCAATTTTGTCACCATATCGACATAATTCCTTTATAAACATGTGGCTGTCATAACCACTTAAATTGTGGAAAATAATGGGGATAAAGTTTGGTATTTGATAATTTAAATTACAAATGGAATGTGCGGCACCATATCTTTTCTTGCCAGTTATGTGGCAATGGTCTTTAACTTTACCATCATTACCCTCAAAGGATCGCTCACATATCCCACATGTCGTAGCATTTTCAAATTCTTGTTGCTCAGTGGCTGTTAAATGGTGCATTGGTTTTATATCTTTCAAATATGTATTATAAAGGAACCTTAAATCTGTCTCGATACGATCCACAAAAACTTTGGCGGCATCAGTGCCCCGATATAGCTCAAACTTGGATAAGGAATCATCAAAAGAGCATTTAATTAAATATGCAAAAGAGTATGGCTCATGTTTTAAACTTTTAACAGTATAAGAATTTTGATTATTTGGTTCTACTGTCTCGATAGGTTTTAAAACGGATTCAAAATCCGCGTAAACAACAAAGGGAACACGCATTTGTTTTTCGATACCCTCAAATTTTAAAATATTTTCAGGTACACTCTTTCCAAATTTATCTATTTTGCGATCCATTGAGGGTGTCAGCGCATAGATATGCTTACAGTCATGCTTTTGATGTAATATTAAAGCTCCTGGTGAGCCGAAGGAGATTAAACACCCATCACAAAAATATAATTGCCCATTATGTTTCGATATTTGACTGGAAACTAAACGAGACAAATCTTTTATCCAACAGTAATGACTTTTTATACAGTTTTCTTCACAAACATGCTCATCATCGGAATTTTTAATATTACAATCTTCAGTTATTAACAATAAATTTACATGTATTGGTAGCTTTTCTGTAGCATATCGTAATGGGCCGACAACCTCATAAAGTATTTTATTATTTTTAAAATAAGATTCTAGACCATATACATTAACGGAAATATTATTTAAAGCCTCAAACTTTTTTATGTCA
The DNA here is from genome assembly GCA_963920685.1 of Polydrusus tereticollis. NCBI lineage: Eukaryota > Metazoa > Arthropoda > Insecta > Coleoptera > Curculionidae > Polydrusus > Polydrusus tereticollis. The sequence goes on from OY987333.1 coordinate 97,413,286, forward strand.
CACAATTTTACTGGAAAATCCATACCTGTAAAGTTCAATGAGGTGCTGTAGTGCGGGTAGGAACTAAGTTGTGAGGGATCTGCGACTACCGGAAATAATGCTGACATGATGGCCCAAGCAAAACAACACTGGTCCTGATTCATCACATTGATAATAGCTTTCTTGTATTCGATAAATCTTGGCAACTTTATGTAGGATGAACCACCAATGGGTGCATACTTATTAATATTCACCTCCAAGTATAGAATTTTTTCTAGGGCCCACCCTGCAAAACAAAAAAAAGGATAATTAAATTATCGTATTTCACATTAAAACTAACTATAAAGGGAAACTTTTTTATTCTACCATACCTGAATCTTTCTCTTGAAATTCTGTAGACTGCACCTTCATTGCCTCTACAAATGATTTGTAAACATCCTTCAAATCGCTTCCTACCGCAACTATTTCATTGCTGGTATTAAAAGATTTCTCACTAAACAGTTCCTGCGTTGGAAGAAAATATCTGCCGACAACCACCATATTTATTTTCAACGTATGTTCTCTACGTAGTATCTCCATTATTAACTGCAACACTTTCGATTCAATTTCAGCAAAAAATGCTGAATAGTCCACATGTTCATTTTCACTGCTAATATGATATGATGCGATTCTATTTTTAAATGCAGAATTTATTAGCTGAACACCATCACAGAGTGGCACACAAGATTTATTTTTATGGTCTGACGTTCTCGAATGGGCTGACATCTGTCCACGTGGAACCATTACGTCACATACTGCACAATTCTGCATAGTTGATGTAGATGCACCACCATCAATTCTTCGCCGCTTATCTCCAACAACAGCATTATCAAATCTTTTTCCACAAGATTCTCTTTGATGTCGTAACATATTAGCTGAGCGAGTAAACGACATATCACACTTTTCACACTTGTAATAATTCATGATTGCTAACTATACAATTCACAAACTCGGAACTTGCACTAAGAAATGAAACGACTACAACTCGTTTATATAGATGGCAAGCAGGTGTGCACTATAATTGTCAAGGTCACAAAATCAAGTTCAAGATCAAGGTCAAAGCCGAGGGCAAGTTCAAAGTCAAGGTCAAGTTCAAGGTCAAGGTCAAAGTCAATGTCAAGGTCAAGGTCAAGGTCAAGGTCAAATCCAAGGGTAAGTTCAAGGTCAAGGTCAAAGTCAAGGTCAAGTTCAAGGTCAAGTTCAAGGTCAAAGTCAAGGTCAAGGTCAAGGACAAAGTCAAGGTCAAGGTCAAATCCGGGTTAGTCAAGTTCATCCAAGGTCATTCGGGTTAGGTCAAGGTCATCCAAGGTCAAGGTCATTCGGGTTAGGTCAAGGTCATCCAAGGTCATTCGGGTTAGGTCAAGGTCATCCAAGGTCAAGGTCATTCGGGTTAGGTCAAGGTCAAGGTCATAAAAAGTGGAGGGGGGATCCGCAGTTCTCTCAAACTTTGACTACTGCAAACGAATAACTCAGATAGACCGCCCATCAATCAGAATTCCCAAGTAGGTTCCTCAAATGGCAATAGCCATAGAACACTCTCAGTTTTTGCTTCTGATGACAACGAAGTTTTGTTAAGTACGTCCTTAGTAAACATACCCGATCTTCATGGAAATATTGTGACTGCACGGGCTATGATCGATCCTGGCAGTACAATTTCAATAATAACTGAAGATCTCTTAAGAAAATTAAAATACACCCCTGAAAGACAGCAAGTTAGAATCTCAGGCATTGGAGGCAATGTTGAACACTCCAATAAAGCGATATGTCTTCAAGTCATGTCTATCCTAGAACCAAATTTCTCTCTCAAAGTAAACTGTTGTGTGTTGAATAAAATCACTGAAAAAGCCCCACATTTCCGTATTAACAAAAGCAATTTAAACCTTCCTCAAAACGTGAGTCTTGCTGATCCGCAATTTGATAAACCTGCAGTCATAGATGTTTTGCTCGGTGCTGATGTTTATTATAAAATTCTCTCGGGAGATATGGTGAAAATTGATAAGAACAACGCTCTCACATTGGTTGGTACCCATCTTGGGTACATTATCTCTGGGTTAATTCCCACTCATGCTCTCGTTAAAGGTGATCTTCACTCCGTCAAATCTAACAGCTGTTTTTTCGTGCAAAGTGATAAAACAGATTTACCACTAGACTCTCTATTAGAAAAGTTTTGGTCCTTGGAAGACATTCCCCACTCTAAAGAAAGAATTTTGTCTGCTGAAGATGAACTAGTCGAAAAGAATTTTTGTGACACCACTCTTTTATTAGCGAATGGGTCTTTTCAAGTAGATCTACCCCTCAAATCACCAAAAGAAAATTATTTGTTAGGAGAGTCATTTTTTCTTGCAAAAAAAAGATTCTATCACTTAGAAAAGCGTTTCGAAAGAAACCCTGACCTTTTTAGGGAGTATAAGAAATTTATTGATGAATATATATCTCTTAATCACGCACAATTCGTGCCCTTATCTCTAAAAACTAAAAGTAATGTATATAAGTATTTTTTACCCCACCACTGTGTCGTTCGCGAAGAAAATAAATCCACCAAGTTGCGTGTAGTATTTGATGGTTCGATGAAAACTTCTTCAGGACTCTCTCTCAACGATATAATGCACAAAGGTTTCATCGTACAGCCCGAGCTTTTTGATATCCTGATAAGATTTAGAAGTTTTAAATTTGTTATCACTTCTGATATAGAAAAGATGTACCGACAGATACTAATAAATCCCCAGCACACTCACCTCCAAAACATTATTTGGCGTGAAAACCCATCTGAAGCACTCCAGTGCATCGAATTATTGACAGTCACCTATGGTACCAATTGCGCTCCATATTTAGCCACTCGCACTTTGACGGAACTAGCCCTAAAGTATAAAAATGAATATCCGCTAGCGGCAGAAGTAATCACCTCCCAATGTTATGTCGATGATATATTATGTGGTACAGATTCTTACAAGGAGTTGTTTGAACTATTTCATCAGTTAGTCAAACTATGCAGTTTAGGAAATTTTAGGCTACATAAATGGTCTTCTAACTCTAACTTATTTCTAAGACAAATAGATAACATTGACACTTCTCGTAACTGCCAGGAAAGTTACAATATTAAAATGGATGGAGTATCCAATAAAGTCCTTGGTATATTCTGGAACCCAGACTCAGACATTTTCTCAATATCGCTACCTGAAGTTCCGATACAAGAGTCAGTCACCAAACGTGAAGTTTTGTCCAAAGTTGCTCAAATGTATGACCCTCTAGGCTTAATTGGACCAATTATTGTAGTCGCAAAACTAATAATGCAGGAAATTTGGAAAGAAAAAATGGATTGGGATGATCCTCTAGAACATCCTATTCTAACAACATGGACAGATTACGCAAAAAAAATTCCCCAACTAAAGTCGTTACAAGTACCTCGTTTTTTCTTATCTGATAGTAATAGTAGCTCTCTAGAAATTCATGGCTTTTCCGATGCTAGTCGCAAAGCTTACGGTGCTTGTGTATATATCAGAGCATTGTATCCCAACGGTACAGTATCTTGCCAACTTATAACATCAAAGAGCAGGGTTGCACCGATTAAAGAAATAACTATTCCCCGCTTGGAGCTCTGTGGGGCACTGTTGCTCTCTAATTTGGTCACTCGAGTTTGTTCCATATTGAAAGAAAGGTTCTCTTTTCAATCCGTTAATCTCTGGACTGATTCTGAGATTGTATTAGCATGGTTAAATGCTCATCCCTCTCGTTTTAATATTTTTGTCGCCAATCGTATATCAGAGATTAACACTCTCACCCAAAATTTTAAATGGCGTCACATTCCAACCAAGGAAAATCCAGCTGACCACCTTTCTCGTGGATTAACACCGGATCAGCTAATAAATTCAAATCTTTGGTGGAATGGGCCAGCACTCCTACAGGACTTTTACACAAATTTAGACTCCTCAAATCGAGATCTTGGTTCCACTAACGAAGAAACGAGGAAGACTAGAACAGTTTTAATTGCTATTTCTGATAATTTCTGGAAAACGTTTTTTGAGAAATTCTCAAATTATTCTCGGCTGCAACGGACAGTAGCTTTTATTTTTCGATTTGTGAACAACTGTAAACCCCACTGTAAAAGCTTAATTGGTCCCATCTCTGTAGATGAACTAAAAGGTTCTGAACTGTTCATTTTAAAACATCTTCAAATGCAATACTTCTCCAAGGAATTCAAGGAATTAAATTCAGATGCTGGAAAAATATCCAATAAGCAAATTTTAAAGTTAAACCCATTCATTGATGCAGACAATATCATCAGAGTGGGAGGAAGACTATCGCAAGCTCTAATACCCTTTGAACAAAAATATCCTCTCTTATTGCCATCTAAAAATCATGTAGTTAAACTTTTATTAAAAAAGGAACATTGCAGGTTAGGACATGCAGGTCCACAAACGATTTTATCCAATGTTCGTCTAAGATATTGGCCCCTAAATGGTCTAAAAGAAATTAAAAAGATCTCTATAAATTGCCCTAACTGTTATAAATTTAAAGTAAAAACGTTTCATCAAATTATGGCTGATCTCCCCAAAGCCACAGTAGTCCCTTCTCGGCCTTTTTCAAAAACAGGAATTGATTTCGGTGGCCCTTTCTTTGTAAAGTCATCAACTTTGAGGAGTCCTAAAGTTGAAAAGGCATATATAGCTGTGTTTGTGTGTATGGCCACTAAGGCTGTACACATAGAGCTAGTTTCAAGCCTTTCTTCACAAGCTTTTCTCGCCAGCTTGAAGCGTTTTATCTCCAGAAGAGGTAGCCCTTCAATAATATATAGTGATAATGGGACAAATTTCCTGGGTGCTAGTAATCAAATTAAAGATATTTATGATATGGTAAAATCTGAAGGAACACAGGAAGAATTAAATAATTTTCTTTCTGGAAATGAAATACAGTGGCAGTTCATTCCTCCTTACTCTCCACATTGGGGTGGATTATGGGAAGCTGCAATCAAAAGCACAAAATACCATTTAAAGCGTTTAGTTGGAGATCAAAGATTCACCTTTGAGGAGTTCACAACAATTCTTACACAGATTGAGGCAATTTTAAATTCGAGACCCCTACAACCATTGTCATCTGACCCCCTTGACCTAGAGTGTTTGACCCCAGGACATTTCCTAGTAGGAACCTCATTAACCTCGTTTCCTGAGAAAGATATCTCTCATGTTAGCAATAATAGATTAGATCGTTGGCATAGAGTAACTCAGGTTCAACAACAGTTTTGGTCCAGATGGACAAAAGAATATCTTAATCAATTGCAAAATAGACCCAAGTGGATGTCTCCGGTTCAAAATCTAACTGTTAACGATGTCGTCCTCTTAAAGGAAGACGATACAAAACCCTTTAGTTGGCCTTTGGCTAGAGTGTTGGAAGTCATTCCAAGCAAAGACGGAAAGGTCAGACTTGTAAAGGTAAAAACCAAACATGGAACCTTTAACAGAAACATAACCAAACTGAGTCCATTACCAAAATATGACGATTAGTTTTTAAGTAGTGTAGGAATTTCCTTTTATGATTAGTTAGTTGTAAGTTAATTTAAGTTTTTCATTTTGAAGGTAGAACCTTCAACCGGGGGGAGTATGTTCTGAAACGGTGTATATTAATTAAAAGAAAAGTTTATCTGGCAACCTTGCCTTCATACGGCACCGGTACCCTTCGCAAAAGATGCTTCGTACGGGTCGTGCGGCGAGGGGTGCATAAGCCAAGGGTTTGTTTTTCAGTATAGTCACGTCGCTCTCTCGCCCAATTTTCACTAAAACGCAATATTGAAATAGTTAAGTGCAAATATTTGTTCTCCGCTCATCGCAAGTCTATAATAATTTACACAGTATTTAGAAATAATAACAGTGAAGTGCAAGTTAAAAGTGCCTGAGGTGTATAGATGCATCAAGTGAAATAGACAGGTATAATTGTAAAAATATTAGGCATATAAGATCCAATATTTTCCCCGTTCATTTGCAACTGAATAAAGCGTTGTTTTTTTGTTGTTGTTAAACTGTAGAAATTATTTCTCTTTTGAACCTTACCTATGGAGTTTTGGAATCTGCACAAAGACAGCAGTGCCCAACTATGTACTCAGAATTGCTAACGTCAATTCCGCGACACGGATAGAGTAATAAATGTTCATTTCGTATAAAAACATATTGGAATTGTACGGCTATAATACAATAGAGAACGATAGAAATTGTACTGCTTTTTAAAACAGATCCATTATAACTAGTGAAAACACGATAGAAACGGATAAAGTAATAAATGTTGATTTCGTATAAACACATATTGGAATTGTACGGCTATAATACAATAGAGAACGATAGAAATTGTACTGCTTTTTAAAACAGATCCATGGTAACCTGTAAAAACACGATAGAAACGGATAAAGTAATAAATGTTCATTTCGTATAAAAACATATTGGAATTGTACGGCTATAATACAATAGCAAACGATAGAAATTGTACTGCTTTTTAAAACAGATTCATGGTAACTAGTAAAAACACGATAGAAACGGATAGAGTTATAAATGTTCATTTCGTATAAAAACATATTGGAATTGTACGGCTATAATACAATAGAGAACGATAGAAATTGTACTGCTTTTCAAAACAGATCCATTATAACTAGTGAAAACACGATAGAAACGGATAAAGTAATAAATGTTCATTTCGTATAAAAACATATTGGAATTGTACGGCTATAATACAATAGAGAACGATATAAATTGTACTGCTTTTTAAAACAGATCCATTATAACTAGTGAAAACACGATAGAAACGGATAAAGTAATAAATGTTCATTTCGTATAAAAACATATTGGAATTGTACGGCTATAATACAATAGAGAACGATAGAAATTGTACTGCTTTTTAAAACAGATCCATTATAACTAGTAAAAACACGATAGAAACGGATAGAGTAATAAATGTTCATTTCTTACAAAAACATATTGGAATTGTACGGCTATAATACAATAGAGAACGATAGAAATTGTACTGCTTTTTAAAACAGATCCATTATAACTAGTGAAAACACGATAGAAACGGATAAAGTAATAAATGTTCATTTCGTATAAAACACATATTGGAATTGTACGGCTATAATACAATAGGGAACGATAGAAATTGTACTGCTTTTTAAAACAGATTCATGGTAACTAGTAAAAACACGATAGAAACGGATAGAGTAATAAATGTTCATTTCTTACAAAAACATATTGGAATTGTACGGCTATAATACAATAGAGAACGATAGAAATTGTACTGCTTTTCAAAACAGATCCATTATAACTAGTGAAAACACGATAGAAACGGATAAAGTAATAAATGTTCATTTCGTATAAAAACATATTGGAATTGTACGGCTATAATACAATAGAGAACGATAGAAATTGTACTGCCTTTTAAAACAGATCCATTATAACTAGTAAAAACACGATAGAAACGGATAGAGTAATAAATGTTCATTTCTTACAAAAACATATTGGAATTGTACGGCCATAATACAATAGAGAACGATAGCTGCTTTTTAAAACAGATCCATTATAACTAGTAAAAACACGATCAAAAACGATAAGAATATTTATGACTTTGTAGCATACAAACACATTAAAAATATTATGTTAATTCAGAATACAATCGGATTCGAAATAGAATAGCATTGGATCTGGATCGGGATTTACGACTAGGATACGATTGACCTGAGAAACATATTAAACGGCATAAGATTTCAATGTACTTTTACACAATTAAATACAACAGGAAGCAAAAATGTGGATACAATACGATCAAAAGGGATAGAGATTTCATCTGTAAATAAATTTCAATCGTGTTCACGCATAGAAAACGATTAATTTTGATAAGATCTATATCGTTTTCTATCGTTTTGTGTCGGATATTTTAAACAGGGTCATCAGAGCACTTCTACGAATTTGTTGTTAGAATATAGGTAACATGTTGTTCTTACACAAAGTAAAATGTATTGGTGTATGACTATTAAGAGTCCTAAATCATATTTGGAAAAATGTTTTTTGATTAAAAATTATACTGTTCATAATTATATTGTACTGTTGGATACCAAAGCAGGGTAGATTTAAGCAATAGTTTTGTACATAGTTTAATAGGGGAGCTGCTATTATTGGAATATCCGTTAAAGCATGAATGCTCCAACGCGGTGGAGAATGTTGGGGAAACGATTGCTCAAATACAATAAAAATAATGAAATTAAATGCAACCAATGTTTTCAGAATCAATATTACTCTTTGTCTAGATAAAATAAATGCTTTTAAATATTCCATTAGCAACACAATTCCTCAACGGTCAGAGAAACAGGGAAACAATATGCATTTAATGGTTTCAGAACAAATAATATTGTCGCCCAGACAAGCTACCAAATTTGCAAATATTATACTAATTCAGTGTAAAAGCGTATGTGGTTTGATACATCTCACCGCAGTACACAAAGCGGGAAAATTAACCATTGGTCCAGAGAAAACATGGCGGAACAGTAAATGGCCAATTAGAACAAAACGCGCGAAATGTGTTGCCTTGTGACTGGCCAATCTGACAGTTTCTAGCGACAGGAGGACACTTACGTTCTCTCGAGAGCGACTGCGAATTAAATCCTTAGGAGGTCAATACGTACGTCAAAATTAAATGTGGGTCATCGTCCGTTGGACATGATAATATAGCATCGCTGAAATAAAAGCATCAAGTTATAAGTGTAGTAATGTTATTAAAAGTTAGTAATGTTATAAGTTAGTATTTAATTATGTATTAAAGTGTTATTGTGTAAACAAGTGCCGATTTGGATAAATAAAACGCCAAATTAAATGGGATCTAACTGTTTAATTCACCTAACCAATATATAAAACGAACCAGTGAAATAACCTAACTCGAGGAATATACAAAGCCTCACCGTTTAATGTTGGGAGTTAATATTAAAACTTGATTCCCACAATCATGTTAACTTTAGTTTGGCATATATATTAATTAAATCTAATTTTTGAATAACTAGTTTACATCTCCAAAATAATACTTGATCAGGAGCTAAACGAGAAAGTATCCGCATGTTTACTTTTTTAATTTTATATTCTGTGGCAAAATTCTTCCTAGCTGTGAATTTTGTTATGAATAATAATTATAATAATCGTTTTAAGAGTCCTGCTCTCCTACTGTTATAATGATAAATCGGGGTACACTTTGGAAGTCAAACCAAAAGAAAAAAATAATATATCTTTTTGGGAATAGATTAGGCTTTTTAAACCCTAGGGGGGGAAGTCAATTAAAATTAAAAAAAAAAATAAAAAATTGGAAAAACAACTTTTTTAAAATATTTTTTTTTAATTGTTACAAAACTAACTTTCCCCTGTGGAATATTTTTTCTGACAACTTTTCTTTATGAAATTTTTCAATATTAGTTTCGGTTTCTGGTCCAAACTTATCCTACTTTCTAACTGACTTCATACCGTTCATTTTGATCAAATTATTCATCTCCGCGGTTTTGTTACTGTTGGCAACAGCGCTAGCGCCAGGTAACTTACTGATTCAGTCGAGCGTTTGCAAGCGGTGAGTATTTTTATCAATGCAAAAAGATTTTTTGGATTTTATTGCGCTTGTTGGTTGTCATATTCGTACAAGTTTTAAATTAATTATTTTTGTGGAAAATTAAAATGGGGCGTCGAATAGTATTAGAAAATCATGGAGTAAGAAAGAAATTATGCTTATTAACGCATCGTAAAAGTCGACGAAGGGCTCAGAAAATAAGGTAAGTTGCAAAAGGTAACGGTCGTGTGTTTACCACGATAAAAGGGTTTTATAATTTTTTTAACGATTTTAATATATTTATATACCTATAGGACTTTTACTTTGTTCCAGAAAAGTCAATATAAAGGAAAATTGCATTAATTCTGCCTGTGGCAACGGAACAAGGTGTGTTTCAAAACAGAGTGAAACTTTTCTAAAATCTTACTAGGGGTCTGTAACTTATTTCTTACTCCCTCTCGTGTTTTTTTAGTGATAAACAAAAGTCTCTTGAAGAACGGCTCACTTCTGAGAAGATGTCGTATTCCAGCGGTAGCGAAACTGACGATATTTTGAAAAAGTAAATATTTTTGTTTTTATCATTACAAGCCAACATTCGTTCAAATTACTTTAAATCAAACATATACATTTATATATGAAAAGGAGGGTAGGGTAGACCGGGGTTGGTTGTAATAGGGTACGGTTGAAACAACGCTAATAATTTAAAAAGTATTTGCGACAGAAAAGGGCGTGCAAGGGCAGATTGACGCGGTTTTCATGTCGAAGCATCCGCATAGTGTTCAGTGTGGCTTCTTGCGTGTTACACACATGTCAGAAGGATCATTGTATTTTTGCGAGCAGAAGTAAGTATTTTTGCTGCTATTCTTTTGTATTTTTATCCAAAACTTAACTTGCTATATTTATCATAGTTTATAATATAAAAACTTTGGCTATCGGACTTTCATACTGTGTAATTGATTATTACCTGCGTTGTTTATATTTCAAGGTTATGACAAAAGACTTTCATAAGGTGTGCTGGGATCGGTTGTAACATTTTTTCCGGGGTCGGATGAAACGTTTCAACCGACCCCGTTCCCACCGAACTCATGTATTTCAAACCGATTAAAGTAGCGTTTTGTGCTTTTAGAAGCCAAGTTGGATGCAAGACGAAGGATTTATATTAGTTTTAAAACATTTTCAAAAACACACGAATGGCTCATGAGGCTTGTACAGCTGGCGATCGAAACTATTTGTGTCACCATTGTAAATCTGATTGATTTTGGATTTTATTATTTCTGTTGTAGAGAACTTATTTTTGTTTTTTCTTGGGATTTAATTAGCCTTTAATTTAAGTTCTTATAGCAGTGTTGATAAAAAGTCATATTTATTTCATCGAATAACAAGGCTACTGAATAAGACTTTAATACTGTGCCTTAACCGTAGTTATTAGTTTTGTCATAAAATTGATAAAATAAATATGTTCTGTGACTTTGATTTCATAAATAGGTATGTAACAACGTAACTTAGTTTAATTTGCCAGTGTTTCAACTGACCCCCAGCAATGTTACAACCGCCCCGGATATGGGGTCGGTTGAAACAATTTCTGTGATTTTATAAAATGTCCTATGATTTTTTTTTATGCAGATAATGCCACTATAACCTTAACCGGTCTTAGTCAGATAACTATATAAGGTTAAATTGAATCATACTATCAAATACATTAAGTTTAAAATGTTATTACAGAGAGCAATTTTGTCGAAAATGGTTCAACCGTCCCCGGTCTACCCTATTGGCTGTGTGCACGTAGAAATATAAGTGAAATAATTTAGTGGTGTATTGCGTGCATAATTTATTTAAAAAAGAATTTGTTACAATCGTAGCAGAGGGCTTTCGGCTTTCGCCATCTTCAGTGCTATTCGTCTTACATATTTAATACACATTATCTTCAAAAATTGCATACTCTATCTTTACAACTTAAAACTTGGGAACTCTGCAGTCAGTCTCTTACATGAGTTATCTGACCACCTAACCCCTAAACAACATGAATGGACAATATCTAATTCTGCTACCAATGCACTTATTCATTTTTACTTCATTCTTTTATTAATTAAAACAATTCAGTCAGTTGATAATATCTAAAGTATTAACACGTAATTTTGTATTCTAATTTTTATTAAAAACCAATGTTGTAACCTTTTTAGTAAAATAAAAACTTTTTAAAAAGACACTTTGGACTTCAGTAAAGTTAATTGGCGCAGTCGTGGTAGGATTTATTCGGGATTTGTGCGTATCGAACGTATAAATTTCTTCGTAACGAACTAACCGGATAAACGAACATTTTTTGGTGAAGTGCTTGGTGGAGGTGTTAAAGCAGAGTGGATCTCCAAAAATCGAGAACCCCAGTCTATCGAGGACCTGTGGCCACGCATCTATCAGCAAATCATCGGGAGCTAGAACCAAATCGTCCAGCTTCGCAAGGACCAGGATTTTTGGAAGGACCAATATTGCCAACCAAAATCTGATTCTTATACTAGGAATGAAGTTCATCGCTGTCTACTTAGTATTGTAAGTGCAATTTTCTTATGTCGGAAATTGATAATATTATTGACGATTTATTAAGTTTAAAATTATCGCCTTCAACTGACTCTGCTTCTGTAACAGAAGTACCAAAAATAGATAATCAATCTTTAGATAATAACGTAATAAATTTAAATTTAACTTCTAAAATGGCCCCATTTAAACCTGAATATTTAAATTGTGTGCCACAATTTGATGGCAACCCAAACGATTTAAACAGATATTTGGCAGTATGTCAAAGTCTAATAAACAGCTTTTATTTGGTAGATGACCCTACCAATTTTCAAAATACTTACCTTCTAAACTGTTTGATAGGTAAATTAGCGGGAAACGCAAAATTAGTTTTAGGATGTCAAACTGTTAATACGTGGGAGGATGTAAAAAACATTCTCCAAAGGAATTTTGCAGACCAACGCGATGAGGCTTGCCTTAACAGAGACTTAGTCATGCTCAGGCAACAGCCTACTGAAAAACCCAATCAATTTTATGATCGGATTCTTCATATTTTAAATTTATTAGGTGCTTATGTTGATATTCACGAAACTTCAGTTGCTGCAAAATTGCTTAAAAAAAATTTATATAATGATCTAGCATTAACTACATTTTTATCGGGATTAAAGGAACCTCTCGGTACAAATATACGTTGTATGCGTCCAAAAGATCTCCCAACAGCTTTACAATATGTTACACAAGAATACAATAATAATTACTTTCAAAGTCTAAATAAAACCCCCGTGCAAAAACAGCCTGTCCAAAATTTTAAGCCTACCTATTTTAATTCTCCCCAAATGCCTCAATATAGACCAAACTTTAATCATAATTTTAATGCGCACACGTCGCATAACCAGTTCACACCCCGGTCTACTTTTCCGTCACAACCAATTCCAATAAGGCCTAATTTCAATAATCAGCCTAAAAGATTTTTTACAAATTCCCAAGTATTTAGAAACCCAAATCAGCCAAACGTTTTCAGACCTAATCAAAATAAACACTTTCCCAAACCGACTCCAATGAGTATAAGTACTCGCCAAACTTCCAATAATTTCAGGCAAAATTTACCAAATAATTATAACAACCATCAGCAAAAAAATTGGGTATCCGAAGAGCTCTATAATACAGAAGCCGATCAGACTCCTGACCAATTTTATCAATACGAAGCTTCGAATATACAATTCGATGAAGCAACTAATAGCTACGTCCAAAATGACATGCAAAACGAGTACGATCAAAACGATACCTGCTGTACCGAAGATCAATATCTCCAAAATGAAAATGAAAATTTTCAAGAAACCACTTCGGACAATTCCAAAACATAGACCCCCAAATTATTTCCTTCAATATGACAAATTCAAGCGAACTGTCATATATTACATTCCCAGAACATAACCTTAAAATTTTAATCGACTCAGGCTCCACTAAATCTTTTCTTGACCCAAATATCGCAAATAAATTCTATTCAAATCGTATATTTAACGACCCATTTGTCGTATCAACCGTATTTCAACAATCTGCTCACCAGCATAGTGCCTTAATACCACTGTCAAAAATCTTTAATTTACCTAATAATAAAAATTTAAAATTCTATTTATTCAAGTTCCATAATATTTTCGATGGTCTCCTGGGACTCGATAACTTAAAACTTTTACAAGCAAATGTAAATTACGGTACAGGATATCTTATAACACCTCGTGCACGTATTAAGTTACAATTTCATAAAACTAACTCTGAGCAAAATTATTGTGTTACCGTGTCGCCTCGCGTTGAACAAGTCATCAAGATAAAAACAGATATAAAAAACGGTGAAATTATAATACCACATCAAAAAATACATAATTGCGAAATTCCAAGTTGTTTAACAGTAGCAAAAGATGGTTATGCATTAACAACAATTTTAAATAATACATGTAGTCCAGTAACTTTAGATTTTTCTGAACCTATTATCGTTGAAAAATTTAACCGAAAAGAAATTAAAAATTTTGATTTAAATAATTTTGACGAGTCACCAAAATCCAAATTTGACACTTTACAAATTCGAACCGAACATTTAAACGCCGAAGAACGTGCAAAAATTTTAAATCTGTGTAATGAATATTCGGATATATTTTACTACGAAAATACACCTCTTACTTTTACCAGTCAAATTAAACATCATATAAAAACGACAGACGAGGTACCTGTATATACAAAATCCTATAGGTATCCATTTGTACATAAAAAGGAAGTTGAAAACCAAATAAGCAAAATGCTCGATCAAAAAATTATCAGGCCTAGTAATTCACCCTGGTCTTCACCTATATGGGTTGTTCCCAAAAAGCTAGACGCTTCAGGGAAGCAGAAATGGCGCGTTGTAGTTGACTACCGAAAATTAAACGAAAAAAGCGTTTTTGATCGATATCCCCTTCCCAACATCACAGATCTATTAGACAAACTCGGTAAATGTCAATATTTCAGCACACTTGACCTCGCGAGCGGGTTTCACCAGATAGAAATGAGTGAAGCCGATATTCCAAAAACTGCTTTCAATACCGAGAATGGCCATTATGAGTATTTACGAATGCCTTTTGGGCTTAAGAATGCTCCTGCCACATTCCAACGGGTAATGGATAATATTTTACGCGGTATTCAAAACGAAAAATGTCTGGTCTATCTCGACGACATTATTATATTTTCAACATCCCTTCAGGAACATATCGAACGTCTAACGGCAGTTTTTCAAAGATTACGCGAATCTAATTTTAAAGTTCAATTAGACAAAAGCGAATTTTTAAGACACGAAGTTGCATACTTAGGTCACGTAGTAACACCAGAAGGAGTAAAGCCAAACCCAGATAAAATCGCGGCGATAAAAAGGTACCCCCTTCCAAAAACTACAAAACAAATAAAAGGTTTTTTAGGACTTTTGGGATATTATCGTAAATTTATTAACAACTTTGCCAAAATTACAAAACCATTTACCAAATGTCTGAAAAAGGGTGCCAAAATCGAGCACAATCAGGAATTCTTAGAATGTTTTGAGATCTGTAAAAATCTTCTCATGAACGATCCAATTCTTCAGTACCCCGATTTTTCTAAACCCTTCAACCTTACCTGCGATGCGAGTAATATCGCCCTTGGTGTCGTCCTTTCACAAGGCGAAATTGGTAAAGACCTGCCCATTGCGTACGCATCACGCACTTTAAATGACTCAGAACAGAACTATTCAACTATCGAAAAAGAATGTTTATGTTTAGTCTGGGCAACAAAATATTTTAGACCCTATTTATATGGACGTCAATTTAATATCATAACAGACCATAAGCCACTTCAGTGGTTATTTTCTTTAAAAGATCCTAACTCCAAGCTTATGCGCTGGCGAATAAAACTTGAAGAGTTTGACTATAAAATCATTTATAAAAAAGGCAAACTAAATACAAACGCGGACGCGCTTAGTCGTATTGAATTACACGTAAAAGAAACAAATAAAAACCCATTTTCTTTAAAAAATTATATTGACAATTTTAACAAAGAACTAGAGCTTGACAACAACAACAAACCTAACGATAATCTCGAAGACAATATGGATGACATTTCAGTTATTGCTCAACCGGACCTAGAACAACAACAAGATACAGGTGACGATGACGTCACAGTACATACAAATGACGAACAAGACCCTGTAGTCGGCGTACCTATTCTTGAAACAGCTGTTAATTACGGTGCAAATCAAATCATAATAACGCAAGTCTTGCATTCCCCAGCTAAAACAAAAACGGTAATTTTATTTGAAAAGAAACGCCGAATCTTGCTACAAATCTCTGAAAATAATTTTGAAAGCGATATAGTAAATTTTATAAAAGAACACATTATACCCGGCAAACTTTATTATTTATATTTTGAAAACCCAAATTCCTACGAACCATTTTCTGAAGTAGTAAGAAGAACCTTTAAATGGCCTTCTTTAAGATTGAAAAGATGTTTAATAAAGCTTATTGACGTAGTTGATAAAGACGAAATTCCCTTAATAATTCAAAATTATCACGAAAGCAAAACCAATCACCGTGGAATCGATGAAACAGAACAAAAGATTAAAGTTAAATATTATTGGCCCAACCTTAAAAGTTCAATCCAAACATATATTAATCAGTGTGAAATATGTCAAATAAGTAAATATGAACGTCACCCAATTAAAATGGAGATGAATATTACTCCTACTGCTACTAAGCCTTTCGACATCTTACACCTTGATACCTACACTTTGGAACAAAATAAATTTCTAACAATAATTGATAGTTTCTCAAAGTACGCGCAGGCATATCATCTAAAATCTTTAGCGGCTACAGAAATCGTAGATAATTTAATATCATTCTTTACACATCATGGCGTACCAACAAAAATAATAATGGACAATGGTACAGAATTTAAAAATGCCGTTGTCACTGAACTTTTACAACTTCATAAAATTAATGTACATTTTTGTTCTCCTCAACACCCCCAATCAAACGGTGCTATAGAGAGATTACATTCCACACTAGCCGAGCATATACGTTTACTAAACAACCAAAATTTTCGTGACACCCCAATGCAACAAAAAATGAAATATGCTATACTAGCTTATAATAATTCAATTCACTCCGTCACTGGTTTTAAACCAATAGACATTATAAACGGTCATATAAGTCCTAATGACCCCTTTGATTTAAATATAGAATGTTCACTATTAAATGATTACGTAATTAATCATAAGGAAAAATCAAAACTACTTTATTCAAAAATTAACGAAAAACTAGTTGCAAATAAAGAAAAGGTGATAGGCAAAATTAATGAAAATCGCGACAACCCTGACCTATTCCAACCAGATCAAAAAATATACGTTAAGAAACATATTAGACAAAAACATGCCGACAAGTTTACAAGACCTACCACAATAACATCTATTAATAACGAACGTAAAACCATAACAACCGAAAATCAAGGCAAAATACATATGGACAATTTAAAGCGACCTCTTAAAAGTAAATATAGTTTTGATAACAAAACACCCACACAATAGTAATTAACGTATTGTATTTCAGAATTACCTCCGCGAGCGAAGCTCAAGATAAGATCAGCGTAAGGAAAATTGACGATAACCCCGGAATACTACCAATTCATTTAGGAAATGCAAAAATTAAAGAATACACTTACACGTTAATTCATTATTACGATTTAAATCCTATAATATTGGAAATCAATAAATTACATTTAAAAGCTAAAAATATTACCCAATTGTTAGGGACCAACAGTGAATACTTCTTGGAAAGCAGTAATCATTTAAAATTATTAAATCTAATTCAAGAAAGAGTTGAAACCAAAATAAAAGAAATAATTCCTCACCCTGAAAGAATAAAACGCGGATTAATAAATGTATTAGGATCTGTTTTTAAAGCTGTAACCGGAAATCTAGATGCATCCGACGGAGAGCGCTACGAAAATCTTATTAACGAATTGCAAAGTAATCAAAACAAATTAGAAGAAAGTATTTTGAAACAAAACTCTCTTTCAATCAGTGTCATAAATAAATTTAATTCGACAATCCAACAAATAGGTCTCAATGAAAAACTTATCGAATCAAAAATTAACCAAATTGCTTTTACTGTTCAAAAAACCACTTATAGAGAAAATGCACTTGTTATAAAAGATGTTATTAACCAAATTATAAATGTTTACGAAATAATAGATTCTATATTACAAGACATTGAAAATTCGCTGACATTTTCAAAACTTAAAATAATGCACCCAAGCATAATAAAAACTGAAGACCTTTTCTTTGAATTAAATAAACTTCAAAAACGAATAGGATTTCAACAAATGCCTTTAAAAGTAAACTTAGAAAATACACTGCTCTTCGAAAAAATAATTGATCTCGAATGTTTTGTGCTTAAGAATAAAATAACATATTTGTTACGCATCCCAATAACTTATTCTGGTTCTTTTGATTATTATCATTTATATTCTATCCCCGTTTGGTATCAGAGTCTGTTTAAGGTTGTCTTACCGCAAAATAAATATTTATTAAAAAACAAATTGCACTATACATATCGAGGGCGACCATGTCAAGAGATTCTACCCGAACACTACATCTGTGATAAGGAAGAACTGAGAGAAATGCAAGAGGACAGCCCATGCGTAGTCAAACTGCTAGACTCCATTAAAGATACCTCCACCTGTAAGCAAACAGAAGTCCACATTACGCATCCCATAACCAATCAATTGGATGACGCAAGACAATGGATACTCGTGTTTCCAAGCGAAGAAACAATTAAGCTCAAGTGTTTTAAACAGGACGAAAGTCTAAAATTGTTTGGAACTTACCTCTTGGATATACCAACAGGATGCCAAGTTACCACAAAGCAAAAGACGATAATCAACGAACAAAAGTTGATTAAGACCAACTTCCAGTCTATACTATTTCCAGATTACAACCAAGTGCCTACATTATTACCGACATTTAATTTAAGTGTGCACCTACAAGAAATAAAACTGGACGACCTCCACACACTGAAGAACCAAATTTTAGAAAATCACCCACACACAGTATTTTCTAAAATATCGAAACCCAATATTTGGACAATATTAGTATACATTTTCCTGGCCCTTTGCGGTATCTACATGATTTACAAGAAACTTTCAAAAAGAAGCACTCCAAAGTTAGATGAGGAAGTTGGACCAGAAATGGAACCAATTCAACTACCCCGTCAAGCCTTATAGTTGAATCCGATGAGGGAGGAGTTATCTGACCACCTAACCCCTAAACAACATGAATGGACAATATCTAATTCTGCTACCAATGCACTTATTCATTTTTACTTCATTCTTTTATTAATTAAAACAATTCAGTCAGTTGATAATATCTAAAGTATTAACACGTAATTTTGTATTCTAATTTTTATTAAAAACCAATGTTGTAACCTTTTTAGTAAAATAAAAACTTTTTAAAAAGACACTTTGGACTTCAGTAAAGTTAATTCATGTGAGTAAAAATTCATTGAAACTAATTAAAAGTGCACTTTGAAATCATGATCAAAAAATGTAACGTGCTGTCCAAATATTTTAATTGTTTTTTCGTCCATTTATGTATTTAGAGAAATTAGGGTGTTTCTAAAGTCTGATAAGTATTTTGTAAAGTATCAGTTACCTGCGGCCGATTTTACAATATTTTATCTTGTATCTCTGCTTTAAATCATGCGGTTTTTACCAAATTTATCACTTTTTAATCTATCTTATTATTTATATAAGGTTACAATTAAAATTTTTGAAAAAAACTGGAAAATGTGTCGATTGTGCAAATAGCGCCCTCTAGTTGCGACTGATGTAGAAGAAAATAGTAATATAAAATTTTAAATGGTACTATAGGATAAGCTCTTTCAAACGAAATAAAGTTTGTAAAATTTGGTTAAGGCACAACGGAGTTATGGGTATTTCTGTCAACAGAGATTCCCCCTCCACCCCTTAGTCTATTTTGCGAGTTGGAGCAAAATGCGTGAAAGCAAAGTTATTCCAAATACTCCAAAGAATAAAACACTTAATTTTTGACATAACTTTATTTGGCATATTATCAATAAAAATCCGATTATCTTCCTTGTCATTGGTTAAGCGCCCCTAGCGGTCAATTTAGAAACTTCAAAATAATTTCCAGCAATTTCTTTTGGTCGATTTTATAACAATTTTTTTTATTTGAAAACTCTGTGATAAACGATTCCTGAGATATGGCCGGCGTCCATTCTTATTTGGCCACCCGGTACACAGTTAAGAATTTCGTGACTGTTTTAACACCAAATGAACACCAATATCGATACAAACCAAATTGGTGTTAATTGGTGTTAAACTTATACGCCTACAGAAAAACTGTTGAGAGCCTAAGAATAGTAGAATTTACACCGAGATGGAATCAAAATGAATTACTAATATATATAATCGTTATGTAGTAACTTTTACACCATGAAGATATAATTATCCGCAAGGTGTATAATCAAGTTAAAAAGAAAACAAACTCTTTGGCAAAAAAAACTAAACAAACTACAACAGAAATGATAATTTAAAATAAGCATTAGATGGAATAATAGCGTTTTGTGTTGAAAACGGGCAGGTTCTTGCGATATGTCAGCCTCCCTCTGATAAAGCCATCCCTTTTTGCTACTTTTCCGCAGACAGCTAACGAGGCCTCGGTCACCAACTTAATGCAGCATTCCGCTGCCTGGGTGTGACATGGGAACAAGAGGATGTTGTCTTCTAGATCAAATCCATTCTCAACAATTTCTTTTAGCATTTCTGGAGACAAATTTGCAGTTAAGGGTAACTCAGTGACATCCAAGCTTTGCTAATTTATGAGGTCGTCTGCATGCAACATTAAAATCAAAACTAGGTAACACGAATTTGCGCACTGTTCCTGTTTTCTGTTAGGACCTGGCTTTCAAAATACGACGATAGGCTACATCTCGAGTTATCTTTCTTTCATCAGCGAGCATACACAAGAGAATATTTTCCGGATGGCCAAAGGAACCGTTCCGCTGAATAACGGGATCTACTATTCGTTTCAAATTGTCACTGAGATATCGGCTGAGATTGATTGTTAGCCACAGATGTTTTGCTCCTTGGGTGCAAGAAGAATTGGATTTGATTTTAAACCACATTGGTCCGTAGACGACATTATAAAAGTTGCTAAAATAATCAGTGAAGCTCAAAATTTACATTTTTCAATAAATTTACATTTTTTTTTTAGTAGGCCATGACGGGTATTTAGGAAAACAAAAGATGACAGGCTTGTTATCTGAAAAAATCTTTATTTACTGTCAGAATAGGTTATCCATTTTCTGTTCTTTATTTCTATTCAGTTTTAATAAATAGCAGTTTTTTCTTAATTATGGCTGCGAATGCAAAATTCGAGAATTATGAAAAGTACGATATGTTCGTTTGTTATATTCAGTGTAACGAAAATTCGGATGAAGCATTAGAAGTTTATTTTAACAGGTATGGGCATCTTTTTATATTTATCATCATATTTTAAAATTTATAAAAACGTAATATTCGCAGATTCCCAGAAAAAAGACAGCCGGATAAAAGAATATTTTTAAAAATAAAATCAAACTTAATTGAAGTCGGCTCATTTTCCAAACCCCGACCTAGTATTTACAATAAAGAAAACCAGGACATTGATAAAGTAAACGTTTTGGCTTCAATTGAAACAAATCAAAGTAGTTTTTGTAGAACAGTGGAAGGTTGTTACAAAATCAAGGGTTCAAAATATTCTAAAAAACACAAGTTTAAGCCATACAAATTTCATGTCGTACAAAACTTACATCTCGGTGACGCAGAGCGCCGCGTAGAGTTTTGTAATTGGTATATACAAAATGTAAATAGAGAAAATCATTTCGAAAGAACGATTATATGGTCTGATGAGAGTCATTTTACCAGTGCCGGTATATTTAATCGGCAAAATACTGGGTTTTGGTGCCAGGAAAATCAACATGTTATATTTCCACGGGAACGGCAAGGCATATTTGGGTTTACCGTTTCATGCCTAATACTGGGAAGTAAAATTTTATTTAATATATTTAAAGGCGGTCTCACTGCAAATAAATATTTAGAAATTTTGGAAAACCTTGTGCCCGAAATAGTAGAGAATGTGCCCCTAGCTCATCTTAATAGCTTATATTTGCAACAGGACGGAACTCCCGCTCACAATGCTCAAATTGTAAGAGCGTATCTTAACAATAATTTTCCTGGCCGCTGGATTGGAACACATGGACCTGTAAGATGGCCACCCAGGTCACCCGATTTTACGGTTTTGGATATTTTTTGTGGGGCTACCTAAAAAATAAAATTTATACCGTCCAGTACCAAACGATGGCAGATTTAAGAGAAGCCACTGAGAGAACCATTAGGGAGTTAGAGGCACGGCCTTTTATTATTTTAAATGCACTGAGGCGAATTAGAACAATGTGTGAAACATTTCTTAGACATAATGGAGAACAGTTTGAGCAATATTTATGAGACAGTTTCCTAAATCATCAAGTAATTGTAGTTTTTAATTGTTTAAACTGAGTTAATTGTTATTTATATTTATTTTTTTATATTGGTGAGAAGCTTGTGACAATCTGAATTGCTAATCTTAAAATTTATACGGTGTGCCGTTTAAAAAAATCTAAATTTGTAGAAAAATGTAAATTTTGAGCTTCACATTATAAACAGCTATAAAGTATTATATATTTTTATAAAGCTTGTGATAAACTCAATCATAATAGCTAAAAATATATAGGGTGTCCCATTTAAAAAACTAAAGTTTGCTCTTTTTCTCGAAACTAATTAAACATATAGAAAAAATCTGACTAAGCCACTGGATTCTACGTGAAAAAAACTAATAAGTTTATTTTTTTACCTTTTTGATAAGTTGCAGCGTAACCGAGATACGGGGGGGGGGGGGGGGATCCCAAAATGCAAAATTTTTAAAAACACCCCGTATCTAAAAAACTAAGGGGGCTATAAAAATTCTGTTTGTGGCATCATTTGTTTCTCAAAAAAGTAACACAGTGCCGCGAAAATCGCAACCTTCTATCTTTACTAATAACGCAGATAACCCGTAAAACATACGAAACCTGGACACCCTGTACAAAGGTAAAATTCTATTGACCGTTGTGAGCTATCGGAAATGGCTCAGTTGACCTAAGACCATGTTAGCAAAATCAGGAGAACACATTCCTGTCGCAACAGCAGTCCCTATAGCCAGTATATACTTCTGATCTGTTTCTCGCCTTATTTTCGAACGATCGAAAACGAAGCTATCATCGCCAGTGCAGTCACAGGCTAGAGCTAGGGATGGTAAAAATAGTCGCTTTGCTTTCGCTATTGCTTGTGTTAAATTTGGTTAAATTTGTGCTACAGGTTTTTCTGCTAATTCTTCGGGGATGTCGGGTTCCGTTGAAAATCTGAATTAAGCTTGGCAAGCTCTTTTTCTTTATTCTTCTTAGTGGTGACTTAATCAACGGCTCCTATTACCATTTTTCTCGTTCTTTGGTCGATCAAAAATACTCTCTTTTGTTTTGGTACTCGTTCAATTTTGTCACTTATATTCTTTCCATGTCCTTTGTAAGGCTTCATTAAATTTCTGTATTTATCATGGTAAGCTCGAATGGTTTTTCTCAACTTTGTTTATGAATGACCGTCCAGATAGATGCTTTAAGCCATCATTTTTTAATTTCGAGAAGAGCAACTATTTCTGAAATTTGTCATATTGTGGGATCTTTCATTTTCGAATCCGGTTTCAATTCATGTTTGATAAAAAAAAATATCGCATCATATATCTCCGTAGGTTGGTAAGCAAATGGGACTTAATTCCTCCGGAACCCCGCAAAGACAAGACAGGTGAACCTTTTTGTGGTTTTCAGTTGAACCATGTTGTTATTCTGAAACAAAAGTTTACTTTAACTTAATAAAAGTGGAAAAAAGTTTATTTAATTAAAAAAATAATATCGAGGAAAGCGATTTAAAGCGGGATTGGAGATATTTTGCGAGATTTTACGAGTTAGTTTATCAAAATTTGTGAGAAAGTAAAGAAGTTGCATATAAAAATTAGTGTTCAATTTTCGAGAAAATTTTCTAATTTAAAAAGCCTTGGGGCATACGAAACTATGTGACAGCAAAAAAAAATCTTTTAATCACCCCATAACTTTTTTTAGGTATTCTATTTCATTCGCAAAACTTTGATATTTGGTTCTGTTCTAGCAGATGTAAATGGCAGAGGAAGTTTCAGGATAAAAGTTTCTTTTGACACAACATCTTCATCTCAATTTCCTGGAAACCTTAATTTTTTTGTTTGGAATTTTCTTAATAAAATTAATAAAAAACTGAAGGGTCCCAAAGCCTGGCTCTATTAATTAGCAAAGAAATGGCATAATAGGTCCTAGAATATAAATATTTATTGTAAATTATATTATTTGCATAAAACTAATACAAATTGAAGAGGTTGGTGCAAGAACCGGGCAAGTCCACTTTTTAAAAATTTTCAGGAGACGAAAAAAACGTTTCATTTCTATGTAATATAAATTATTCACGACAAAACATGAAAGATATGTTTATTGTAATCAAGGTAATAGGCTTTTGACGATTTTTAGACAAAATTGCTTTAAAGTGGGGGAAAATGAATTTTGAAAAAATGGAGTTGCCTGTTTCTTGCACCAAATAATTAAAAAAAAAATTAAAAACTACGCATTCACTTGAAATACATTTATTAAATATTTCAAATATAACATTTTTATTAACGAAATGATAAATCTGTTTCATTTCCCTGGTTGTCTTCTTTATCTCTTTCCACCTCAGGAATTTGATCAGCTTGTAAATCACCAAACGCTGTTTTATAATATTCTTGGTAAGCCATGGGGACATATTTTTAAACCAGGCTTCTACAGTCAATGATTTTCTTCGGATTTAAGGGTATGGGGTTATTATATGCAGGTAACATCGGTAATGAAATTAGCTGCACTTCTTTTTTTATGAAAAACGTCGAAAAAACTGTCATGTTGGAGCTAACTGAACACTCAATGGAACTTGTGTTGTATTTAAAAATCCTATACGTCGAAATGGCAAACTTCACTTTGTTTGTGCCGGTTATGGTTTTTTTGTATAGGGTAACTGACCCAGTAATGGACACTGTATCAGTAATGGACACTTATTCCACAAGTTTACCGAAAATAAGCAAAATATTTGATATAACCCTAAACAGGACTTGGCTTAATGACCAAAGGGGTATTAGCCATCATATTCCCAAATAATAAGTCGCTAACTTCTCTCTCTTTCAAATGTCAATTAAATTTTAAGTTTGGTTAATGTCATTACATCTGTTCCTAACGTATTTCGTTTAGAGAGACTGTTTTTTTAATTTACTCCTACAATTAACAATTTTACCGTTTTTTTGCATATCTGGTAGGTTTAGACATTAGGACTGTATATAATATTTACTGTAAATTGTATTAAATAAGATATTTATAAATAATTGGAATTTTGAGGGATGACCATTACTAATACAGAATAAAACTAAGAGAGTCAGTTTTGGTCATTGGGGGTGTCCATTAATAGACAGAGCAGATTTAGTACTGGACACCCTTGCAATGGACCTAATGTTATTTGTTTGTGTTACATGATTTGTTGGTAACAAATCATATTTTTTGAATATTCTATGGTTAAAAAGAAACTTGATTAAAAAAACAATAATAATGCGCTGAGCTTAATTATAATTTTTAGAAAATGGCAAAAACTAGGAAAGAAAAGGGAAGAACAAAGGCAGTTCGAAATTTTTTTTCTTACAGCGAGGAAGATTTGAAAAAAGCCATTGAAGCTGTAACGCAAAATGGCATGAGTAAAAAATCAGCAGCACGAGAATTTAATGTGCCTAGATCCACACTTGTTCGGAAATTATCCTTGCCTACTTCTCCTCAGAGAAAAATGGGTCCGGCAACGGAGCTCTCTGAAACAGAAGAAAATGTTATTGAAAACTGGATTATAGCAATGGCTCGCAAAGGTTTTCCAGTTCACAAACAAAATCTTATTTTATCAGTAAAAAATATTCTTGAGGAAACTGGGAAAGACACAAAATATTTAATAAATAAAACACCTGGGCGTTCTTGGTTTCAAGGGTTTTTGAAACGCCATCCTAACGTTAAACAGAAATATGCCGAGGCCGTAAGTAAAGCTAGGGCAGCAGTTTCAAAAGACAGAATTGAAACATGGTTTGATGAAATTCAATCTTATTTACAAGAAGGTGATTATTTCCAAATATTATTAGATCCAAGTAGGATATTTAACGGAGATGAGGCTGGATTTTGCTTATGTCCCAAAAGTGGAAAAGTTCTGGGGCCTGCTGGAAATAAAGAAGATTTCTATATTAGGGTGTCATCTGAAAAAGAGCAAATAACAGTTATGGCCACTTTCTCAGCAGATGGCAAATATGTCCCTCCTATGTTAATTTTTCCCTACAAGAGAGTTCCCCAAGCTATTGCTGAATCGGTTCCAGAGAATTGGGGTTTGGGTAGATCTGATTCAGGATGGATGACATCCCAAGTATTTTATGAATATATTTCAAACCATTTCCTTCCATACTTGAAATCAAACAATATTCAAAGGCCTGTGATTTTATTCGTCGATGGGCACCGATCCCATTTAACAAAACAAGTGAGCCAATTATGTGATGATAATGGAATTATTTTGATATCACTTTTTCCTAACACTACCCATATAATGCAACCAGCTGATGTATCTGTCTTTAGACCACTCAAAGCTGGTTGGAGGACAGAAGTGAGAAATTGGAAGTTTCAAAATTTTCCAAAGGATGTGACACGTTCTACTTTTGGTACCATTCTTCAATCTGTTTTTAATAAATATGCTTCCAAGGAAACTATTAAAAATGGCTTTAGAAAAAGTGGATTGTATCCCTTTGAGAAAAACAATGTTGACTACACAAAATGCATACCAAATAGAATAATGCCTGCGCAGACTTCTGAGAAAGAAACACCAAAAAATATCTTACAAGTATTAGAAAATAAAATTGAAAACAAACACCTTTCAGATTTTTTACAAACATATTCAAAAAAAGAAACTTGGTCTGGTGACATAACTTGCTCAAAGCTTTACGATGTCTGGGCAGCAATTAAAACTGAGCATGAAAACCTTCCATCAACTGAAGAAACAACTGATAAAAAATTTGAAGATATAGATAAAAATTTCCAGCAAAATCAAATAATTCAAGATATAAATAATACATCACCAATCGCCGGACCATCAGGATCTAAATGGACAACACCCCCTCAAAAAGACATCTGCCGTTATGAAGAAAAGGAGTCGGAAGGCTTTAAAGTGCCAACTCCCTTTAAAAAATGTTTAGTATTTCCTCAAATACCCGACAAAGATTTAAAAACTCCAAAACAGAGAAGAAAGATATTTCCTGCCGTAGTCTCAAGTGAGAAATATCGGGAATATTATAAAAAAGAAGTTAAAAAGAGCGTTCCAAAAACTAATGAACTTCAACCAAAAACTAATGATGCCAACGACGAAAGCTCTGATTCAGACATGGAGGTTGCTTATCACGATGAAGATCTTGACCTTAGTGAAAATGACAATATCTGTCTACAAATTCAGCAACATGTCATTGTAAAATACGAAGACAAATATTATCCAGGCAAGAAATAATAATTAATATAGTATTTTAAAAATAAAGATTTAATGGTTTAAAGTTTCATTACCAATTGGCAATTTTAAATTTAAAAAAACGTCAAAATGTTTGTTCAATGAAACTTCAAATACCTATTAAATATTTAATTTAAAAATACTATACTTTAAAAAATGTCGATAAATAAATTAAAATTACCATTTTTCATCTCTTGTAGGAATAGTTCTGAAACATGACGAAATGGGAGCAGATATCCGAACTATGGTTAGTGCTGGTATAAATTCCTGGAAATGGCCACTTAAAGAAGATGTGCTCTATTATTTTAATGAAGATATTGTTTGTTCTATTCAAGAACCTCGAGAAAAAAACAATAGGGGTCATTTTAATGTGCCTGAGATGGAAAAATTTAATTAATTTTGGAACTTGGAAAATTATTTTAATTTTTGAACTTGGTGTCCATTACTAAATCATAATGTGTCCATTACCTACGTTTCTGTGTCCATTACTAGCTCATTTGTCACTTTTTTTTATATATACGTTTTAACAAAATTCGTTGTTTTGTTTCTAAAAACCCTTATTATATTCGGAATCTACATAAAATAAGCTTTTACATTCATTATTTATAAATAAATATATGTTGAGCAATGCATCAGGTAAAGATGATCAAATATAAAATTTGCTTAAGAGTGTCCATTACTGGGTCAGTTACCCTATTTCTTTAAAGTGTTCTGTGTAGTTTAAAATCATATTCTGAGGCACATTAATAACACGGAACTTTTTTGATGTGCTTTTTACCAAGTCTTGCCATTCTTCAGGAATGTAAACTCTTAATTCCTTCCTTCTCCTGTTTTTTTTCAATTAGCCCAAATGACCGATCACAGGGCAGAAAACTGTGTCCTGGTTCAGGGTACTGGTGAGTAATAGCTCTGATAGTATTATTATTCATATTTACCAGGGTGTATAAATACTTCACTAACGTTTGATTTTTATTCTGCGCAAAGGCATTATCAGAAAACCGGTATAGGGTAGTGACTTCTCGTGGCACGTAATTCTCGATGTAGTTGTGTAAAAAACTGAGGACTTCATTGCTCCCTTTTTTCCCAGTAAATTCCTCATACATATAAAATGTTGACATTTCGACTGTTTCGAGGTTTGCAGTGTATAATTTTAATTCTACTTACTATTCCCTGTTTAAAATATCCGACATAAAACGATAGAAAACGATATAGATCTTATCAAAATTGATCGTTTTCTATGCGTGAACACGATTGAAATTTATTTACAGATTAAATCTCTATCCCTTTTGATCGTATTGTATCCACATTTTTGCTTCCTATTGTATTTAATTGTGTAAAAGTACATTGAAATCTGATGCCGTTTAATATGTTTCTTAGGTCAATCGTATCCTAGTCGTAAATCCAGTATTGTATTGTATTATAGCCGTACAATTCCAATATGTTTTTGTAAGAAATGAACATTTATTACTCTATCCGTTTCTATCGTGTTTTTACTAGTTATAATGGATCTGTTTTAAAAGGCAGTACAATTTCTATCGTTCTCTATTGTATTATAGCCGTACAATTCCAATATGTTTTTGTAAGAAATGAACAATTATTACTTTATCCGTTTCTATCGTGTTTTTACTAGTTATAATGGATCTGTTTTAAAAGGCAGTGCAATTTCTATCGTTCTCTATTGTATTATAGCCGTACAATTCCAATATGTTTTTGTAAGAAATGAACATTAATTAGGGGAGAGTGTTGTACCTAGAGCCACATTTTAAATTTATCGTTATAATTTTGCTCTGAATTCCCTGATTCCACTTATTTTGGGCTTAACCAATAGTCCAACATATTCCTAACACGTTTGGCATAGAAATATATTCCATTAATTTAGGTTTTCAACAATTGACAAGAAAAACAAAATATTTTGCCTAGGTGGTCCAAGGTACAATACCTCATGTACCACGGGACAACCATCATGTACCTTGAACCATATAAATAAAAAACATTTATTTATTAAAAAACGAACAAGAAAAAATATAAAAATACAAAAATAGTAGTTGGTAATTATGGAGACGTACAAAAGTCGCAAAGGTACGTCTTCCAATCCTTGCCATCTACACCAGCACACAAGTAATGTGTCCAACGGCCACAACCTATGCATTTGCACCATTTCTCTCCACTTCGATCCGATTCTTTGGAGTTTCTGCAATATATGCATTCTTCCTCAGCTCTATCTTCATCATCAGTCGAAATAAGATCAGGAACTTCAACTTCACTTTCAGATGATGATTCCTTCTTCATCTTTTTCTTACCCTTTAATAACTTTTTTATTGGTTTTTGTACTACATTGGAAGATTTGTTTTTAATGTCCGACATTGTTTTAGTAAAATTTTTCTTTACAGCTTGCTGTTTTTTCTTATAACTGCTCGCTTCTTTTTGTATTCTTATAGCTTCTTTTTCTGGCGTATCAGTTGCTATCATCGTCTTTCCTGGTTTCCTTCCTTTGGCTGCCTTTTTCCTTGGCTCTGCCCTTGCTTATGGCTGTATCTGTTCAGGTTTGATTAATGTTTCTTTGGGCTTACTGGTATCCGACTCTAAGGCATTAGACTGAACTTCGAAAGAAGTGTCAGGAATTAATTCACTCTGAAGATCAGTGTTTGAAATTGTTTTGTTTAAATTGCTCTGGAAACTAGTAGATGGACTTGAAATTGATTCGTTTAAATTGCTCTGATAACTAGTAGATGGACCTGGAATTGATTCGTTTAAATACAATAAATCCGAAGAATTATGACTTGCGTCCTTTGTTGATGTGTCCAATCTTACTTTAGGATCATTGGAAGGTTGTTGCTCAACATCACGGTCAGTTACGTACGCGCTCAAAAAATCATCATCTGTGAAGATTTCTGGGTCTAATGGAGAAATCCCTGCTGCTCGGAAGCCGGAAAGAATATTTTTTGGAGTAAATGCCCTTGGATAAGCTACACCTAATGCTTCTGCAACACCATAAATGTCAAAAGTATTCCCTTTGTGGTTGTACAGCCACGACTCTACAGCCTGATTGTAATAGGTCTTAAGAGGAGAATAAACAGAAAGGTCGAGAGGCTGGAGCTTATGGGAGGTATGCGGAGGAAATGTTACTATGACAATACCAGCAGCCGAGGCTTTTTCAAGAGCTTCAAGAGAGAGGTGCGTTTCGTGATTGTCTAGTAGTAAAAGTATTCTGTCTTCCTTAGAACACTTAACCGAATCAAGAAAATGGTCTAAGAACTTCAAAAAAGTTACTTCGTTTGACCACCCTGTTACATTCGCAGCTCCGATACAACCTGGAGGACCACCAAACAACATCCTGTCCTTAAAGTGAACGCGTGGGAATATGAACATTGGTGGCAACGAATTTCCAACTGCATTTACTGCTGCAATCATAGTAACAAGATTACCTCTTTCTGCTGATGTTGCACTACCAATTTGCTTTACACCTTTTGGTGCAACTATTTTTGATTGGCCCTGCACCGTGCTGAGACCAGTTTCATCCAAGTTCCAAATTTTCTCAGGAGGTATAATGCCAAATCTATCATGAACATCTTTCATATTTTTAAAAAAACAATCAATGTTGTAACGATTAAAACTCGTTGCCCGACTTAAACTTGTCGCTTCTGGTTTCCTAATTGAAAGCGTATTTGAATGTCTGTTAAGAAAACCACGCATCCATTCTTCTCCTGCTATTTGTTCCTCATCCCAAGTTGCAGGATATGTTTTGGAATTTGCTTGAGCGAATTTATAAGCAAGTTGCCTAACACCTTTTTTCGTTAATCCGTATTGCATTTTTGCTATGGTTTCAATATAGTTGACTAAGCTGCATTCTTCAAGCTCTGTAAATACCTTCTTGTTAGCATAATTAACGGAATATTTAAAATCTTTTTCACCACATTCCTTAAATTTATCTACATGTCGAGTCAAAGTTGAACGACTAATCTTAAATACTTTTGCAGCGTCTCTGTATGACATTTTCTTGTCTGGATCGTTAGAAGAAACTGCATCAAGTGCTTGTTTTAATGAAATTGGATCAACTGCTTCTCTTTTTTGTCCGGATTTGCTGCGCGGCATTTTAACACTTCTGAAATAAACAAAAAATAGTAAAAAAAAATTCCTCGTGTACCTTGGGCCGGCTCAAGGTACACGATGCAGTTGTGGCCCAAGGTACATGACCTGCTATTTTTAAACCAAAACCTACCTTAACTATAACAAACTATTTAATTAAAAGTTTATATGTCTAATGCACTTACCAAACAGTGACGAATCCACTGGTGATATGTAAAATATACCCTGGCAGTTGTTAATAATCTATTTACACTCAAATGCAATCGAAATTATTTACTTTTCATGCCGAAAACACAAATTCTTTTATTACTCGTCGTATGTTAATCCGATCGCGTCTTAACGTGTACTGAACAATGACAAGGTCAGTACGAATCACATAGTCCGGCGATAAATCGCTACGAAGCGGCACTTGTCAGATATTAGAAGTGGTCCAAGGTACAATATGGTCTTGGTACAACACTCTCCCCTACTCTATCCGTTTCTATCGTGTTTTTACTAGTTAGAATGGATCTGTTTTAAAAGGCAGTACAATTTCTATCGTTATCTATTGTATTATAGCCGTACAATTCCAATACGTTTTTGTAAGAAATGAACATTTATTACTTTATCCGTTTCTATCGTGTTTTCACTAGTTATAATGGATCTGTTTTAAGAAGCAGTACAATTTCTATCGTTCTCTATTGTATTATAGCCGTACAATTCCAATACGTTTTTGTAAGAAATGAACATTTATTACTTTATCCGTTTCTATCGTGTTTTCACTAGTTATAATGGATCTGTTTTAAGAAGCAGTACAATTTCTATCGTTCTCTATTGTATTATAGCCGTACAATTCCAATATGTTTTTGTAAGAATTGAACATTTATTACTCTATCCGTTTCTATCGTGTTTTTACTAGTTATAATGGATCTGTTTTAAAGGGCAGTACAATTTCTATCGTTCTCTATTGTATTATAGCCGTACAATTCCAATATGTTTTTGTAAGAAATGAACATTTATTACTTTATCCGTTTCTATCGTGTTTTTACTAGTTATAATGGATCTGTTTTAAAAGGCAGTACAATTTCTATCGTTCTCTATTGTATTATAGCCGTACAATTCCAATATGTTTTTGTAAGAAATGAACATTTATTACTCTATCCGTTTCTATCGTGTTTTTACTAGTTATAATGGATCTGTTTTAAAAGGCAGTACAATTTCTATCGTTCTCTATTGTATTATAGCCGTACAATTCCAATATGTTTTTGTAAGAAATGAACATTTATTAGGTACTCTATCCGTTTCTATCGTGTTTTTACTAGTTATAATGGATCTGTTTTAAAAGGCATTACAACTTCTATCGTTCTCTATTGTATTATAGCCGTACAGTTCCAATATGTTTTTGTAAGAAATGAACATTTATTACTCTATCCGTTTCTATCGTGTTTTTACTAGTTATAATGGATCTGTTTTAAAAGGCAGTACAACTTATATCGTTCTCTATTGTATTATAGCCGTACAATTCCAATATGTTTTTGTAAGAAATGAACATTTATTACTCTATCCGTTTCCATCGTGTTTTTACTAGTTATAATGGATCTGTTTTAAAAGGCAGTACAATTTCTATCGTTCTCTATTGTATTATAGCCGTACAATTCCAATATGTTTTTGTAAGAAATGAACATTTATTACTCTATCCGTTTCTATCGTGTTTTTACTAGTTATAATGGATCTGTTTTAAAAGGCAGTACAATTTCTATCGTTCTCTATTGTATTATAGCCGTACAATTCCAATATGTTTTTGTAAGAAATGAACATTTATTACTCTATCCGTTTCTATCGTGTTTTTACTAGTTATAATGGATCTGTTTTAAAAGGCAGTACAATTTCTATCGTTCTCTATTGTATTATAGCCGTACAATTCCAATATGTTTTTGTAATAAATGAACATTTATTACTCTATCCGTTTCTATCGTGTTTTTGCTAGTTATAATGGATCTGTTTTAAAAGGCAGTACAATTTCTATCGTTATCTATTGTATTATAGCCGTACAATTCCAATATGTTTTTATTCGAAATAAACATTTATTACTTTATCCGTTTCTATCGTGTTTTCTTCACTAGTTATAATGGATCTGTTTTAAGAAGCAGTACAATTTCTATCGTTCTCTATTGTATTACCTATAGCCGTACAATTCCAATACGTTTTTGTAAGAAATGAACATTTATTACTTTATCCGTTTCTATCGTGTTTTCACTAGTTATAACGGATCTGTTTTAAGAAGCAGTACAATTTCTATCGTTCTCTATTGTATTTTAGCCGTACAATTTCAATATGTTTTTATACGAAATGAACATTTATTACTTTATCCGTTTCTATCGTGTTTTTACTAGTTATAATGGATCTGTTTTAAAAAGCAGTAGGTACAATTTCTATCGTTCTCTATTGTATTATAGCCGTACAATTCCAATATGTTTTTATACGAAATGAACATTTATTACTCTATCCGTTTCTATCGAATTTTTACTAGTTATAATGGATGTGTTTTAAAAAGCAGTACAATTTCTATCGTTTTCTATTGTATTATAGTCGCACAATTCCAATGTGTTGTTATACGAAATGAACATTTATTACTCTATCCGTTTCTATCGAATTTTTACTAGTTATAATGGATGTGTTGTAAAAAGCAGTACAATTTCTATCGTTTTCTATTGTATTATAGCCGTACAATTCCAATATGTTTTTAAACGAAATAAACATTTATTACTCTATCCGTTTCTATCGAATTTTTACTAGTTATAATGGATGTGTTTTAAAAAGCAGTACAATTTCTATCGTTTTCTATTGTATTATAGTCGCACAATTCCAATGTGTTGTTATACGAAATGAACATTTATTACTCTATCCGTTTCTATCGTGTTTTCTTCACTAGTTATAATGGATCTGTTTTAAGAAGCAGTACAATTTCTATCGTTCTCTATTGTATTATAGCCGTACAATTCCAATACGTTTTTGTAAGAAATGAACATTTATTACTTTATCCGTTTCTATCGTGTTTTCACTAGTTATAACGGATCTGTTTTAAGAAGCAGTACAATTTCTATCGTTCTCTATTGTATTTTAGCCGTACAATTCCAATACGTTTTTGTAAGAAATGAACATTTATTACTTTATCCGTTTCTATCGTGTTTTCACTAGTTATAACGGATCTGTTTTAAGAAGCAGTACAATTTCTATCGTTCTCTATTGTATTATAGTCGCACAATTCCAATGTGTTGTTATACGAAATGAACATTTATTACTCTATCCGTTTCTATCGTGTTTTCTTCACTAGTTATAATGGATCTGTTTTAAGAAGCAGTACAATTTCTATCGTTCTCTATTGTATTATAGCCGTACAATTCCAATACGTTTTTGTAAGAAATGAACATTTATTACTTTATCCGTTTCTATCGTGTTTTCACTAGTTATAACGGATCTGTTTTAAGAAGCAGTACAATTTCTATCGTTCTCTATTGTATTTTAGCCGTACAATTCCAATATGTTTTTATACGAAATGAACATTTATTACTTTATCCGTTTCTATCGTGTTTTTACTAGTTATAATGGATCTGTTTTAAAAAGCAGTAGGTACAATTTCTATCGTTCTCTATTGTATTATAGCCGTACAATTCCAATATGTTTTTATACGAAATGAACATTTATTACTCTATCCGTTTCTATCGAATTTTTACTAGTTATAATGGATGTGTTTTAAAAAGCAGTACAATTTCTATCGTTTTCTATTGTATTATAGTCGCACAATTCCAATGTGTTGTTATACGAAATGAACATTTATTACTCTATCCGTTTCTATCGTGTTTTCTTCACTAGTTATAATGGATCTGTTTTAAGAAGCAGTACAATTTCTATCGTTCTCTATTGTATTATAGCCGTACAATTCCAATACGTTTTTGTAAGAAATGAACATTTATTACTTTATCCGTTTCTATCGTGTTTTCACTAGTTATAACGGATCTGTTTTAAGAAGCAGTACAATTTCTATCGTTCTCTATTGTATTTTAGCCGTACAATTCCAATATGTTTTTATACGAAATGAACATTTATTACTTTATCCGTTTCTATCGTGTTTTTACTAGTTATAATGGATCTGTTTTAAAAAGCAGTAGGTACAATTTCTATCGTTCTCTATTGTATTATAGCCGTACAATTCCAATATGTTTTTATACGAAATGAACATTTATTACTCTATCCGTTTCTATCGAATTTTTACTAGTTATAATGGATGTGTTTTAAAAAGCAGTACAATTTCTATCGTTTTCTATTGTATTATAGTCGCACAATTCCAATGTGTTGTTATACGAAATGAACATTTATTACTCTATCCGTTTCTATCGAATTTTTACTAGTTATAATGGATGTGTTGTAAAAAGCAGTACAATTTCTATCGTTTTCTATTGTATTATAGCCGTACAATTCCAATATGTTTTTAAACGAAATAAACATTTATTACTCTATCCGTTTCTATCGAATTTTTACTAGTTATAATGGATGTGTTTTAAAAAGCAGTACAATTTCTATCGTTTTCTATTGTATTATAGTCGCACAATTCCAATGTGTTGTTATACGAAATGAACATTTATTACTCTATCCGTTTCTATCGTGTTTTCTTCACTAGTTATAATGGATCTGTTTTAAGAAGCAGTACAATTTCTATCGTTCTCTATTGTATTACAGCCGTACAATTCCAATACGTTTTTGTAAGAAATGAACATTTATTACTTTATCCGTTTCTATCGTGTTTTCACTAGTTATAACGGATCTGTTTTAAGAAGCAGTACAATTTCTATCGTTCTCTATTGTATTTTAGCCGTACAATTTCAATATGTTTTTATACGAAATGAACATTTATTACTTTATCCGTTTCTATCGTGTTTTTACTAGTTATAATGGATCTGTTTTAAAAAGCAGTAGGTACAATTTCTATCGTTCTCTATTGTATTATAGCCGTACAATTCCAATATGTTTTTATACGAAATGAACATTTATTACTCTATCCGTTTCTATCGAATTTTTACTAGTTATAATGGATGTGTTTTAAAAAGCAGTACAATTTCTATCGTTTTCTATTGTATTAT
Source organism: Polydrusus tereticollis (assembly GCA_963920685.1). NCBI lineage: Eukaryota > Metazoa > Arthropoda > Insecta > Coleoptera > Curculionidae > Polydrusus > Polydrusus tereticollis. The sequence continues at coordinate 97,449,801 of OY987333.1, forward strand.
AGTCGCACAATTCCAATGTGTTGTTATACGAAATGAACATTTATTACTCTATCCGTTTCTATCGAATTTTTACTAGTTATAATGGATGTGTTGTAAAAAGCAGTACAATTTCTATCGTTTTCTATTGTATTATAGCCGTACAATTCCAATATGTTTTTAAACGAAATGAACATTTATTACTCTATCCGTTTCTATCGAATTTTTACTAGTATTATAATGGTTGTGTTTTAAAAAGCAGTACAATTTCTATCGTTTTCTATTGTATTATAGCCGTACAATTCCAATATGTTTTTATACGAAATGAACATTTATTACTCTATCCGTTTCTATCGAATTTTTACTAGTTATAATGGATGTGTTTTAAAAAGCAGTACAATTTCTATCGTTTTCTATTGTATTCCCGATAGCACTTAATATTTTATAAGTATTTTTTAAATATTTGTTAGCAAAATAAAATATTCAGAAAAAAATTCCAAAAAATATTTGTTGCAAGTATTTAAGTAATATATTAAATAAAAGTTATATTGCGTTAATCATGTGCTCTTTACCTATAAACTATATTAATTAATATTATTGATAGTAATTACACATTTATTGATCAATTGCTGTGATTTTCGTCGTTTCTTAAAGAACTTCAATTTTTTATCAAAAGGAAATATTTAGGAAATATTTGTAAGAACATATTTATCGCAAATATTTAAGTAATATTTAATAAATATTTTAAAATTAAGTAACATTGCGTTAGTTATGTGCTCTTTACATATAAACTATATTATTTAATATTATTGATAGTAATTACACATTTATTGATCAATTGCTGTGATTTCCATCGTTTCTTAAAGAACTTCAATTTTTTATCAAAATGAAATATTTAGGAAATACTTATATTATATTAAAATATTAAACTTCCATATTTTCCTTGGCAATTTTTTTGTCGTCATCCCTGGACTAGCGAGCTAATTTTAAGACTTACGGTGCACTTAGGTGAAAATAGTCAATTTTGCACATTCATGGTTTTTGCATGGGACCGACGAATATAATTTCTTATAGCAAATAATTTACTGAGGACTTCATGTGCATCCAGGAGAGGATTAAATAACAAATAACATGTAAATTTTACGACTACACATTTTATTCTCGTATTTTACGGGCAAATATATAAAGTAGATAATTTTCAAATTTGCCCGGTAAACGTATCGTGGCTGTCTGCAGTCGCTGCGCGCCGTCCTCGATCAAGCGGCTCGTGGTAAGAAGCTGAAAACGCCCGATTTTATGGACCGATGAGTCATCACAAGTCGATAAAAATCGTTTACGCCGTGCATCAAGTATGTTTTTTATTTATTTATTTTATGGTGTTTGCTACCTATAATCTTGTAAATTACATATATTTTTTGGTGCTTAATAAGTGTGCTTGTATTTGGGTACTGTGCTTCTATCGTTATGACTTTTACTTAGACACATAAAATTAGTATAAAGATTATCGAAGAACATTTATTACCATCGCCAGTGAACGTCTAGGTTATGTTATTTAGATTTTTTTGAACTTTTAATTAAAAATAGTTGTTGTGTTCCAAACTGTAGGGGAAATTATGATACTATAGTGGGGAAAGTGGCAGTTTTTGGATTTTCTCAAGACCCGGGGCTGCAGAAACAATGGTTATGGGCAATTAAAAGGAAATATTTTGTTCCTACCAAAGCAAGCAAGGTAGGTTTGTGTTATAGCATTATTTAGTTCAGTTAAGCAATATAATGTTCCAATTCGTTACGTAACATAATATCTTGTTTGACATTTCCGACCGACATGCGCCTATTTCTGAAAATCCCAATTCGAAATTCCCGCCAGGGTTCTCCGAAAGAAGCCGAATGCGTCCGCCTACAAAATGCAAGTAGTCGGCAGTCGCCATTTTTCTCTGAGATTTGGCTTCTTTTGCAGGAGGTGGATTTGTAGATACAGGAACAAATTATCAGTGCCTGTGATGTTTTTTGTGTTTTAAAGCGTTCAAAACCGCCAGCTATACCTAAATAGGTAAGGGGAAAGTTATTTTTTGCAATTGTCTAGTGTTTTAACCCCAATTTAAAATACCATTCTGTCTGTGCAGGTGTTTCACGTTTTGAAATTTGAGATACAAGAACAAATTATCAGTGCCTGTGATGTTTTTTGTGTTTTAAAGCGTTCAAAGCCGCCAGCTATACCTAAATAGGTAAGAGGAAAGTTATTTTTTGCAATTGTCTAGTGTTTTAACCCCAATTTAAAATACCATTCTGACTGTGCAGGTGTATCACGTTTTGAAATTTGCAATACAGTTCATTATACGATTACCACGCCAAAATTGATGAATTTGCATGCATCTAAAAACGATTTTTGCCGAAAACGCTTGTAGTTTTTGACATATTCCTTCTTAAAGGGTTATGGCCCCTTTGCAGAATTTTTTAATTTTTCTTTATTGCAAATAAATCACTCGCATTATGTTACACAGTGATATTTAAACTTCTTCCACATTAAGAATTTAAAGAGAATGGCACATTTACCTAGTTTTTCAGTTTAAATGTGTATTTTAAAATCCGTGTAAAAATAATTCCTTCACATTCCCGCATTTAGTATTGAAAAACGTTGCCTCTCTGGCGAAAATATATAGATAAACATTTACCGATATTCCATTTTTAAGTGCCTGTTCATAAAGGTTATGGTTTCTGTCCTGATGCCGAAGCTGCATTTATATCCATTGTAAATTGTAACAGAATAATTAAGAAAAAATGAGGTGTTCCATGCAGTTTTGGTGCTGAGGATATAAGGAATTATAAACAAATGAATAACCCGCCCCCTAAATGACAGAAAATAAAAGAATTGGGTAGTTTTAGTAGAGTGCATGTTTTCAAAATCAATATTTTAACTGGAACCCCTCTAAAATGTTCTCTTTTCTTGTGTTTTACGCTAAATATATCATTTGAAAGGAAAATATTGTAGTAAAGTCGAAGAAATTGTCCATCTTTCCCAAAGAGACCTGAGTAGGTTAGAATCAGCAATTGACAATACAAAGTCTCAGTCTCAAATAAATATATTAATTTTTACTTCGGTGACATGTTTCGCTCAAAAAAAGAGCATTGTAGTAAAGGCATATATCGTGAGTTTTTTGGGTGCGGGGCTTAAGCCCTAACAATTAAATTTCTAAAAATGTAATATTCATGGTCACACAATTGTTTTTACACTAGCTGCTATATAAAAACATGGTTAAACACATCGTTAGATTAAAAAAAAGTTGTTCTCCAAGTAAGCCTTGAAATAAAGTTGCCAGTTACTATTTTATAGCAGGAAACAAGCGTTGCTGTGCTCTCTTTTTGAAAAGTGTTTTTAAGTTTTTACTCCATTAATGAATATTTTGGAGTGATTTTATCTTCCTTTTCTCTATGTATGAAACTTAGTATACTACTCGATTATTGGATTGTGTTTTCTATCTTACTTCATGCTCTTTATTAAATTACAAGTAAAAATACAAATAATAATAATTTACATTTTAGATAGTCATATTTAATGCTTCAAAGTCAAAATGTTTCTTTTAAAGGAAAGAAGATACTATTAAAAATTGTTATTTTGTGTAAAAATAGGTCGGTATATTTTTGTGTCTTGGTTTTCAGTATCATCCAATGTATGCCTACGTAAGATACCTTAAAGATGGCGATAAGGAAATTGTACCAATTGATTCAATTGAAAATTTTGACTGCAACAAATTTTCAAATACTAAAAAATATATGATTAATTGGAACAAAAATCTGTATGAGGGAACAGTAATTTATTTGGGAAGTAAGTATTGTTTTGTTTGACAGTTCAAGATGGCGTCAAGTGAACGTACACGTAAAAATGATTCAGATCATAAAGTGCATTTTGAATGCTGTAAAAAGAAATCTTTTAATAGTATAGTGTGTGTTAAGTGTGGAAAAGCATTTCATAAGTCTTGTGCAATTCGAGACTGGCACGAAAAACTCGATATTATCGACGAAACAAGACTCATATGTTGTCAAGGTGAAGACAAGGTCATCGAGGTAAAGAACGAGATCTTGTGTGAAAAAATCGACTTATTGGAAAGATTACTTGAGGAAATGAGGCAAAAGAACCAACTCCTGCAGGAAAATAAGATCCTACTGCAAGAAAAAATTGAAAACCTACTGGAAGAAAAATCCGAGAAAAAAAAACAGAGAAATGGTATGAAAAACCGATTGACCCTAAACAACCGGCAACGCCGCAAGTCCTAGAGATGCCCAGCGTTAGTGTTAATGTTCCGGATCCCAGTCCAACCGAACGTGATCTTGTTAGGGATTCCGGTGTTCTCTCAGCACATCAGGTAAATGCCAATAAACAACCAGTAAGAAAAGAAGAAGCCAAGAAGCCTGATCTGTCACAAATGTCAAATCCAATCAACCTCAATCACAACGACGAAATTTCAAAAGATACTGAAGGGAAAACAGTTCAGGATGAAAATCCAGATGACTGGAAAACAGTTACTAGGAAAGGCAAAGGCTCCCGTAAATTAACAACAACATATCGCCCTCGACCCCTAAAAGGGACCAACAGCGAGATGCAAGGACTTAAAATTGCCCAACAAACTGCATCATTGTTTATTTCTGGCCTTTCCCCTGAAGTAGAAAGCAAACAGATACTCGATTTTCTGGAAAACAACAATCTGCAGACTGGCTGCAGCTGCGAAAAGATGACAACCATTAAGCACAAATACCGCAGTTCTTTTAAACTCTCTGTGCCCTCCGGCATGCGAGATAAATATTTGGATCCAAATCTTTGGCCTGAAGGCATAATAATAAACCATTTTCTGAATGTCCAGAACCGATTAAAGGTGAACCCCACAAAAAAAACCAAAGATTGTCTGTGATGCATTTTAATGTTAGATCCCTAAGGAACAAAATAAACGATGTCGAAGTGTTTCTCGTTGACAAGAACGTCGATATCGTTTGTGTTAGTGAACATTTTTTGTCTGACGCCGAAGTAAGCTCAACTGTTCTTGGTGGTTATACACTAGTATCTCATTACTCTAGAGATCAATTTACCTGTGGTGGTACCATGATATTTTTAAAGAACAACCTTGATGTGAAAGTGGAAAAGGTTCCCATCCAGTGTAATATTGAAAAATGTATCGAATGTTCTTGTATCTTCATTAATAATTTTAACCTATATATTTTAGCAGTTTACCGCTCTCCAACAGGACACTTTGACACCTTTTTGGATACTTTGGAGGGTATATTGGGTGATTTTGGGACAGGAAGATCGATTGTGATGGCAGGAGACTTCAATGTTCACTTTGGTACCGCCTGTTCAGAGGCAATCAGGATGGATGACCTTGCGAGTAGTTTCGACTTGCAGCAAACAATTTACAAAGCAACAAGAATGAATGCATGTCTTGACAATATTTTCGTAAGTAATTGCCTTGAATTACATTCTTCGGAAACCCTTACATTGGCCATCTCTGACCATGATGCTCAGCTTGTTTCAATTTCAGTTGAGATCTCAGAGCCAGGTTTTGTCTTGAGCAAAAAAGTTTGTAGACCGATAACTCAGGCAGGTACAAATCAACTGTACGCAATAGTAGCTGAACAATCTTGGCTGTTTGTATCGGATGACAGAATCAGCATTGATGACAGGTTCTCAATGTTTATGTATATACTGGAAAATGCTTTTTTATCATCATTTCCTCTAAAAACTTACTCGGTACGTTCTGACCGTGCAAATGATATATCTTGGTTCACTAACGAGTTGAGAGGGATGAGGGAACATCTTAACCTTCTTAAGGATTTGACGAGGCAGTATGGTGGCAACCTTGGCTTTAGGGAACAACTTAAGAACTTAAAAAAAAATTCAGGGATGCGGTGCGTAAGGCCAAGATAGACTTCAATGAAGACCTGATACAATCCTCAAATGACCCCACCAGGGCCATGTGGCAGATTATAAACAGAAATAGTAACAAAACCAAAACCAAAACCTTAATGTCAGATGGCTCTGTAACACCAGATGCTTTTAACACTTACTTTGTGAATGTGGCACATGGTCTTGTAGGGGGTATGGCGGCCTCTGAACGTGACCCGATGGCATACTTGTCGGGCCTTGTCGGCGCACCTCCAGCTACTGGAGATTTTAGATTTGTCAAGGTCACTTTCAACGAGGTCAGGGACATAATATGTGGACTAAAAAATAAGACCAGTTCTGATAAGTTTGGCTACAGTGTCAAACTGATTAAAACCTTAACCAATCTCATACTGAGTCCATTAACAAAGCTCATTAACTTGTGTCTTGCAGAGAGTATTTTTCCAACCATACTCAAGCAGGCTGTAGTCGTCCCAATTTTTAAGAAGGGGGATCCTGGGGCGCCTGAAAACTACCGTCCAATTTCACTGCTTCCAATTGTCTCGAAGATCCTGGAGAAGTGTATCGCCAAACAGCTTGTGTCCCATTTTGAGCTTAATAACTATTTTAGCTCCTCTCAATTTGGCTTCAGAAGGGGGAAGAGTACTGTCCAGGCCATTGAGACGCTGGTTGCTGATATACTGAATAGCTTTCATTCTCGGGAGTATAATACGGTCGTGTCATGCGATCTTAGTAAAGCTTTCGATTGTGTTGACCATGATATCCTCCTTAAAAACTCTCCAAATATTATTTTTCTCAAGAAAGTATTGATTTGATAAAATCATATCTCAATGGCAGACTGCAGACTGTTAGGGTCGGTGGTGTGGAATCGTCAGAGGGTACATTAACTATCGGAGTGCCCCAAGGCTCCATTCTGGGGCCTATATTATTTTTGATCTATATAAACGATTTACCATCTATTGAAGTAAACTCTAAATTTGTGCTTTTTGCCGATGACACATCATTTGCCTTTTCTGCTGACACCCTGGCGCTTTCTCAGGAGAACTCCGCGGCCACACGGTCGGAGGTTGAGGGATGGTTTAATAGTAATCGATTGCTCCTCAATCAGGATAAAACTAACAGGACTGTCTTCACTCTAAGAGATCTTGGAAACCTCGAGGATGAGGAAACAGACGGATCCTCAATGAAATTCCTTGGAGTTCATCTGGATCGTGAACTGCGGTGGGATATCCACATAGATTCCCTGGCACGAGGGCTCTGTAGTGCACTGTACCTCATACGCAGTCTGGATAACTGTGTCTCGAAGCAGGTTTTAAGAGCGGCATACTTTGCCAATTTCCAATCTCATTTATCCTATGGCATCCTCATCTGGGGTCATGCCCCTGGCGCTCGGCGAGTGTTTGGGATTCAAAGGAAGGCTGTTCGTGTGCTGGCCGGTCTGCGTTTTAGGGAAGACTGCAGGGGTGCCTTCAGGGAGTTGGGGTTGCTTTCACTGCCATCACTGTTCGTACTGGAATGCCTCCTATTCATTAAGAGAAATCTTGGCAACTTTGATGCCCACAACGATATTCACCAACACAATACTAGAAACAACAATAATCTTGTTCCAGCCTACCGGCGTTTGAAGAGGTGTCAGAGTGGCCCGGGATATTGGGGGGTGAAATTTTTTAACGTTTTACCAATAGGTATTAAGGAGCTGCCATTTAATACTTTTAAAAATAAAATAAAAGCGATACTCCTAGAGAAGGTATTGTATAGTTTTGACGAATTTCTCGAATGCACCTTTTAAATCTTGAATCTAGTATGTATTCTTTGTTGTATAATGTCTGATGATTTGTATTTTAATAATTTTTTGTATTTTAATAATTTTTAATGTGTTGACTGTACTTAATTGAATTTTAATTGTTACCACTTTATTTTAACTATCTCTTGGGCAGGTTTTAATATTTTAATTTAAGTAATTTTGTTTTTTTAAGGTTTAAATTTTTTAATGTACCTACTGTGCTCTAATGCAGTTTACTGCTCATACTTTGACCTGTGTAAATCATGTATGTGATGTTAACATTAATAAATTGATTTTGATTTTGATTTTGATTTTGATTTTGATTTTGATTGTTCGTCTCTGTTTTATAATTTAAAACACCGTATGTGCACTTCTCGGTGCACTTAAATACAGTGTGTCCAAAAAAGCATGCAACATATGGAAAACTTTTATATTATTGATTTCTTATAAAATTATAGTTGTTCAGGACACAGTTTTTCGTCTCATAAACGTAGGTTCGCAAACGTTTACTTTTAATAGTATTTTTTTCAAAACTCAGGCATGTATAAACCTTGTTCCTAAGGAAGCATGACAAGACATAATAAATGTTAATTTTTTTTAATAGAAAACTATGCATTGGGAAAAAGTTAAGGGACCTTTTTTACTTAAAGATAACTATGATGGAAAAAAAAGGATTTCGAAAACAAGCCAGTGGTGAACCACTTTCTCTTTTAATAATATTTCGTCACTGCTTTTGTAGATTCTGAGGAAGAATTGGGAACAAAAATTAATGCACAACGGCCGAGAATACCACCATCATCTCAAGTCCATAGTGAATCTGAAACAGAGTGTGAGAGAAATCTTAAAAAGAAAAATCCTGTAAGTAAGTATGAATAAAACATCATGTTTTTGTTTGTGCACCTTGAAGTGTTTAGTGAGTGAAATATTTTGACAGCTTACCAAGAAGTAATAAAGTTTGATTTATTTTTAGACAAAGAATTACAATTTAAGAAAAGAACTAGAAAAGAAAAAGATGTCTCTTCAACAAAAACATAGTGAGGTAAGTTAAGTAGCAACACTAACTAAACTAAACTAAACTAAGCTGGTTTAAGCTAATTGCTGGGCATGTGCGCGAAAACATTAATATTATGACATTTTTGTAGTTACTATAAAGTAATGTGTTTTTAGGCAAGAGCTGTCCCTCTTAGGGAGCCAAATAAGATTGCACAAAACCAACAAGAAAAGAAAATTGTAGAACTTCAATATAGTGTGGTAAGTTGAAATTATAGCCATTTCAAGCAAACCTGGTTTATGCTGGTTAAATCTCAATTTCTACCATATTTTCCTTTTAATTCCCTAAGTGTACACTACTATTCTTTTGTGATTTTCCCCTTGAATTTAAGTAACTGTTTAGCCATTTTAAATATCATGTTCAAAAAATACTTTTTGCTATGTTGGTTATGTATTTTTTAGATTTATATTGGCAATGAAATATGGCTTCCATTGTCTATATATACGTCGATCAAAATTCAAAGCAAAACTCCCGCTGGATTTGTGAAAAATATGGCCGTGGCTATATTTAGTATCGAAATATTAATTGACCATTAAAGGTATGTTAAATTTGTTAGCGGGTTGTTTATATAGAGTGGTAACAATTTAGTTGCCCACTATTTTTATCTTGTAAATGATAATTTCTACAGTTGACTAATAAAGAAAATGTACCATTCCTAAAACCTTTTTTAAGATTTAGTTACTACCTTGTGGAATTGTTTTTGATTCATGAGATTCAGGATAATTTGTTAAAAACGTCTATAATTAATTTGTTTAACAACTAATTGAGTCAAAAAACGTTCTTTAAAAAAAAATGCTATTTTTTCTTTCTCTACAAAATGATAGTATCAGTTTCTTGTAATTCATATACAGGGTCGTTGGTATGTATGGAAACGGTCGATTATTTCTTAAAGTAAAACGGCTAGCAAAAAATAATTAAGACAAAAGTTTTAGGGTTTTTTAAAGTCTATAAAAATTTAAAAGAGTAAGTATACAGGATGAGTCAGAAAGCCGTAGAGAAACAAAGTTACTTTTTTTTTAATGGAAAATATTTTTGGATTCTACATAAAATTACAATTATTTTCTAATAAGTATATTATAAGTCTAAACCTAATAGTTTCCGTGATATCGACTTCTGAAAAATTACATTTTTGAACTTTGACAGATTCTAGCTTTCTAATGTTATGCCATAGAGCAAAATGGCTTCCACGTCCCTATCTTACTTTTTTATTATCTTCCCATCTTCTTATAATCTGTTTATTTAAAAATAATTGTAATTTTATGTAGAATCCAAAAATATCCTAAGATATAGGGTGTTCCATTAAGAAAAGGTAACTTTGTTTTCTTACGGCTTTCTGACTCATCCTGTATACTTACTCTTTTAAATTTTTATAGACTTTAAAAAACCCTAAAACTTTTATCTTAATTATTTTTTGCTAGCCATTTTACTTTAAGAAATAATCGACCGTTTCCATACATACCAACGACCCTGTATGTAGGTTATTATAGCTTTCATTGTCAACTTTGTTTAAAATATTTTTTGATTTTGTTTTGACATATTGTAATTGCCTAAATACGTATTCTTCTTATTGACTGGATAAGCTACTCAAGAAATTGTTTACTAATGTTTTCCAAATTTTTAGGTATACTGAAGTATTGGTTGGTGACTGATCGTCGCTATGATGAGGCGCAGGTGGACTATGAACTTTCTCTTGCAACAACACTTATATTACAAAGAAAATTGCAGAATGCAGAAAGAATTAAAAAGATCAAGAACCATGTAACATAGATCCTGGTAAGAATTATTATTTTGAGATAGTTTAGTATGGCCAACACTAGATAATAAAATCCACGTTATTTGACACAAATGCAAATGTGACCAATTTTTATTTAATTGTTTGATTTAATTCATTACAGAACTTGATTGGTTCAAAGTAGTATACTTACTACTTTAATACTCTGTTGTGTAGTTACGGAACGCTGGTTAAGCTAAAATGACCTACCTACTCAATCTAAATTACTTCTTTTGTCAAATTGACATTGATAAAGTATTATAGATTTTTGAAATGTCGAGCATGACCAACATTAGGATTTTTTATGTATTTCAGATGTTACCATAGACGAGTATTATGTTGGAGAATATAACAGTGAAGTGGCGGGTTCTTCTGGCAGTCAAATAAGTACAGATGATCTTGTTTCTTAGTTAATATACATAATATTTAGAATATTACATCGTGCGCGACACCGGGTAGCAAATTGTCATATATTTTACTTATTTTCGTGATCAAAAAGCTAGTCAAAATGCATTTTTTTTTTGGTTCAGTGTGATTTTCTCTTTCACTTTTTGCTGCTTTTTTATGTTCTCTTTTATTTTCTTTCGTCCTGCAGATGTGGGTTTCTGACAAATTTTGGTTCCACCTCTGCGCGGAACTTGGTGTATCCGAAATGAGTTGGTTAGAAAAACACTGCACTGAGTACTAGTGGTGATAGAAGTTCACTGAGTGCTGGGATAGGGTAAAGCCTCTGCCAAACAAAATACTGTACTCGCTTTTATTATTTACGAATTAGAATCATTTTAACCTGAAGAATATGTTTTAATACCTTAATGGAAGGCATAAGTAGATAAAGGTGTAGCTCACATTTTTAGTCTTGAGGTAATTAGCAAAACGCGTTTTGGATTGGAACCTTTTTTATTTTATTTAATATTCGAATTTATACTACATTCTATAAAGATAATGTCAGATAGTTTTTTCTAGGGTATTGAAATTTTTAACAAACCTAGCAGTTTTTGTGTAAACTATTTTACGACTTGTGGTTTAAACATGTATAAGAACGTTCTGAGATAGTACATTACTCTTTTCATGAAATGGCAAGGTATAAAAAATTAACAAAAATTGCACTGTCTTATCCTCCCTGTATTATGCTACCTGCGCAGGCTAAGGCTACGCCTTTATCCCTGTCTAATGATCCATAGTCATACCTATCTAAATCTATTTCGCTTCAAACAATCCATCAAATATTTTTCAAATTACACGGTGTTAAACTTGATGTAAAATTTCGTATGGGGCGTTTCTATTGTTCCCTAGTTTATTATGATTTTTCTCCAATTTGATTTTCTTACCTTTTTTCTAAAGTTACGTTTTGTACTGAAGTGGTTTAAATTGTCGTACAGTACAATGTGTTCTGATCTAATTATTATTATTATTGGAGTATAGATTCCTCTAATCAAAATGATAATTGAGGAACTTTTTTGGGTATTTTTTTATATACAGGGTCCTGCAACACTGCGTCAGGCTTCAACAGCTCCTATACGATTTAAGTTAGGAATTTCATTCATATGCTCACTTATATTGATTTATAGGATGCATTTCAGGAAAATATTTTCGCATATACAGGGTGGCCTAAAGAAGTGTAATTACACAGTGTTATTTTTTTTTTAAATAAGACCCCGTATTTTTTTTCATATTTAGGTTCATATTAGGGCCCTTTTATAATTTTCCAAAATTTTATTTGATTTGCTTTTCTCGTTTATGAGCAATAAATTAATACCTACAAAAAAAAAGTTTTGCAGTCCTTGAAAAATAATTTTAAAAAACTACCCAAAGGCATTTTGTTTTACCACGGCATTATGTGAAACTTATGGCAAGGGGTCTAGAGATACTATGAATAAAATAATATTTATTTATTTTGCGCAGGGTGTTCAAAATAAGATTTCAAAATGGACACATTTTAGATTAACTTCTCAAGTTTTTCAAATGAAACTCCCTGTATTGATGTAAAATTTGAAAACAACTAATTTTTGTAATAATAATTTATTAATTCTAAACCGTTTTTGAAATATTTACCAAAACATCTCACTAAACATAATAAAGTTTTTTAAACAAAATTGTTAGGCGGCCAGGGCAAAAAAGCAGGTTTTTCAATTTAAACATTTTGACATTACTACGTGTCAGGGATAAGTAAGTAAGTATACTTTTGTAAAGCGGAAATGCGGAAATTTTTTTCAAGAAATTAATTTTTCAAAGATGATCATAGATATGGGTTTTTCATTCGTGAGGGAAACTGTGTTCTCGTAAATAGATTTTATCCAACGCTTCTAGATATCGTCTTTCGGGAATCTCAGTCTCATAAAATTTACTTGCGAGAAAAAATTTTTTCTCTTTGCCAATAAATATACCATATTTCATATCATCTTTAAATTAATTTCTTGAACAAAGACTGCACTTACTTATTTCGGACAAGTAATGTCAAAAATAATTTAATTGTAAAATATGCTTTTTTTCTATGGCCGCGGTCGCCCCCGCCTAGTCTTCCACTTTATTATGGATAGCGACATTTTTGGTTTTTGGTAAATATTTTGAAAACCGTTAAGTGTTAAATAAATTGTAATTACAAAAATTATTGGCTTTGAAAATTCTATCTGACATAGTAAAATAATATACAGGGTGCTTCAGTTGAAAAACTTGAGCAAAGCTAATTTAAAACGTCATTTTTTAAACCTTATTTTGAACACCCTGTATAAAACAGATACATACTATTTTATTCATAGTAACTCTAGATCCCTTACCATATAATAAATCTCACATAATGCCGTGATTAAAAATATGCTTTTAGGTAGTTTCTTAAATTTATTTTTCCAGGACGGCAATAAACTTTTTTTTTTAATTTATTGCTCCTAAACTACATAAGCAAATCAAATCAAATCAAATTCTTAGCAATCATAAAGGGCACCAATAGTAAAACTAAATATGCAAAAAAATACGGGGTGTCTCATTAAAAAAAAATACCTCTTTATGTGATCACACTTTTTTGGATCACCCTGTATATACGAAAATATTTTCCCAAAATGCATCCTATAAATCAATATAAGTGAGGATATAAACGAGACTCCTAACTTAAATCTTATAGGTGCTATGGAAGCTTGGCACAGTGTTGCAGGTTGCAGGACCCTGTAGAGTAATACTTGACTTGAAAGAGCACGTTACCTATTGGCCATTAACCGGCTATACTCGATGATTGTAAGGTTATGGAAACCTGATTTGATACCTGATTTACTGCGCACTTTTTTTTGTTTAACCCTTGACCCTGGTTCCATTTTTTGTATAGCTATTTAGCATTCAACCTACTATTATACCCATTGGTAAACCAGCTTAACTTTTTTGTTATATTTTCTATAGAGTAACACTGGCTCGAAAGAGCACGTTACCTATTGGCCATTAACCGGCTATACTCGATGATTGTAAGGTTATGGAAACCTGATTTGATACTTGATTTACTGCGCACTTTTTTTTGTTTAATCCTTGACCCCGGTTCCATTTTTTGTATAGCTATTTAGCATTCAACCTACTATTATACCCATTGGTAAACCAGCTTAACTTTTTTGTTATATTTTCTATAGAGTAACACTGGCTCGAAAGAGCACGTTACCTATTGGCCATTAACCGGCTATACTCGACATAAACATTTTAGAAAGTATTATTCTTTTTTGTACGCAAATTTAGCTTTAATTTGTGAATATTTTTGGCATAATGTCACTTTGCTACCCAGTACCTTTTGACAATGCATTATGTCTCGAGTCTCTTTTTTATTTGTAATTAATCTTCAAGTGGGCTGCTGCCCGGTAATAAGTACAATGTAACTTATTAATAAGTTAGTACAATAAGAATTATACATGTTATGTACTTATCATCTTTAATAAATTAAGGTTTTCATTTTTATTTTATGTAATTTTTTTCCCTGCGTCTTCACATTTAGAGGTGTAACAAACTTTGCCCAAGTCAAAAGGGTTTATTAGTCATGTTAAGCAGTATACTAATATAATTATTTTATTTTTTAGATTACTTGCTATATATTTTGTTGCCTCATTTACCCATAAAATTTTAGCCAAATCGATTCAGTGATCAGCAAAAAAAAACAGTTTTGGACTACTAGTTTAAGTAACGAATGAAAAATCAAAACAGTGACTTGTTTTAATAAAATTATACAAGGCATAGTTAATAAGAAAGGTCTAATAGTATCGTTAACCAAGTTTGATTGATACGTATTAGACAGGGTGTCCAAAATTTTGTGTCTAACGTAACTTGAAAACTATGGTCCTTTAACTTGGCTTTTGCAACGTCGTAGGCAAGTCGTAATTAACCACTATTTAACCAAATTTCTTTGCTACAAAATAAATGTCACTGAATAAAAAGTAATTCAGGATATGCCGTGCTATTTTCATGGCACAATTTGGGAACATTTTTTGTTATCTTACTATGTTAAATTATTGAAATAATTTCGATAATGTTTCTTTCGGTAATAATTCTATTTTTTGCGTTTCATTTAGCAATCATCCTTTCGATTATATGTAGAAAAAATCTTGGCTCTTCAATCATTTTTTTCTGGCTGCGCCACTGTTCCGAAATTTTTTATATTTTATATGATAATGATACCGCATCTTTATGGAAACGGATTAGAATGGCAAATGACTATCACGATAGAAACGGATATGATTACTTACTACTTTAACATATAGAACCGCATAAAAATCGCTGATGATTACGACGATACAAACGGATAGGATTGCTGACCACTCTAACGTATAGAAACGCATAGAAATCACTGATGATAGAAACGGATAGGATTACTCTCCGCGTTAACATGTATAACAGCATAAGAATCACTGAGGATTACCACGATAGAAACAGATAGGATTACTGACCACTTTAACATATAAAAACGCATTAGAATTACAGATGATTACCACGATAGAAACGAATGGGATTACTAACCACTTCAACATATATAACCGCATTAGAATAGGAGATGGCTATCACGATAGAAACAGATATGATTACTCATCACTTTAACATATTAAACCACATAAAAATTACTGATGATTACGACGATAGAACCGGATAGGATTACTCACCACTCTAACATATAGAAACGCATTGGAAGAGCAGATGTCTACCACGATAGAAACGGATAGGATTACTGACCACTTTAACAAATAGAACCGCATAAGAATTACTGATGATTACCACGATAGACACGGATAGGATTACTGGCCACTTTAACAAATAGAACCGCAAAAGAATCACTGATGATTACCACGATAGAAACGGATAGGATTACTGGCCACTTTAGCAAATAGAACCGCATAAGAATCACTGATGATTACCACGATAGAAACGGATAGGATTACTGGCTACTTTAACAAATAGAACCGCATAAGAATCACCGATGATTACCACGATAGAAACGGATAGGATTACTGGCTACTTTAACAAATAGAACCGCATAAGAATCACTGATGATTACCACGATAGAAACGGATAGGATAACTGGCTACTTTAACAAATAGAACCGCATAAGAATTACTGATGATTACCACGATAGAAACGGATAGGATTACTGGCTACTTTAACAAATAGAACCGCATAAGAATCACCGATGATTACCACGATAGAAACAGATAGGATTACTGGCTACTTTAACAAATAGAACCGCATAAGAATCACTGATGATTACCACGATAGAAACGGATAGGATTACTGGCTACTTTAACAAATAGAACCGCATAAGAATTACTGATGATTACCACGATAGAAACGGATAGGATTACTGGCTACTTTAACAAATAGAACCGCATAAGAATCACTGATGATTACGACGATAGATCCGGATAGGATTACTCACCACTCTAACATATAGAAACGCATTGGAAGAGCAGATGTCTACCACGATAGAAACAGATAGGATTACTGGCCACTTTAACAAATAGAACCGCATAAGAATCACTGATGATTACCACGATAGAAACGGATAGGATTACTGGCTACTTTAACAAATAGAACTGCATAAGAATCACTGATGTTTACCACAATAGAAACGGATAGGATTACTGGCTACTTTAACAAATAGAACCGCATAAGAATTACTGATGATTACCACGATAGAAACGGATAGGATTACTGGCTACTTTAACAAATAGAACCGCATAAGAATCACTGATGATTACGACGATAGAACCGGATAGGATTACTTACCACTCTAACATATAGAAACGCATTGGAAGAGCAGATGTCTACCACGATAGAAACGGATAGGATTACTGGCCACTTTAACAAATAGAACCCCATAAGAATCACTGATGATTACCACGATAGAAACGGATAGGATTACTTACCACTCTAACATATAGAAACGCATTGGAAGAGCAGATGTCTACCACGATAGAAACGGATAGGATTACTGGCTACTTTAACAAATAGAACCGCATAAGAATCACTGATGATTACCACGATAGAAACGGATAGGATTACTGGCTACTTTAACAAATAGAACCGCATAAGAATCACTGATGATTACCACGATAGAAACGGATAGGATTACTGGCTACTTTAACAAATAGAACCGCATAAGAATCACTGATGATTACCACGATAGAAACGGATAGGATTACTGGCTACTTTAACAAATAGAACCGCATAAGAATCACTGATAATTACCACGATAGAAACGGATAGTATTACTGGCTACTTTAACAAATAGAACTGCATAAGAATCACTGATGATTACCACGATAGAAACGGATAGGATTACTGGCCACTTTAACAAATAGAACCGCATAAGAATCACTGATGATTACCACGATGGAAACGCATAGGATTACTCACCACTCTAACATATAGAAACGAATTAGAATTGCATATGACTACCACAATTGAAACGGATA
This sequence comes from Polydrusus tereticollis, assembly GCA_963920685.1. Lineage (NCBI taxonomy): Eukaryota > Metazoa > Arthropoda > Insecta > Coleoptera > Curculionidae > Polydrusus > Polydrusus tereticollis. The sequence goes on from OY987333.1 coordinate 97,467,198, forward strand.
AGAATTTGGGAATTTGGGAATTCGGAATTCAAGAAACTGATAGGATTACACATAGAAACGAATAAGTTGTTTATAAGAATAAATACAATTAAAAAGTATTCACTTAACCGTGTACAACTTGGCATTAGAAACGATTCAAAATGAATATGTTTGTTGCACTTAAAAACGATAGACTTTCATTCTGAAAATACAGACATTTCACCTGAAATTCCGGATCCAGAAAACGGATAGAAAACGATAAATATTTTTCCTATCGTTTCCTATCGGAAATTTTAAACAGGGTTACTATTAAATATATGGTTGTAAATAAAATATTATTCTATTCTGATAAGTCCTTCTTCCGCCGGCCGGATTCGGGATTGTAGCCAAAGTGTGTTATATGTTATACATATTGTAATATGTTTATGAATTCTGCAAATCACTTTTTGTGTCTGTTGTTTTGTCAATAGGAAAATAAAAGTCATAAAATTGTTTTTATTTTATAAATACAAATTAATAGTATTGTCAGTTTTCTGCTGTTTAAAAAATGGACGACTTTTTTTGAAAATTCGTCATTTCCATAGCCACCAATCCGGAGGCAAAAGATGAAATCCGATCTTAACCATATTTTACGTGTTATTTAAAGACATCATAACGTACCACTCTTTTCACGATGAGCCTAAAGGAAAGTGAACAATTTTTTCCCCATATAAAATGGCCCAGCCAGCCCAGCCTTCTGATCAGTCTAAGTTTCAACCGGGTTCCGCTTTTATATATCCTTTTTTTCTAGGTAAAAACATGAAAAAATTTAAAGATATCAGATCTTTTTTTAAAAAATCTGAACCCTCAACAACACCTGGAGATGGAAAGCCAGCAAATGTAACTAATCTTAGCTCTAGTTCTTCTGCTCTACCTGAAGCAACACCAAGCATTTCGAAAGAAAATTTCAAGAAAAGAATAAAGCAGAAGGCACGGGGGTCTCAGAAAATATTTCCCAGTCGACGAGGAAAATAGCTGACTTAGGCGTAGAACAGCATGTACTTACGTTAGACTCTTCAACATCTGCTGGTAAAGGTGAAAGACAGAAACATTTAGGTACCCTGCAAACTGGACCATTGCAACCCAATGTAAATTTTCTGAAAACAAAAATTGGTGACAAATTAAGATATTTTTTATTGTATTATTACAAGCAATATAGCTGTGTGGAATACAACGTGGAAAAAGACAAGGTCTACTGTTTTGTGTGTAGGCACTTGTAATAATGAAAAAATAAAAAATAAAATGAAATTTAAATTGGTTTTTTATTAGTTGTTATTTGATTGATTGTTATTGTTGGTTATGTTGTTGGGTTATGTGCAATTTACTTTTTCATTACTCAACCAGGTAACCACGGCTTCTCAGTTATAGTCTATTCGGTTTTAATCTAATCTAATCCCTGAAAAAACTAGACAAATAAATAAGACAAAATTTCAATTATATTGGTTTTCATTTCTACTCGCAGCTTAGTAGATTTATTACATAATATAACACCTTTGCAATTCCTGTAGGAAACTTTAAAAATTTAAACGTGCAAACACTACTTAAAATAAATAAATAAACTACTTCCAAGCATAACTTTTGTATACATAAATAATTTCTAAATATACAAATATACATGGGCGATTTCACAGGGAAATATTCATTAATACACGGGATGTACCATAACAAAGATTTACAAAAAATCAACGGGGTGTGTCAACTATCAAATTTGCTGATAGCCAGAACTGACTAAGGAAATATCAGGGCACTGATCAAGCCAATATTCATAAAAAATTTAATTAACAAATATACGGGGTGTGTCAGAATTGACTGCAGGAAACTCGTTCTTTCGAACTTTGGTCTCTCTGCTTATACAGGGTTTAAATTAAAACGGATTGGTCTATGGACCTAAAAAAGGTTGGATGCTATTAAGCGGAACAAACAAAGCCGGGCAAGGGTTAAACAAAAAATATCTCGCAGCACATTTCGTACTAAGACGAATCTCTCTAGTGTCGTTTCATCGACTGAATTATGTAGTATACATTTATTAGCCTCGTGGCCATAAAAACAAAATTAAAATATAACAGTAGAGTAGGTATTTTTATTTAATAAAATGTACGGGGGCACCAATGTTAACTGTCATTAAAAGAAAATCAAAACTTGATCAGAATTCACAGGGCTGGGTCTCGAATTCACTTAATTTAAATGACATCAGAACCACTTTGTCATCACAGACAGCTCTGACTCCAAATTTACACTAAAAATCACTAGAAAACCAACTCCAGAGACACAAGGTCGTCAAACGGACAGCTCTGAGTTAATATTCACTAAAACTCACTAATATCTACTAAAAATCACTTCAAAGCTCTGAAGCGATTACACTAAAAATCACCTGAACACTAACTCCAGAGACACAAGGTCGTCAAACGGACAGCTCTGAGTTAATATTCACTAAAAATCACTAATATTTACTTCAGAATCGTGAATTAGAGTCGCAACCCTATCTACCAGAAATGACTGCATAAAAACAACATAAAAACAAATACTTGATTGAAAGCAACACTTAACTTTTGTCCGTCGATCCACTTGGTTCCGTCCATTCAGTGGTTTATCCAATGAACTGCTTCTGAACGCTGCTAACCTCCAGGGCACAGTTATCAGCTGAGTCTCGTACGGTAGGTCCTCATAAATCGGCCAATGCCAGGTAACACCAATCGTAGGAATCCTCAGCCAAGATGAACACCAGGCAAAGTCTCCACTGCTCCGGTAACGGTTCTCCAAGCGAGCAGACAACACACCAGCAAGGTTACAATAAAACGGGGTACAGGGTATCAAATGGAATTACTAACAAAAGGTATTGAGGTTAAAATAATTTTTACTTGTTGTCCCACGCGGGGGCTGGCTAAAGTTTCTTTAAGGCCATTGATCAAATCAAACGAACGTGAAGCATTGAAGCCTGAATGAGGGCATGGCAACCTCACTCAAATGTTGAAGAAATTATAGGTTAGAATGACATCAAGGGCTTTGAACGGAAAATTGGTGCATTAATAAATGATGAGTGTCAAAATTATTGGTCCGGATTTAAGCGTTCATCATTCCGGAAGAGATTTCCCCAATAGCATCAAATATTCATTAAGTACTTTTTTAATGTTAAAGAAATATTATATGTTTTTTAAATATTTGTTATCTAAAAGAAATATTTATTAAATATTTGGTTTACAATTATTTTTTATAAAATAATTTATATAGATATATTTTTTATATGTTTGAAAAGTAATATTTGTTTTGTAACATATATGTAGTAAATATTTATTAAATATTTTGTTTACAATATTTTTTATTACATATTTCATAAATATTTTGTGTATGTTTGAAAAGTAATATTTATATTGTAACATTTAGTAGATATTATTTATTAAATATTTGGTTGACGATATTTGTAATGAAATATTTTATACATATATTGTACATATACATATGCGAGATGTTACACGTGGCGACATCTCGTAGCAATCGAGCTATCCCCCCATCCAGCGTTTGGTCTTCTCTAAGACCTCGCTGGTCTGGTTGGGTGGATAGCTCGATTGCTACGAGATGTCGCCACGTGTAACATTTCGCATAATATGTATTAATACATTATGTGTTGAAAACACTGTAAGGTCCCTTTCCTTTTCGTCAGACTCTATAGCCTTGCCGATGAGCCATAATACGGCGAAACGCGTCCAAGGATTGGGTCTGAAGGAAAGAAAAGGGACAAACATATTTCTTTAATATATTGTATATGTTTGAAAATTCATATTTATATTGTAACTTATAGTAAATATTTATTAAATATTTGGTTAACAATATTTTTTGATAAATATTCTATAAATATTTGAAAAGTAATATTTTTATTGTAACACTTAGTAGATATTTATTAAATATTTGGTTTACAATATTTTTTGTCACATATATTTTATAAATATTTTGAGTATGAAAAGTAATATTTATATTGTAACATTTAGTACATATTTATTAAATATTTGGTTTACGATATTTCTTATGAAATATTTTATACATATATTGGATATGTTTGAAAATTCATATTTATATTGTAACTTATAGTAAATATTTATTAAATATTTGGTTAACAATATTTTTTGATAAATAAGTATTTTATAAATATTTTGCATATGTTTGAAAAGTAATATTTATATTGTAACATTTAGTAGATATGGGTTTCCCAATGGTTTAGAAATACTTGCACTGAACTGTCCATGCTCTACGAATTTTGCACTCGTGCCGCACTGTTTTTACCAATGGAATTCGCCAAACACAATTTGAAACTTTTCAACTTTTTGCGTCTCTCATCATATGCACTATAATCCTCGATTTTGAACCAATAAGCTACGATTGTCGCAAATAGACCGCCGCGCTCCGCCGCCCGTACGCTAAATGACTGCCAAAAGATTGGTAACCCTGACAACACTAAAGCGGATGGTGTGAGCGGTGTGGCGATTGGGAAGCCATTTTGATATTTGTTTTGTCAAGTTGAGGTGATAGTATCATGAGATTCCGGCATTTTTACTATTTTTTACACTTTGTTGCCGCGTTTTATTGATTCTTGTCGTCTGTGAATGCTGTTGTAAAGTGAGTACCTACTCGTTACTTATCGTACAATAATATTATTAGTGGAAATTGAAGTATTTTATGGCGATTTTGTCATTGTTTCTAAAGCCCACGCCACGGTTCCGCCATTATTATCGACATCTAATAATTTTGCAAGTTATGATCTTGGATCGTTATTACTAAATCGTTATCTATATCAGTAAGCACCTAATGAATGTATATCTATATATTTTTGTTATTAGTTAAAGGATATTAATATAGTAATATAGTAATGGATAAGCAACGTAATTCTTTATATTGTAAAAAGCAAATGAATAAGTTACGTCTTAAATTAAATAGTAATAACAGTTTTACAGAATGTCAAATTGCAAACAATGCTTATTGAATGATTTTTGCTAAACCTAATACGGAATTTCAGGAAAATTTTCTATACCTAGCAGGAGGGAATACTTTACATAAAAGTGTTTACATGGCAATGCAAAAGTTTTTCTCAAGGAATTAGCTCTACTCTACGGTGGACAAGGGAAAAAGAAAAAAGTTCCGTTTTGCAACATGAAAATATATCAAGTTGTTTTTGGTAAGTATATTAGCCAAGTTTTAATTTTTGGAAGAATACTAATAACCTACATAGTAATAGAACAACTACAATTATGAATTTTCTTACCTCATTTTACTTTTACCTTTTGACTTTTTCACTGCCTTACTTTTTAATGCAGTTTTGGCTTTGACATGGAATGGACTACTTCTTTAATTTTTTTATTTTATTAACATGTTGTTGGATAGGTAAAATCCAGTTATATTTTACTCTAGCAAAATAATAATTGCACTGATGAACCATACATACACATTTTTTGTCAACCCCATAACTAAGATAAAGAAAATAAATAGGGAAAGAAATTTACTTTTTTATTATTCAATGAAAATCGAGATGAAAATTAAAGATTTAAATAATTTATTTTAGCTGAGATTAGAAAAAGGCATCCTGTGTCTCATGATTCTATGAAAAAAATATATTTTCTTGTTCGTAGCCACTGCAAAGTCACGATTAACTGGTAAGGGCAACTCGTCACAAAGGTAAGTGTCTTTCTTGTGTTAAAAATTTAAAATATTTTTTTGGTAATTATTTTTTATAATTTTAAAAGAAGTTCTAAATATAAATTAACTTTGAAAACAAAACTTTCTTGACTGACTTGAGTTTGGCCAGGGCTTTTTGGGAAAGAAATAAATCTAAAATAAATAAATAAATAAATACAAACAATAGGTAGTATAAGATGGGGTTTCGACAAACTATGCTACTTTTTCTAGAAACAAATGATGCCGTAAACAGAATTTTCCTAGTCCTCATCGTTTTCGAGATACGGGCACCCCTCATATCTCAGTTGTTGTGTAACCTATCGAGAATGGAAAAACGGATTATTATTATGTAGCCAGTGGTAGCTTTTTTTTAAATATTTTTGTTTTTTTCGGACAAACGTAAACGTTGTTTAAATATTTATAGTTTTTGTGCAAGGTAATTTAATTTAACTTATATTTTTTTGGCTTTTCAGAAATATATACACTTAAGTATATCGAGATTTAGACATAATTTTTATGTTTATCTTTTATTTGTATTAAATGTAGGGGCCATAAAATCTTTGGTTCTTTATTTTGATAATGGGAATTTTAAGCTCATTTGAAGTTTAAAAATAGTATTTTAATAATATCCGATGTTCTCGCTAGGCTAAACGGAAACAGAGAAATAATAGGGGGTGCCTTAAAAAACATTTTTTTTTATGACATCGTTTGTTTCTAGGACAAATAGCCTTCGTTTGTTGAAATCCCATACCTACGCCTTTATCTTCAATATTAAACATGAAATTACCTTACTAAAAAAATGTGTTTCAGTTTTAGTGAAATGGATGTGCCAGAGGCAGCAGAATTTTAAGATATAATAATATACATATAAACTATTATATTTTAGGATATATATTTTTTGCCTTAAAAATAACTTTGGTTCTAAAATTGATTTTTAAATATAGGATGTCTCATTCGATTAGAAATGTTATCATTATAAATCGTACAGGGTGTTTCAAAAAACATCTAGCATCGCTCGTGTGGTAATTCCTGACCCAAAAATAAGACAAATTGTTCCTATCAACATGGGTCCGTAGATGCGTTGTTTGAAAGATACAGGGTGTTAAAATTTTAAAATTTTTTCGTTTTTTTCAAAATATTTTCGAAACGACTTTAATTTCAGTGAAATTTGGGTTGTGAAAGTACCTAAATTCTAAAATAGCCCATATTTTAGCAATACAAATGTGTGAGCAGGTTTACCAGGGACATGCGTGCGATCAGGCGCTCTAATAATTTTTAACAAAAAATTGGTACGCCACTGACTTTCACATTTCAATAGCACTTTTGTTAGAAATGTAAATGACTAACAAAAAACATATCAAAATATTTTTTTTTAGGGCGGCTACGTTTAGGAGATAAATGCAATTTTACAAGGTAACATAAGTATGTATGTAGGCAGCGTAACACGATTTTTTCATTAGGTATTTATTACTATAAAAAGATATCTACCTAAATAATATTACAGTAAATGTTACAAAGGGCCACTAACAAGTTCATTACAAGCCTTTATTCTTTTCATAGTTATAAATACCTAATTTACTAAAATCGTGTTACGCTACCTAATAAAAATTGCAGTTACACTTTCTAACAAATTGTGCTATCGAAATGTGAAAAAGTCACTGGCGTACCAATTTTTTGTTAAAAATTATAGAGCGTCTGTTCACACACACGCCCCCGGTAAACCTGTTCACACGTTTTTATTGCTAAAATATTATGTGCTATTTTAGGTATTTTTCACCACCCAAATTTCACTGAAATTACTAAAGCCGTTTCGGAAATATTCTGAAAAAACCGAAAAATTTTAACACCCTGTATCTTTCAAATAAAGCATATCTGTGGGTCCATGTTCAAAGGAACTATTCGTCTTATTTTTGGGTAAGGAATCGGCGCACGAGTGATGTCACATGTTTTTTGAAACACCCTGTATATTGTCATCGCATAAGTTTTATCAAAAAAATATGTTTTTTATTGCACGCAAATTTTACACTTAAACTTAAACTTCATTATCATGAACTCTTGGAGAGTGTTGAATTCATATAATGTTGACCTTCTGTTTATTCTTCTAACTTTACATTTTTATTTATATATATATATAAGACAATTATGTAGGTATTACTTTTTCGCTGGACCTTATTTTTTATTTTTTACTTTTTCGACAAATATTAGTAGTTTGTAACTTTTGAATAAAATAAAAGTAAATAAAATTTTTCTATTGGTATTTTTATCAGTTTCTTCCCCGCGTGTAAAAGGCATTTATTCATATAGCATTTGGTAAGGTAATATTTAAAATATATTTAAGCTAATTAAAAAATATTTGAAGCTAATATTTACATACTATTTTAAAATAATATTTAAAAAATATTTAAACTAATATTTATGGAACATGTTAAACTAATATTTAAATACTATTTTATTATAATATTTAAAAAATATTTTATACTAATGTTTAACTAACATATACAATCAAATATTTATGGATTATTTAATAATCTGTCGCTACAAATATTTAAACAATGTTTTTTTAAAAATATTTAATAAATATTTGAAATATTTAAATAGATAATATTTTAAAATAATATTTAAAACATACTTAAGCTAATATTTAAAACATATTTTAAACTAATATTTATGAAACATGTTAAACTAATATTAAAATATTATTTTAAAATAATATTTAAAAAATATTTTATGCTAATATTTAACTAATATATACAAAAAATATTTATGGAATATTTAACAATCTGTCGCTGCAAATATTTAAACAATATTTTTTAAAAACATTTAGTAAATATTTGATGCTATTGGGGTTTATTGATTATATCTGATGAAACGTTCGTTAAACGTCCGATGACCGAGGATTTGAAAAAATCGTTGAAATCGTTCGTTTGAGCTCTCTCTCTCTCTCTCTCTCGTAGCGTCACAACCCTTCGTGGGTCTTAGCTGCATCTACGACTCGTCTCCATCCATCCCTGTCCAACGCAACCTCCATCCAGTCCCGTACTCCCAAGGTTTTTGCATCCTCTCCGATATTGTCCCTCCATCTGAGCCTTGGTCTTCCTAAAGGTCTCTTTCCTACTGGGTTTTCCTCCCATATCCTCTTGATAAGACGTTCATTCGGTGATCTCTGTACGTGTCCGGCCCATTTGAGCCTCTGTGCTTTTATTTCGTTTACCAAACTCGCACCTTTGTACAAGTTTTTGAGCTCTTCATTTGTTCTTATTCGATATTGACCCGTTCTCTCCTCTATTGTAGGCCCATAGATTTTCCGCAACATCTTTCGTTCAAAGCGTCTTAGTACTAGTTCGTTCTGCTTTGTCATTGTCCATGTTTCCGAACCGTACATAATAATTGGCTTGATTACTGCCGAATATATCCGTATTTTAGAGTTCCCAGATATCAGTCGGGACCTAAACAGGTCCTGCAAGGCAAAAAAACATTTATTGCCCTTTTGTATTCTTGCTTTTATTTCGGTGCTGATGTCGTTATCCGATGCTATAACTACCCCTAGGTACTGAAACTGGTCCACGCATTCGAAATTGTAGGTGTCCATTGTTATGTTTTGTCCTATTCTGTCCCTTCCTGCTCTCCGTTTGACATGCATATATTTGGTTTTGTCCTCGTTGATCGTTAATCCTACCTTCTTGATCTCCTTCTCTATGTTCATGAACATTTCTTTTGTTTTAATCGTACTGTTTCCTACCGTATCAATGTCGTCGGCATATGCTAGTATCATTTCCGGGCCCATATTTGTAAATATTTCCAGACCAATATTCGCTTCCCTGATAGCCATGTCCAGCACTATATTGAAGAGCAATGGCGACAAGCCATCGCCCTGTTTTAGGCCATTGTTGATGGAGAATGTTTCAGTGTTGTTCTTTCCTATCCTAACCTTGGCTTTGGAGTTTTCTATGCATATCTTTGTTAAATTTATGATCTTTTTCGGTACCCCTATGCCTTCCAACGCTTGCCAGATATTTTCCCTTGTGATGCTATCGTAAGCCTGGCGGAAATCTATAAACAGTTGGTGGACCTCTCTGTTAAACTCCCAGCTTTTCTCTAGGAGCTGTCTTATGGTGAATATTTGATCTGTTGTTGATCTCTTGGGTCGGAATCCGCATTGGTAGTCCCCTAAGTTGTCTTCTGCATATGGGGATATGCGTCCTCTTAGTACATTTGATAGCACCTTGTATGATATATTTAGCAGGGTTATTCCCCTATAGTTTTTACAGGCCAGCCGGTCTCCCTTCTTGTGAATGGGGATGATGATACCCTCATTCCACTCCTCGGGTAGGGTTTCCGTTTTCCATATGTTTTTCAGTAGTATGGCAGTATATAGATGTTCTCCTCCATATTTTATGCATTCCGCCGTTATGGAATCCTCACCTGGGGCCTTGTTATTCTTTAATTGGTTTATTGCCCTTTTAATCTCCTCTAGTGTGGGTTCTGGTACATTCTCCTCCGCTCTTTGGTATACCTTCTTCGTGTTCCTAGAGACTGTGTCTATGTTTAACAGGTTTTCGAAGAATTGTTTGCATGTTTGTATTACTTCTTTTTTGTCCGTTATTAGCTCGTTGTTTTCATTTCTTAAGATGGTGGTCTTCGGTATGTAGCCTTTCCTTATATCTTTTACTTGTTTGAAAAAGTTTCGGCTGTTTGTTGATCCTGCCTCACTTTCTACCTTCTCTACTGTTTTATTGTAGGCTTCTCTTTTCTTCCTTCTTATCTTCCTTCTTGTCTCCGCTCTGAGGTCGTTGAATCTTTGAATGTTTCTGTCACTTGGACATTGCAGCATTTGTATTCTGGCCTTGTTTTTGGCGTCTAGAACCCTTTGGCATTCTTCGTCGTACCAGTGTTTTCTTCTTCTGATATTTGTGTTTTCGCCTAGGACTCTTTCTGCCGCGTTGATTAATGATGTTCTGATCTGTTTCCAGTGCTCCTCTACATCCGCATCGTTTGAGCTCGATTACGATTAAAATTTGCCAGATGTGATGAAATGGATCAACTAAGCTGTAAAACAGATAACTTTAAATTGGACATGCTGTAAAACAGATAATTTAAATTGGACATGAACAGAAAAGCTAAATTTTGGGGCGAGGCATAAAAACTAAAAATCCAACGTGAAAATAAAAATCCTACGTGAAAATAAAAATCCTACGTGAAAATAAAAATCCTACGTGAAACATACAAGTCTTAGGTAAAAATAAAAATCTAAGCTGAAAAATAGAATCCTCAGATGAAATAAAAATCCTAGGTGAAACCTGAAAGGAACAAAATGGCCGCCGTTAATATCACGGAATACTACACCAAAAAACTTAATAGTTTACCTGTTGGTCGGGTTTCTCTTTCGTCAGGTCACAAATATCCCCTAAAGGGCTGGAAGCATTTCTTTGTGAATTTACTTGTACATCCGGGAAAACCCGCGGCAACTTAGTGCCCAAAAATCCACTCAAACACTCGAAAAGAGTGACCTGACAACAGGATTTTTGCTGCTTCGTTCTAAAAAGAAAACTCGGCCCTTGTGCGCCTATATATAGATTCATCGGCTTCCGTCACCGACGCGAGTTCAATGTGCGGAGATTTGCGGATCGATATTTTGGCCTAGGTCGGGATTTTGCATTACCAGGGTCGTGCAATAGGTAATTAATTACTTCATGCAACCGAGATCAATGATTGATTACAATTTTTCAAAGTTACGGACCGTTTTCTAGTTACTTGTAACGACCGGGAAAACAGGTCGTTACACACTTCAATAAAGAAGGTATACGTGACGAGTTCGAAAAATTTGTAAAAAGTGGATTCAACCATTGGAAAAAACTGGGAGAGAAATTCAAAAAAACACGCAGATTCTTCGCTTCATTCTGAATGTGCTCAAAAATATAATAAAATAAATAAATAAATAAATAAATAAAATCTTTATTCAGAAGTAACGTCGTACAAAATAAAAAAACAAAAAGAGAACAAAGAAGAATATGGTGCCCACACGCAGCTTCTGAAAAGGCGAAGTTCATCCTTTACTTAATAATATATCCTATCAAAAATCTCTTGAAGCTGGAAATATCCATCAGCAAGTTGTAAAGCAACAGGAGCAAGAGGTTATTCAAAACAGGGATAACTTATTAAAACTTATTGATGTTGTTCTGACACTTCTCCGTGAGGGTCTACCTTTTAGAGGACATCGAGAGGACCCAACATTTAAAAATAGGGGTAATTTTTTGGAGATTTCTCAACTTCTCTCAAAGTACGACGAAAGATTCGCCCTCCACTTTAAAAAACATTTCAATTATTGTAGCCCAGATGTTCAAAATGAAATTATTGAAATAATATAATCTCTAACTATGGAGGAAATTGCGAAAGAAGTAAAAACATGTGGCTTTTTCTCCTTGAGTGCAGACGAGGCGAGATGCTACAAAGAGGAGCAGTTATCAATTACCATTAGATACGCGATTGGCTTAGAAGTAGTAGAAAAATTCATTGGTTTCATTATGTTTGAGACACACGTCATATTTCTGTCGTGACCCAGACAAAGTTAAAGTAAAAGCGTGTAACTCAATTCTATGAAATGTAATGTAACGTAATACTAATCTAAGCGGCAGCGCCGCATTTGTGCTCAATTACTATGTTTTTATGTAACTACTAAATGCTAAAACAATGAGGAAAGTACATTATATTTATATGCAATATAATTGGCAATACCGCATATTACAGTAATGGCAACGTTGTGCATCCATAAAAATATAAGTTAAATCAAAACCTTATGTATAAAAAAACACGGTCGGCGATTCTGTATCATTTCCTAACACGTAAATGTAAATATGATAAACGCCGCTTGCATAGTAACAGTGTATGTCTTTCTCATTGGTTGGCAATAGTATTGTGACGTGAAATAAACCATCTTGGATTGTGACGTGTCAGTACCTGATTGGTCAAGGTGTCGTTAGACGGTTAGACGGTACGAAACGGACGATGTTTTGTCAACAGACTAGTGTCACGCTGATTTCTACAGAGAAAGGTTGCGCTCCGTGGAACGGTAAATCCTCTACGTAAAAATGGTCAAAAGTGATTCAAAGTAAAGTAAAGTGTAGTGTCACGCTGATTCCTACAGAGAAAGGTTGCGCTCCGTGGAACGGCGAATCCTCTACGTGAAAAGGTTGGAAAGTATTTGAACGTATTTGAAAGTATTTAAAAGTAGTAAAAAGTATTTAAGAAGAGTTAAGTGGTTGTTTGACGAGTCTAAGTTACAAATGTGTTGGTATGTCATACCCATGCTAGGGTATAAAATGACAAAGTGATTGATTTGTTAATAAAAACCTGTACAATAAAATTCAAAAGAAATTTTATTTTCCAGTTAAAGCAAAGTTTTGAACCAGTCGACTTATGGAGATACAGGTTAAAGTATTTTGTGTCGTTCATTGTTACAAACGTGTTCGCGCACACATTAATTGTTCGACGTCTAGCGATGCGCAAGGACTGGCTACACTAATTTTTGAAACATTAAACAAAGACCGATTGGGTGATATTCCGATTATTGCTCAATCTTATGACGGTGCCAGTGTAATGCCTGGAAAAAATCGAGGCTTGCAAGCGATTATAAAGGAATCCTACCCTCACGCGGTATATATGCACTGTTTAGCGCACAGACTAAAACTAGTGGTTGCAGATTCTTCCGAAAACTTTCCACTAGCTAAGACTTTTTTTAATGGTATCGAATCGTTGCACGTTCATTTTTCACTGCCTGGTCATCATGCCAGTCTCCAAAAATCTCTTGGGATAGATACCAATCGCGAAATGGGAAGCTTAAGTACTACAAGATGGAGTTGTCGCGTTGAAAACTGCAAAGCAGTATTGGCCAATTACGAAACCATAAAACAAGTTTTGGATGAAGAGGTCGCAGAGAACTGTAACAGAAATGCTGTAGAAGCACTCGAATTGCTAATAATTATAACAAAACCAGAGTTTATCGTATCATTACATATCGATCATTCGGAAGAAAAGGGTTACAACTAAGAAAACGTGTTTTTACAGGAGAAGCAGTTTAAGATTTTTATAGGAAATAAAAATGGTATTTATGTATTTATAAATAAAATTAATTATTGATTTTTTTTTAAGTAGTAGCATCAAAGTTGTCTTAATTAAGGGTTTATCTTGTTTTTTTTTTTAAGTTGTTCGATTTTTTTTATAAAAAAAAACATATAACTCTTTTGAACTAAAAGTAAAGGTTTATTTTTAAATTGTTACAATAGCAATATTATAGCTGTTAACTCTTTAACAAACGACTGTGTTATTTCTGTTAGGCTTTTTTAAAGTTTATTTTTCTAATTTTATTAGAACATATTTTACAAATTAATTTAAAAAATACAGACATGCCCAAAAAAACAAATGTAACCTTTTTGATCTAAAAGTATAAGTAGATTTTAAAAATAAAACACAGTATTTTTTATTTTTGAATAAGAAAATAAATTGAAATTATCGTTGTTAGTACTGGTTTGTTATAATTCCAAAAACATAAACATTTTTAATAAAACCTTTTTCAAGTTTCGTACAAACTAGAACCTAAGTATTAAACAAAAGACATAAACATTTTAATTTAAACAAACGTTTCTAATAAAACCGTTAGCTTTAACAGGAATAAACTCAACCTAAAAGTTTCGTACAAACTACAACTTAAATATTAAATAAAAGACATAAATATTCCAATTTAAACCCCGCCGCACCTTTAGGAGAAACAAACTCAAAAAAAAATTATGTCAAAACTGGGGGGTTACCTAATTTAAGAAAATTATAAATTGTTGTAAAAATCTAAATAGTACATTGGAACGCACTTTTTCTTTTCAACTAAAGAAAGTAAGCCTTTCTTTTTTACCTCTGTTATTCCTGGTTTTTTAACATAGGCATTTTTTAAGTCAATTTGGTGAAAGTCAATATTTTTTCTTGAACTTACAATTTCCGCCTGGTAATATTCTAGTTGTTCAAAGGAAGTTTTATAGAACATATTATTTGGATAATTTTTCTCTACTTTTACTACCCTTATTTCGGAAAATTTAACATTTTTAGGAATATTGAGGAACACATCTAACGTTAACTTTTTTAAATCAAAAATATCTTTAAAACAAACTTCGTTTACTTTATATGGGATCCTGTTTTCTTTGCTGATCTGATGATACTTGCGTAATGATCAGGAATGTAAATTGGACTTGATTTTTTGTACTTTTTTACTGCTTTTTCAATAGTCGCATGGACACTGTCGCCTTCATTCTGGCTGTGACCGGTGATAAAAAATTTGTGCGTGATCGAAGTTATGTTTAAGTTAAAAACAGCATACAGATAAAGTGCTATTAAAAATTTGTTTTTGTTTTGACCAACACAATTATCTGAATAAAATATAATGTTTAACTCGCCCTCCTGATGTGCATCTCTTATACTTTCTAATTATTTATAAATGCAACTACCTATTTCATTTGCACCTCTTTGGGCCTCACCCTCATGCCATAAGAAACAAGTTCCCTGGTGACTTTTGATGTCATACAAGGTAAAGTTTAACACGTTTAATTTCGATACATAAAAGAAAGATGAAGCCTCTCCAACTGGACACGGAAGAACCGCCTGAAGATCAAAAACGATTACTTTAGTAGCTTCTTCACTATTTTTGGTGTCATGTTCTTTTTCCTTACGACTTAAGTATTTTTCTGTTATGTGCCTTTCATACTTCTCTATAAAACTTTGATTGTTCTCTTCAGTGTAATTCTTAAATTGCAAGCAGAGCTCGCACTGATCTTTCTTCGGAACATAAAATGCTATATTAAATTCTTCTTCAAAGATCTTTCGGTACATGTGATAATTGGCAGCAGGTGATTTTTTCTCTTCGCATTTTTCTAAATAATCACGATGCAAGTCTGAAAGGGTTTTACTTCCCTCAATATATTCTTTGGAAGTTTTTGCCCTACAATAATGACTATCTATTCGAGGAATAGATTTTATGTGGTCCCTTACGTCAATTTTGATTGCTTCATCTACCTGCTAATGATTATTGTGCTTACCTCGCTTATCAACTTCGATAATTTTACCACTTTCACAAAACTTCTGCTTTTTTATAACGGTCTGAATGACTCTGTTATTGATAGCCAAAGTTGCCATAAAAAAAACCTTGCAAACACGAACATGTTTGTCATCTATAATAAAGTAATATGCGTTGTTGGGCTTTCTGGGGGAAGCAACATTACTGTACCTATATCTAGGGTTGAACGTTTGCATATTCGAAGAAATATACTGTCTCTGTTTCTCTAAATCTTTCAGGCCCCAATATTCATTGAAAATTTTTAAACGCTTTTCGTCATAAAGTTTTTCAAAACATTTTAATTTGCACTTTTGTCTGCAAGGAGGTTGTAGCGCTTTTTGGGGACGTTCTTTTTTTACTTTCTTCTGGTTGTCGTTTTTATTTTTTCCAGTACTTAAGCCGATGTAACTCTCGCCACTATTTCTTAATCTCTTGTTCAAATTTTTTTGCCAAGTCTGAGGATTTCTACGTCTTTATTAGCCTTTTTTCTCTGTGTAAGACTTATCTACTACCTTTCTTTTTTTCGCATTTTTTTTTCTTCGCCTGATAGTTCATCATCCGATGATGACTCCTGATAGGACGGATCCTTAACGCTGTCATCAGAGCCAAAAGGTTCATTTTCAGTGGATGATGAAGATGATGCGCCCCTTACCCCTACCTATACTTTAATAGATATTTGAATAAGGCTTTCTTTTTGCTGCTTAATGGATCTTAATTCCTTGCTCGATGATCATAATGATGACTATGGCAAGGTTATTGAATGTGATAATTTGGATAATGTTGATTGTTTCAAGACAGCTGTCAATAAGTTAAATATTTTACATGTCAATATTAGAAGCTTAAATAAAAATTTTGATAATCTTGCTTTATTTATGGAATCATTATGCGGAGATTTCGATGTAATTGTACTGTCAGAAACTAATATTATTGCTAGTAAATCTTCCTTTAGTCTTAAAGAATATGATATTTTTTATAATGAAAGTAAAAACAATAAATGTGATGGCTCTGTTATTTACTGCAAGTCTTCGTTGATTAGAGGAGACAACATTATTCAAATTAACAATAACAAATTTCTGCGTATTACTCTTGTAAAAAATGGTGTTACTGTGGGTATTGTATCGCACTACAGATCTCCATCACTCAACCCTAATGATTACGTCTTATTGCTATCTGATTTGTTTAGTCAGAATTATTTCACTACTTCTGAAATTGAATTGTTTGTTGGTGATACCAACATTAATTTACTTGATTCTCGGTCTGCTATTGTTAATGAGTACTTAAATTGTTTTAATAGCTTTGGTTATCTTTCTAAGGTGAACAAGCCCACAAGAGTAACTAGTCTTAGTAGTACTTGTATTGATCACATTTTTATGAAATGCAACAAACGTTTTAGTAATAGTCTTGTAATATTGAATAGCTCTGTTTCAGATCATAAACCTTTATTGTTTAATGTTGATTTAGGTCACAAAATAGATGGCAGTCAAAATAGTAAAGTAAATCGAATCATAAAAAAATGTTACCTAAATCATTTAAGTAGGTGCCTTAAAGTGGAAAGCTGGCAAACAGTCTTATCTAATCCGGATCCTAACATTGCGTCAAATAATTTTATGGAAGTTTTGCAGAATCATATTGATGCTGCAACTACTCTCAAATACGTATCTAATAAGAAAGTACTTCTTAAACCATGGATTACCCCTGCTATACTTGCCTCAATCAGGAATAGAGATCGTTTACATAACTTTGTGTTATCAACCGAGATGACAATATTGCGATGGTAAATTATAAAAATTATCGTGACCAATTGAGTAAAATAATAAAACAAACTAAATCAACATATTTTAAACAAAAACTAAATGCTGTAAATAATGATCCTAGAAAGACCTGGAATATAATTAAGCAAGTGACAAATGATAATATTACTGATTCTGGCATTGTTGCTCTGAAGAACATTGATAACCAGGAAATGACCGATCAGCTAGCTATTGCTGAGGAGTTGTGTGGTTTCTTTAGTTCTATTGGTGCCAAATTAGCTAGTAAAATAAACAAACCAACAAATGTACCTCCTTTCTTACTTAAGGAGACCCAGTCTCCTTGCTCAATGTATCTGTACCCTATTACTGATGAAGAAATTGTGGATTCTATAAATTTATTGAAAAACTCTTCCTCAACCGAGAATTTTTGCATATCCAATTCCATTGTAAAATCTAACTATAAATGTTTAGTCAAACCACTGGTACATATTGTGAATCAGATCTTTGATGAGGGTGTTTTTCCCGAGATCTTCAAGAATGCTATAATATTACCATTGCACAAAGGAGGAGATAAAACCAATATTAATAACTATCGGCCAATTGCTCTTACTAACCCCATTTGTAAAATCATTGAAAAATGCTTAAAGAAAAGGCTGTGCAACTTTTTAAACACAAATAAATTATTATCTGAGTCACAATATGGATTCAGGGAAGGAATGGGTACTGAATCTGCTTTACATGAAGTGTCTAATTATATTGTAAATTGTTTCAATACTAATTATAAGCCACTTGCCATTTTTCTTGACCTCTCAAAGGCCTTCGATACTGTGGATCATCATATTCTATTACACAAATTGGAAATGATTGGGATAAGGGGGAAGGTTCTTCAACTGATTCAGTCTTATCTAAATAATAGAACTCAGAAAGTAAGAGTTGGTTCAGTGTGTAGTTCCTTTGGTGGGGTAGAGTGTGGTGTTCCGCAGGGTACAGTGCTTGGTCCGATTTTATTTTCTATATATATTAATAGCTTAGCAAATGCAATACCAAATGTTAAAACTGTATGTTTCGCTGATGATACAGTTCTGCTACTTAAGGGATCATCGTGGCAGGATGTCTTTGAGAAGGCGGCTTACTATGTAAAGATTTGGATGGATTATAACTTTTTAACGCTAAATGTAAACAAAACTAATTTTATGTGCTTTTCAATGAATAAAACTGGTCTACCTAACAACAATATAATTAGAGTTCATTCTGATATTTGTGACCTTTCTCAGAATTGTGCATGTGCTGGTATAATTGAATCAGTGGAAAGTATAAAATATTTGGGTGTTTGTTTTGATCAGTTTTTGAAATGGAATGCTCATGCAGAATATGTGAAAAATAAATTAAGAAAGCTTGTTTATAAGTTCTATGAGTTACATAATATTTTAAGTAAAGAGGTTATAATTACTGTATATAAATCATTGGCAGAATCCTGTCTTCACTACGGGATAATCTGTTGGGGTTCGGCTCATAAAAATGTGTTGGATAATGTTGGTATTGCGCAGAAATATATATTAAAGATAATTTTCTTCAAACCAAGACGTTTTTCCTCTGAACTTTTATTTCATCAGTGTGGTGTATTTACGATTACTCAATTATATATAAAGAATGTTCTAAGATTTGCTCTCACTAGAAATATTTATCATAATTACGTAAGACATGACATAATGACAAGAGCAATTGCTAATCGTAATTTATTGATACCTAATACACGGTTTGATGCCACTCAAAGATCATTTTCCTATGTGGCTCCGAAAATCTTGCCAGAGCAGTTCAAAAGAAAAAAATTTCAGTATATTAAAAAAGACTTAAATAAATGGATAACAAGTAACACCCAAATAATTAAGACCATTGTTAAGTTTTTATAAGTTAGAATAAGTTAATCTGGAATTAAATTTACTTTGTAATCAAATAAATGGTTAGTACTTATAGGGACTCTGTAATAATTTTGTAATTTGGATTTTGTAATAATAATTATATTGGATTTGTGATTTGTTGGTTGGTTGGTTGTTATAGTAGGAGCATGCACACACAGACTTAAGTCCATAGTGCATGCACTACATTATAATATAATAAATTTAAATTTTATTTGTATACATCTTGTAAAGTGAAATTGAAAATTTAATTTAATTTAAATTTAATAATCTAATATTTGATTGTAATCATTATTGTTAATAAATAAAAAAAATAATAAACAGCTGGACCTACTGCAAGTCCTATTTGAGGAAGAGGTATCGCTACTAGATGAAGATGTTGAACGTTTTCTACTTCTTTGGGATAATTTGAGATCATTGTGATTATTTCCTACATTATTATCTAAAAAAAAACAATTATTTAAAAAAATTAAAGTAAAAAATAAATTCCATCTTTACCTATCAATTTAGTTTCTTCCGCATCCGGCAGCTCATCAGAATGTGAAGCATGTCGTTCTTTTATTTCTGTTGCACCTGCAGCACCGTTTAGGTTTTTTGGTTTATCATCTATTTTTTGAAAGTTTCTACCTACAGTTATTGATGCTTCTACAACGCATTCTGGCCTGGGACTGTTCACATTAGGTTGAGACGGGGTTAGATCTTTAATCTGTTCATTATTTGCTAAAATGTGCGGTAAAATTATTTTCAAAATTATCGTCGTAAGTAACCGTAGGGAACTAAAAATAAAATACTTCTTTTTAGTCCCCTTCTTTGTATGTAGCACCATAATCTCTAAAAATTGTGCTTTATTGTACAATAATTGAATTATTCCAAAACAGCAAAAATGTATTTAAAGAATAAAAATTAAACCTAAAATCTAAATTTACCTATCAGTGTATTTTCCCTTGCATCAGGCACCTTTTCAGAATCCAAAGCACTTTGTTCATTTAAGATAACTGGAGTCCCTTTAAAGCACTTAATATTAATATTTGGTGTGCTTGAAGATACTCATCAACAGTTTTTAATGTTTCTGAAACGCATTCAGTCATAATAATATTGTCTGTGTTTGTTTGAACCTGGTTAAGATCTCTATCTTGTTCTTTACTGCTCGCTAAACGTTTAGGCATAATGTGTGTATTTGTGTTGTATTCACCTAAGTTAGTTTGAGCGTGTAAATTAGCAAACATTTTTTGCGTTCGCTTTTTGTAATACATATTCAGGGATGGGCACTTTTAGTTATACAGAGCTAAAAAAAATTGATTGCTATTAAAAACTGTACAAGTTTTAAAACCCAACTTTTAGAATTATTTTATAAGAAAGCCGTTATAAATAATAATAATACACTAAAAGTATTAAAAAAATACCATAAAAAAGGATACATTTCAAAATATAACAGACCCTAAATAAACTCGCTTGAAAATTTAGTTCAAGAGGGTTACAAAATGAAATGTTAGGTTATTCTTTTAAAAGATAAAATCAATTCGTATTTTATTTTAAAAGAAAAATGTTATATTTTGGGATGTACTTGTTTTCTTGCAAATTTAATACTTACCTTTAAATAAAAAATGCACTAAACTGAAATGTAACCTTTTTAAAACAAAATCTTAATACGAACTACAGAACAGTTCACGACAAACTAAAATGTAACTGTATTCTTGGGAATTCACCGACAATGTTATAAAAAAACCCGTGTTACATCCTGCCATCTTTTGGCCACTGATTGAATTTTACATAAACTTTTATTTTTAACAGAAAGTATGCGTCTACTTTAGTGCTAATATAAAGAAAACTGAAAAATAGATTTTTTGGAGATGTAACCCTTTTGCTCCGAACGATCGATATACTACATTCAATTCTCGTTACAGTAAATGTCGTGAGCAAATTTTTTCAGACAAAAAATGCAACTCTGGGCCAGGCAAGTGTTTTAATAGACAGCACAATACATACTTTTGAGATATCTAGAAACGAGTTTAAAATTTGGAAAAATATTGAGGAGTTTGCTGAAAAGCATGGAATATCACTAAAGGCAACCGATTCACATACAGCAACCTACCTAAAAAAACTTGCACTTGAGGCAATAAATAAAACAAAAAGTCAGAGTGTCAAAAAGAAGGCGGCATTAGAGGGATTTTTTCACTGAGACAACTGTGGGTACACGCAACGTTGGACTTGCCGCCCGATACGCAACCCGAGGACTGCTGGAAAATAAATATTTTCTATCAGATATTGGACAGTATAATTGCCAACTTGAGACAACGGTTTACAAATCTTCCATTGGCAAATGCAGTAGATGCATTCTTTAAATTAGATCTAGAGAATGCGTATAAATTTATCAAAAATTATAAGACTGTTTTGAAAATTGATTCTGAAACACTAAATGCGGAAGCTACAATAATGAGAAATAAATATGATTGAGTTAAAAAATTGTGAAATAAATATAGAAAATTTAAAAAACCATATCAAACAGGAGTTTTGCCCCAACTTGTACAAGTTGCTGCAAGCAGCATTGGTGCTTCCAGTGAGCTCTGTCAGTTGCGAAAGAAGTTTTTTTGCAATGCGGCGAATAAAAACCTGGCTTAGAGCAACTATGCTCCAAAATCGTTTCTCGCATAATATGTCATTGCTACATATAGAAAATAAAATCGTTAAAAACAGAATTACTCCTGATGCAGTATTAAACCAGTTTAGCGAAAAACATCGAAAATTGCAACTTATTTAAGAAATTTACTAGTTTGTATCACAAAATGGCTTATTAAAGTATTAAAATAAATGCTTTACTTATTTTATGTAGTTTAAAATAAATAGTAGCATTTCAGGTGGGGCCGCCGCCCCAGGCACTAGAATTGGAAGGGCGGTATTGTGAGAATTTTTGATCCTTGACCCTCTGCTTACCCTAGAATATTAAAAATTTAGAACGATTACTAACAAAACCTGTATTTTAACGTCTTTTTTTTACCTTAATTAATTTTTATTTTTATTAAATTTCCTACTTTTCACCTAAGGTCTTTGACCTTAAAATCCTAAAAAAAATTGCCTGCGCCGCTCTTTTTTAGGCGCCTGCGTCAGATATTGGAAAGCGGCCCCCCCTACGAAAAATTCCTAGCTTCGCCAATGTGCGGGACGGTTTTATTTTAACATAATAATAATAATGTTTTTATTCCTAACTAAATCATTAAAATGACATAGGTATAGCAACGTTAAAAAGTGAATCTTATGGTTTTATAAGTTTTTTTAAATTAAGTACCTAAACTGATTGTTTGGTATTAATTTTTAAAGAAAATTTTAATTTAAAATATTTTCTAAATGGCTTATTGTCAGAAAGGTATTAAACTATATATTTTTGAAATCAGTAAAAAATGCTCTTTCCAAATATCTATTAATATACAGGGTGTTCCATTTAAAATAAGACAACTCGTGCAAAAGTTTTAAAGTTTTAACAGTCTTTTGTTATTTCTGATAATTTTTTTAAAAAGTTCAGATAAAATTCTACAACTTTATTCACCTTAGTTTTTTTATATCTCTATCAATAAAGCCGCTAGCATATGGGTCAATATATACGGAATGACCCTGTACCTAGGTATCTACGGGTCTAGGACTATTCAGCGCAGGCGTTTCAGCACCGCCGTTTTAGAGCCGCCGTTTCAGCGCCGCCGTTTCATCGCTAGGACATTTCAGCGCCGGCCCATTTCAGCGCTAAATTATTTCTCAAGATTTTATTATTAAATATTAAATTTATAATAAAAATGATCTAAATAGAATTTATTAAATAAAATTTAAAAAAAAAACAATAACTAAAATTTGTTTAATAAATAAAATTTATTAAATAAAACTACAAAAAGATACAATATTGGTACTACAAACTAATAACATTTTTAATATAATGTATACAATTAATTAATCAGTCATTTGGTAATTGTGGGCTATTCCTCTTAAATATTCTATTGGAGTTCTGTTGCCGTATTCGGTAACAATGCGAAGTATGCGTTCATCTGAGAAATAATTTAGCGCTGAAATGGGCCGGCGCTGAAATGTCCTAGCGATGAAACGGCGGCGCTGAAACGGCGGCGCAGAAACGGCAGTGCTGAAAAGGCTGCGCTGAATAGTCCCATTCCCGTATCTACAGGCATAAGTTCAGTTACATAAAGTTTACGTTTAAGTGTCGTTATATTTTGCAAATAGATGTTATTTTTTGTAATCCTTAGTTTAATTGAATCTGTGGAGTTATAAACCAATCAGCCTATCCTAGTGGCGAAGCAGTAAATTTTAAGATGACGGCAAGCTAGTAACCCTTGTGCGTTTACGACCCAATTTATTAATCTGGCATCATAAGCGTAGCTATTATTGCTTTCTCTCTGGGAGGCTTTAGCCCTAGAAGTGCCATAGGCAAAAATATTTCCGAGGTCACGCTTAAATTTTGTCAAAAAGTCGCGCGAGACTCCTTAAGAACAAATTCACAAAATTAGTAGGGAATAATGCAAAAATACACATTCTTACCTTGCCGTTGCATTTCTTTAAAAAGGGAAACTGCTTGCATTTCAGTTGTAAATTTAGATTGTCGCTTTTCGGTGCCAATAAATGTTCGCGCTTTCTTAGACCTCCAGCACGCCATGAAAGCTGAAATTATTTTTGACTGGTGGTAATTTCTTAGGCCCATTTCAGCGCTAAATTATTTCTCAAGATTTTATTATTAAATATTAAATTTATAATAAAAATGATCTAAATAGAATTTATTAAATAAAATTTAAAAAAAAAAACAATAACTAAAATTTGTTTAATAAATAAAATTTATTAAATAAAACTACAAAAAGATACAATATTGGTACTACAAACTAATAACATTTTTAATATAATGTATACAATTAATTAATCAGTCATTTGGTAATTGTGGGCTATTCCTCTTAAATATTCTATTGGAGTTCTGTTGCCGTATTCGGTAACAATGCGGAGTATGCGTTCATCTGAGAAATAATTTAGCGCTGAAATGGGCCGGCGCTGAAATGTCCTAGCGATGAAACGGCGGCGCTGAAACGGCGGCGCAGAAACGGCAGTGCTGAAAAGGCTGCGCTGAATAGTCCCATTCCCGTATCTACAGGCATAAGTTCAGTTACATAAAGTTTACGTTTAAGTGTCGTTATATTTTGCAAATAGATGTTATTTTTTGTAATCCTTAGTTTAATTGAATCTGTGGAGTTATAAACCAATCAGCCTATCCTAGTGGCGAAGCAGTAAATTTTAAGATGACGGCAAGCTAGTAACCCTTGTGCGTTTACGACCCAATTTATTAATCTGGCATCATAAGCGTAGCTATTATTGCTTTCTCTCTGGGAGGCTTTAGCCCTAGAAGTGCCATAGGCAAAAATATTTCCGAGGTCACGCTTAAATTTTGTCAAAAAGTCGCGCGAGACTCCTTAAGAACAAATTCACAAAATTAGTAGGGAATAATGCAAAAATACACATTCTTACCTTGCCGTTGCATTTCTTTAAAAAGGGAAACTGCTTGCATTTCAGTTGTAAATTTAGATTGTCGCTTTTCGGTGCCAACAAATGTTCGCGCTTTCTTAGACCTCCAGCACGCCATGAAAGCTGAAATTATTTTTGACTGGTGGTAATTTCTTAGGGAGGCTGAGCCCTTCCCTCTCCTCCCCCTAACTATGCCAATGCCGGGCAGAGTTTGCTGGCAACTTAATAATTGACTAGATTTTATTCTCTTCATTTGTTCATCGCGTTTATAGCTAAAAATATCCGCTCTATGTACGTCAGATATACAGCGCAGTTTCTTAAGATCGGAAAGCATGACGCTAGTTACATCTCGTGACAATTAATAATTGTATCACCTCGGTTCACTTGAAAATAATATTGAAAACATCGTTACATGTCTTTTAGGATTAAGTAAACAAACAAAAGCTTGCAAACGTTTCTAGAAATTAGATTGACGTCATTACTTTTGAACAAAGAAATATGTATTCTCCCAATAACCATCTCCTACGTACGGTGGGTACGGAGTTATTGCTTCTTTTCGAATCTTGTGGCCATCTTTAATAATTGAGTAGAAAATGTACACTTAAAAAGTTGTATTTTAGTTGTTCTAAAACTTTTTAAACTTGCATTATTCTCACATCTCGGGATACCTACTCTTTGAATCCAATTTACAACAAAAAATTATCACTCGGAATTTTAAAAGCTTTTTTTAGCACGTGTAGCATGTGTAGAAAAAAAAGATTTCTACCCACTTTTAGGCATTTTCTTAGGTATCCCTAAGACAAGAAAATCGGGATTGCGAAATAAGAGACGCACTTAATATTTATCGCAATATGTGCAAACGAAAATTAACTTTGAAACTAGCTTAGCTTTAAGTCTTCCTTAAAGGCAATAGTGTAAGTTAGCATAGGTCTCAGGTGGGCCCGCGGTAAGCTGGCTGTTCGCCCTGGTACAGTGATTCAAGAATGCCAAAAGTATGACAAAGTACAAAATAGCCTAACTTAGAAGTTTTAAACACCACAACAAACTTTTTGTCAAATTAGACGATTTACTTTTGATATTTTTTGTCGTCTAATTAGCCAATAAGGTCGCGGTTCTCCTAAAAACATGTGTGATTTGGAGGAGAAAAAAATTTATCAATGCAGCGATCGAACAGAGTTGAACAGTGACGATGAGGAAAGGGGAAAAGCTAAGTAAAGTTTGCTGATCTCAGAATTCTAATTTATTTGTGTTTCATTAAAAGTAGGGGTAATTTTCCAGTTTATCGGCTCATGCGAAAAATGGCGTAAAATGAAAAACGTTTATTGCAATATGTAGCACGTACTTTCTAAACGACAAATCCGCGAGCGGAAAACCATTTTTTTAATTGGAAATATAAAAAAAAATGTGAAAATAGTCGACCGAAAAGCACAGTGAGAGTGACAAGTGAGGTTATGTTTCTCTAGCTGTTAGTCACTCGAGAAAAATTATAATAATTATAGACTTATATTGGTTAAACGGGCGCTAACACGGCATCTAATCCTACTTTTTGGTTCCAATTCGGTATATGCTACATAAATCAACAAGTTTTTAATTTTTTTTTCATTTTTGTCACAAGCGGGTACCCTATTTTCACATTTTTTTATATTTGCAATTAAAAAAATGATTTTCCGCTTGCGGATTTGTCGTTTAGAAAGTACGTGCTACATATTGCAAGAAGCGTTTTTCATTTTACGCCATTTTTGGCATAAGCCGATAAACTGGAGTGGTAGGTACCTTTTATTTATTTGTGCATTCATAATTAGGGGGTGGAGGGTCTTTCAATATTTTTTTTTTAAACTTTATTTCTTCTAAAATGAGTAAGTACCTAAGTACCTACTTAATTACAATTTTTAAATTTTAAACTCTTTAAACTGTGCTTGTTATAACTCTGATTTTCTTACATGATCTAAATAAATATTTGCTAAACAGTCTACATGCTCAAACCAGAAATTTTCGTAGGAGATCTAAACATAAACTTAAATCAGGGCTCTATTGTCTCTACTAAATATCTTCCCTTAGGTACTAGGTATGTTTTTTGAAAATAATAATATATTACGAAATATCAATATACAAATTTCAATTAAACAATCGTCTCTAAGCAGTGCTTTAAACACTGGTAGCGAGAACAGTTTCATAATCTTAACTACGCTATAATTGTGCATATAAAACTATATTACTTATTTTCTATGTGTACCTTTAGCAGCCTTATAAATTTTGGTAAGCTGTAACATTTTTTCAGTACATCTGGTAAATCATTGTATGCACCACAAGCCTGCGATATGGGATTTTTTAGATCTCTATTACTGTCAGGGTTCGGAGGATATATATCAAGCAATATATATCGTGATATACTTATATCATGATATATATCATGATATTTATAGTTTGATATATATCAACGATATATTCATTAATTAAATTATTCAAAATTTTTCGATTATTCCGAATATATTAATAGGCAAATGATCCAATACGCCCCTGTCGCATATCGGGGAAGTCCCAAATTCCAGCTGCCGAATGCCGCCGCGAAGGGTAATCACCGTCGGCCGTACATTTCAATTTCGGATTATTCAGATTTCGTTTTAGTTACTGTTTAGTGCTTTTGTATTGGCTTTGTTTACTGTTACCGATGTTTACCGCTTCGTAGTGAAAAACATATTTTAACTATTTTGGTATTTTTATTGTTTATATACCTACCTAACCATGCCAAAACCCAAACATTTAGTTTGGAAGCATTTCGAGTGCATAAATAAGAAGAAGAATAGTACTGGAAAATGGGCAAAATGCCGGGAATGCTTGAAGGAAATGCCAGGTATACCATCCAGAATGGAAAAACATATCTTAACTCATAAAAGTGATGTGACAGTATCCAGCGATAATGAGCTAGAATGTGAAGTAACACAATTACCTGAAGCTGCTTAGCCTTCAAGCAGTAATAGTGTCAATATACCAGGTAATACAAGCCTTTTCAATCTTTTAAATTTTTGTTGCATAAATAGGTAGTAGGTGCCTACATATTAACATATTATACAAATTGACGTTTTATTTTGGTGTGCCTAATTTAATTTATTTTAGCTTTTTTGTGTTTTTGTTTTCCAAAGTTTCTTAATTACGTTTTACTTTACATAATAATCATAATATGTATTATACTTATGTAAAAAAAAAACAAACATATTGTTTCTGATTGTAAATTGTAAATAATATAATGTAACGTAAACCGGGGTAACTTTGGTACGGTTTTTCATGTTTTTCTTAAAAAAAAACTTAATCTTGCAGAAAAAACTGGGCTTTGACTAGGTACGGAATGGCAATGTACCAACACCCCCAAGTATGAAATAGTACAAAAACATCATTTATTTATTTTGTTAGTTGATATATTCTGCCTTAAAAGTGTTCCAATGTTACCCGGCCATTTGGGGTAACTTTGGTACACTGGCTTTTTATATGAATATTTCAGCGTTGTGGGCCTGTGTCCTAAAGCTAGACATTGTGGAACAAAAAAAAATGAAATGGCAAGCAAAAATCATATTTTTGTCATTTTTTATATACAGGGTGATTCACGGTGAATGGAATGCAATGTTGCCAAACTATTTTTTTTCTTATTATTTATTATCTTATAAGACTAAAAAGTTGGCATATTCATTGCTTGAATATTTTTTTAATGCATTTAAATGCACAATATCCCAGATGTCCCAAAGTAATACCCAAGTCACAAAGTTTACCCCGGTTTACGGTACTTATAATGGACCTATCTACTAAATAATAGTGTTTTATTTTTAGACAGTTGCTCACTTCCACCATCCAAAAAACAAATGGTATTAAGTTTGGCCAAAAATGCTGACATTATTGCTACTTCGGAAGCATACTCAAAGGAACTCAACCTAAAAATTGGACGTTATTTTTATTCAACCGATACACCTTTTCTTCATGCTGATCATACTGAGTTTAAGAAAATGATAACTGCGCTACGACCAGGGTTTAAGTGTCCTTTTTCATATCAGATTGGAGGGCCGATTCTAGATGAGGTATACCAGGGCGTCTTAGAAGAATGTAGAGAGAGAATAAAAGGAGAAACAGTTTGCTTATCGATGGATGGATGGAGCAATATTCATAATGAACCACTAGTATGTTGTAGTATTATTACCCAAAATGCCGAATCTTTCCTAGTGGATACAATTGAAACGGCAACCGATTCACATACAGCAACCTACCTAAAAAAACTTGCACTTGAGGCAATAAATAAAACAAAAAGTCAGTTTAAAGTAAAAGTGAGAAGTTTTGTTACTGACAATTCAGGAAATGTACAGAAAACGCGTTCAGAATTAGAAAGGGAAATCAACATTATACAATATGGCTGTTCCGCTCATATTCTTAATTTATTAGCAAAGGATTTGTAAATTCCTTCAGTAACTGCAAATATTATAAAGGTGATAAAATATTTTCGGAACAAACATGTACCATCTGGACTGTACAAAGAAGCCGGAGGTAAAAAGTTAGTTATGCCTCAAGAAATAAGTTGGAGCACAATGAATAATACTCTAAAATCATTTTTGGACAACAGGGGAATATTGGTTCAGTTATGTCAAAACCATAAAGATAGCATAGAGACAGATATTATAAAAATTGTAAACGACACTCAGATTGCCTCAAATGCTACAGATTTAATTAGTCATCTAGAACCAATTGCTATATAGCTCTCGACAGAATGCAGAGAGACTTTACAACTATATCTGTGTGCGTAAAGGTATGGGATAAATTACAAACAGATTTGTCTATGCAGCCACTTCCTATAAAAACAAGTTTTTTTAAAAGAAAGCAGAACATGGCACTTAAACCGATTCATTTCCTTGCTAATATTTTAGACCACCGGTTCTTGGGAGTACATTTAACGACTACCCATAAAGAAGAAGCTTTCGAGTGTTTAACTAATATTAATCCTTCCTTTGTTCCTTTTGTAATGTCTCTTATCTCTAAATCCAGGCCATTTCCAAAGTACTTTTTTGGAGAGCATTTTAGAAATACTCCACCACTAACATGGTGGACATCAGTCCCTGTACAGGAGTCGGAATGTCCAGAAAAGAATGCATTTATAGAATTGTGTGAACAGTTACACACTGCAGTTGCATCAACAGCGGGCATTGAAAGAAATTTTCCATCTTTTGGTTTGATCCAGTCTGAACTTCGAAATCGGTTAGGAAACCAGAAGGCCAGTAAACTAGTTTTTTATGTTCAAATACATGAACCAAAAAATTGACGCGAAAAAGACCAACCTCGAATGGGCCTGGGAAGAGGAAGCATCAGCTTCAACTGAACATCATACTGATGTTGCTGATGTTATTATTGATTCTTCAGATGAAGATATACCTTTAGCTTTATCCATGTACTAAATTTAAATTTTTGAGTTTTTACGTACCTAATATTACGATTACTGGTCCATTTTGACAATATGTTTAGCTTTGTTTTTTCTATTGGAAATCTCAAAACTATTTACCTTTATTATTTATCTGTTTGATTGTTTAGTCACTAGATATACTCATTAGTTTAGGTCATGTTTTTTAAAGTCTGAGTCTGTCCTACAAAAATATTTAGTTTTTAATATATTATATTTTTGTTCCTAGTTGTCCTTTTATTAAAAAGAAATATCTTGAAATGACATATATACCCACATCGGATATATATCCGATATATATTAGGAGTATAGTCAGGAACATTGATAATTTGTTACTACTTATTGAAGATTTTTCAATTAAATTTTAATGACATAATAGTTTTAAGTGAGACATTTAAACTTTCTTCAACTAATCAATGTAATGTCCCTGGTTATCAGTTATTTTATAATCATGCTGATTATAACAGAAATGATGGGGTGATTATTTTAGTAAAGAATCATCTTAATGTATAATTTTTAAGTGTAAAGTTACCAGTCTCATTGGCAATTGTAAGTAGACTAGTTTGTGTTGTGAATAATGTTAAAGTAGGAATCACGGCGACATATAAGCCACCTCCAATATCAAAAGTTGACTTTATTAATTAATGACATTTATTCATATCTTGACAGTGTAATAAAATCTGACAATAATGTGGAAATTTTCGTGGGTGACACAAACATTAATATATTAAATATAGATAACGATGTTCATAACTATCTAACAACAATGTCACAATTAGGATTCAATCATATGTAAATTCAGTAACTCGATTTGACAGTGTTTCATGTCTTGATCACATTTTCGTAAATCTAAGGTTGAAAACGGAGAGAATGGACTTGAAGTCATTTATTTTAGACACACACATGACAGATCATGGACCGGTAATGCTTAATATAGGCTCAAAAAATATAAATAAAAATTCAAATTGTCCTACTGAAATAAAAAAAAGCAAGCTCGTCTCGAAAAATTTATAGCCTCTTTAAAGGTGCAGGATTGGTCTCGCCTATTAAATGACTCGGATCCAGAATCCGCAACTTCTAATTTTATTATAACTTACTATAAGGAATTAAAACTTAAAGCAACTTTTGAATACACGGTGAAATTTAAGCAACATAGAAAGATCAAGGAATGGATTACAAACGGAATTATAACATCTATTAAGCATAGAGATAAGATGAAAAGGAGACTGTTACAAAATCATAATGAACAATTGGAAACTATATATAAAAAATATCAAAACAATTTAAATAAAATAATTGAAAAAAGAAAACGCGAATTTTATACAAATAAAATGAACAATAATAAAGGTAGTATGAAAAAAATTTGCGAAATTATTAAGCATGCAACTAATGAAAATCAATCCAATATAAACACATTAAAAATCAAAAATAACCAAGGTGTCGATTTCGATAGTGATTTAAAAATGGCCGACCACTGTAATAATTACTTCGCAAATATCGGAAATAATATGGCGGATTTGATTCCAAAACCTAATAACCCAATGAATATACATTTCTCACTGCAAAACTCTATGTTCTTATCTCCCGTTAATGAAAATGAATTAGTAAAACACATTTCATCTTTATAAAGTACAAGTTCGCCAGGTCTGGACGGTATCTCATCTAAATTGATTAAACAAACTCACAGCCAAATCATAAAACCACTGCTTCATATAATAAACAAAGTTTTTGTAACAGGAGCAGTACCTTCTCATTTTAAAATATCAGTAATAACTCCAAATTTATAAAAGTGGCTCTAAATCATTAATCAGTAACTATAGACCTATAAGTTTGATCAGCAATTTTGCAAAATTGTTCGAAAAGTGTGTGAAAGAAAGACTCTTTGTATTTTTTAAAAATAATAATATTTTGTCAGAAAATCAGTACGGTTTCTTGCCGGGTTGTAGTACAGAAGATGCCTTGTATAGATTATTAACATCAGAAATCACAAAAATAATGGAAAAAAGTGTGCTGCAATATTTATAGACTTGGCAAAAGCATTTGATACGGTTCCCTATGACAGACTTCTTGATGTCTTATGGCATTACGGAGTCAGGGGAACAGATGTTATTGTTAAAAAATTATCTTGCAGGGAGACAACAGGTCGTAAAAATTAATAACGTTCTCAGTGATAAACATGAAGTAAAGATTCGGGTGCCCCAGGGTACGGTTCTGGGCCCTATTTTGTTCATAACATACATAAACGACTTGCTGTCACGTAACATGAATGGGTCAGTAATATCCTATGCAGATGATACCGTACTGGTTTTCAACGGCAGCACGTGGCAAGAAGTAAAAGAAAAAATGATAAATGGACTAAATACAACTAAATCATGGTTGGAGAGTTTTAAATTATCGCTTAATTTGACTAAAACTAATTACATGGCATATTCCTTAACAAATGCAAATAGACCCGATTTCATAAATATCTTAGTTAATGATCAACAAATAACCGAAGTTCCACAAATAAAATACCTTGGAATAATAGTAGACAAATTCTTAAAATGGTCCCCGCGTATTGAATACCTCTGTAACAAAATTACGCGTCTTGATTCACAAATTCTTTATTCTTAGAAAGATTTTAACTGAAAAAACACTGATTATGATTTACAAGAGGCTCGTAGAGTCTTTAATTCGCTATGGAATTATGGTCTGGGGTGGTCTATATGAGACTGCTCTTTACAGACTGAATATTACCCAAAAGTATATTGTAAAAGTGAAGTATAAGAAAAACCGACTATATCCGACTCAATTACTTTTTTCAGCTAATGTTTGTAATGTTAGAACTCTATATATGGTGACAGTAACATCATTTATTCACAAAACTAGATCCCATGATCATGTTGTTAACCACTGTTACCACACCCGCGCAAGAATGAATAAAGACGTGCTTATTCCCATAAATTTTAATAACATTAATATGAAGAGTGTTGCCTATTTAGGACCCAAGTTATATAACATGATTCCTGCTAAAGTAAAAAAAATAAATATATACAAATTTAAAAGAGAATGTAGAAATTACATATCACAAAATTTTAGAACTTTTGAGAACATCTTTAAATGATTGTTCTTTATTCATTCTTAAAACTAAATTAAGGGAAAATATGTGCATATGAATATAAAATTTATAATTTATACAGAAAAATGTATTTAATATATTTGGTACATACAAGTAATTTTATTACTTAGGTGCCATTCAAAAACCGGACTTAGCTTACAAAATACTATATGACATATTTTAAAAGTTCAAATTGTAAATAAATGTACGATTTAAATAAATAAATAAAAAAATAAATATATCGGATATATCGCTCTTGCGCGAGTAAACGGGTATAAGTCTGAATTTTGATAAAATGAGGTTAGTGTTGATTTTGACACAATATATTAAGATCTTGAATTGTGTAAAGAGGTATAAGTCATATCGACCTTGAAATCCCTCTCGCGTTTTGTGTAAAACAGACTATAAATATATTTTTTTTGGGTTTACGGATACACATCAACGTATATCGTTTTACCTATTTTTACTTAGACGGCAGCTTTGGTGTAAAGGGGTACAAATCGGTTTATACCTATTTACAGGAAGAAGAAATGAATTGTTTTTCGTTATGGTCCACGTGTGAGTTGATGTTGAGTGAGGTTTGGTGAAAATTAGTCAAGAAAACAAGTGAATATTTCAAATAACATTTAGTATCGTGTCTATAAAGTAGTAAGAATAAATTGTACAACGTGGTTGTAAAAACAAACTCTTGTTAAAGTGTTTCATTAGTTATTAGCTTAAAGTGAGGTTATGGCATCAAAGAGGTCTAAGTTAATGGTTGACATGTGCAAGCAAGCAGAAAATGATATGCTTCATGGTACTCAGAACGGTAAGTTTAATTTATAAGTTAAGTCAATATAGGTACCTATAGGTAAGATGTTGCAACAAAATATAGTCACTAAAATTCGGACTTGTATCCGTTTACCCGCGCACGTATTTTATTTAGTAAAAATTGATTAACTAGGTAGGTCTTTATTATTTTAGAATTAGATTAAAAAATATATAACTGTGACTAAAATTGTAGTGCTCAGGTGATTCATATATTTTAAAAGCATCTGATAATGGGACAGAGTTTAATGCACAAGTTTGGTTTAAATACAAACTTAAAACATGAAAAATGATATGTTCAAACTACGTTTTTATGTTCTGATCAAATCTATAGAAGTAAGCCTTTGAAAAATATTTTTTTTAAATATATTTGATATACTGTAATAGTACCAGTACTGACTACGGTATTGTAGTTTATCACTATAATTTTTAGTTGGTGTACAAGGAGATTTACAGGGCGCCGGCGTTGCCACTAACTCGATGAAAATGGTGCAATCGAGTACTTACAATCCAAAGATGATCGAGCCAAATATTAATAATTTGGAAAAAGGTAAATTC
Organism: Polydrusus tereticollis; assembly: GCA_963920685.1. Taxonomy (NCBI): domain Eukaryota; kingdom Metazoa; phylum Arthropoda; class Insecta; order Coleoptera; family Curculionidae; genus Polydrusus; species Polydrusus tereticollis. Next base: position 97,502,023 of record OY987333.1, read on the forward strand.
TTTCATGACTGTAAGTTTTAATGTTTATCACCTTATTTTTTAGGTGAGCCTATTTTACAGGATGTCCCAAATGTATTTGCGTGTCAAAATGTTCCATTAGCTACTACAGCTATGCATTCCATGAAGGATGGGCTCTATACTTTGCAGAATAGTCCAATGGCTACAATTTCGTATTTTATAAATGATGAGCCATCTACTTCTTATGGTATTTTGTTACTATTTTATGCACCTCATAGTTACATAAATATTACATTTTTATTTCAGAGCCGCTGCTACAACTGGATAACGAAGGCCTCTTACGAAAACTGTGATGTTGATGACAGCGATAGAGACCGAGACTATGTCCCAGAGTCGGACAGTTCAGACTCTGACATAAATTTAAGGCAATTAGCATATAATATGAAAAAGAAAAAAAAAAGTTTGGCTAGTCAAATGGTTTTGACTAGTCAAATAGGTAATGATAATCATCAGGAAAATAGGCGAGGCCGAAAGCCAATCAAGAGAGAAACAAGAGAAAAAAGAAGAATAAGAAAACTTAACAGAAATTTGGGTAAGGAGTATGTCACCAGTAAAGGGAAAAATATAAGAAGTAGAGAAAGAAAGCCTTTAGTGGCTTGCAGGAAAGGGTGTTCTAGTAAGGTGGACGATGAAACGCTGAACTTGGTGTTTAAAGACTTTTGGTCTCTCGGCGATTTTAACGAGAGAGTTGCTTATGCAGCAAGTCTTATAACAAAACAAAAGAAAAAAACAGCTATAACATCAGAAAGAAAGAAGAAACGGGATTGTGTGAATATTTATCATTTAAAGGTTCATGGAGAATTAATTGAAGTTTGCAAAAGTTGTTTTGAGAAATGCTTTGACATTTCTAATAAATTTATAACAACTGTATTGTCCAAGACCAGCCCAACAGGTTTATGTGAAAAAGATCAGAGAGGTCGTCAAGAGCCCCCTAATAAAATTGGCGTCCATAGTCGTCAGTTGGTAAAAGATCACATAACTTCCATTCCAAGCTACGAAAGTCACTATTGTAGAAAGAAAAGTGACGAAAGATTTTTACCTTCATATTACACCTTAGCTCGTCTTTATGAAGAATATAAAATTTGGATTGTTCCAAACCCGCCTGTGAGTCGTAAAATATATGAACGAATTTTTCATGACATGGGAATTAAGATAAAAAAATTTCAGAAAGATACATGCACAACGTGTGAAAAGTTGCACATTTTAATACGTAACGAAAAGCACAGTGAAGTCTTAAACAAGCTAAAGACTGAACTCCAGTCACATTTGGAGAAAGCCGAGGAAGCATATAACGCCAAAAGAGATGACAAACATATTGCGAAAACCGATGAAACAAAACTCCTGTATGTTTTTGATCTTCAGCAATGCCTCCCAACGCCGGATTTAACAGCATCTGTTGCATTTTACAAAAGGAAACTCTGGACCTACAATTTGACTATGCATAAATGTGATAAAAACCAAGCAATTTGTTACATGTGGTACGAGTCAGTTTCTGGACGAGATGCAAACCAGGTAGCCTCTTCCGTATTTAAAGAACTTATGTCTTTGTCTCCTGAAATAAAACATGTAACTCTTTTTTCGGATACATGCGGGGGGCAAAATAAAAATTCGCATGTCGTGACAATGTTTCTGGTATTGGTGCAGCTATCACATCTAGAATGTGTGGATCATAAATTTCTCGTTCCAGGGCATACACACATGGAATGTGATTCAGATCATTCCGTAATCGAAAGGAAAAAGAAGAAATACGATATTCCAATAAGTCATCCAAGAGATTGGTTCCAGTTGGTGCGGTTATGTGGAAATGCCAATAATAAATTTAAAGTTATAGAAATGAAGAACGAAGAATTTTATAACTTCTCAGACTTGTTGAAAAAAATATATCAAGTAAAGAAAATAGATGAAGAAGGAAATCCTTTTATTTGGAAAAATGTGAAGTGGCTAAGGTTTCAGAAACAGCAAGGAATATTTTTGTATAAAACTTCACTAAGTCAAGATGCGCCATTTCATGAAGTTAACTTTTCAATACGTGGTCAAACTAAAATAGTGCCGATTTCAGCAATTCCCAAGTGCCCTTTTCCAAATCCTATCACAGAGGAAAAAAAGAAAAACCTAATGGAGTTACTGCCTTATATAGACGACGTATTTCACAATTTCTATAAAAACCTCCCTACACAAAAAGATCTTCAAGAAATGCTGCCAGATATAGAGGAACTAGATGAAGATCAAATTGAGTAAAGGGAGTCAACTATTAATTTTTTTGTGTAAAGAGATACAACTTTTTTTTTTTTTGTTAAATGAATACTTTTTAATTTTTTTATTCCATGTGTTCTAGCTTTACCTATAATTAAATTATTTAAACAAAAAACAACTTTTGTTTTCTTTATAACAATTAAGTTATAGTAAAAATAAAATTAAAATAAAAATAATAAACTTCTTTTAGTTAATAGCTCAAAACAGATATTCTCGACGTATACCCCTTTACTCGCGCAAGAGCGATATATCCTTTGATAGGATACATTCGAAAATATCATGATATTTTCGAACACTGATTACTGTGGACATTGCATTGGTATATATTATTACACTGTCTAGTATTGTAACTATGTATACTGTTTGTAAATATAATTTGCATATTACTCGAGATATTACTCTTTTGTTTTTTGTTAATAACCTTATAGATATGTTTACATTGCTTTAGTTCTAATAGTTTCTGAAGGTTTAAGACGTTAACAGTTTAATATAAATCGCTACTGTGCATGAGTCTATCAAAATTAAATAGAATTTTTAATATCTTATTTTGTACAATTTGTGTCTTATTATAGGTAGTTGACAGTACTTACCACATGTTCCCCATACTGGAAGAAGATATCTTAGTTGCGATGCAAAATATTGCATTATAAATGTCCATTTTAGTTTTATTTGTAAGATAGTCTCTATCTTATCTCCATATTATATTTTGTCTCTAGATTACATTTTCTTTATTAGTTACTACAAAACACATACGGGTATTTTAATACCTCTAGGTGTTTTTTTTTTCACCTTATATGTAATAATTGTTGCTGGCTATTGTATTTTTATAATGTATTATTATGTATGTATTATTGTTATTATTAAAGCATTATTAAAGAGAGTAATTGCACAGTTATCACCGTGCTTAGTAGGGGTTAATTCCATTTTAAATCAACCAAGCAAAAAAAATCGATGTCTCCAATTTTATTCATTTTTGCTGAGAATGTTAGGCTTATAGGGAATAAGAAATTAGCAAGTTTTAAAAATTTTTGATTTGCTCGTTTTGAAGTTATAGGCATTCAGAAATTTAAAAAAATCTAAAATTTGTAAAAACATTGAATTTTTGAATGCAAATATTTTGAAAACTGCAAATAGAATTGTCATTTTCAAATGTTTTGTAGTAAAATGTTTAAGTTTTTTCTGGTATACCCGAAATTGAAGAACCTTGAATTGCAAAGTGTCAAAGTCAAGGCCAAAAAATTTTTAGTTGCTTATCTCAAAAAGTATATTTTTGAAAATTTTGAAAAAACTACATGATATTCTCTAGATCAGCGGTTCTCAAACTTTTTTGGTGACGGAACCCTTTTGGGAAGCAAAATACTTGATGGAACCCTACAATAAAACAATAGTTTTTAAAAGTGTATTCTTTATTAATAAGCATAATAAAAGTACAATGTAACAGTTACTAATTATTACTTACTTTACCACATGGCAAGTACACTAATAGAAGATATTAAAAAATTAAAAATCTAACTAATGGGAGGTATGAAACTGTTTTTTATTTTTCATCAATTGGTTGATATCAGGTTTGATAGAAGACAGTTGAAGTCTCATATCAGGTTCGGCGTCCAGTCTATTGCGATATTTTGTTTTCGTAGCTGCATAGGTTGAGAATCCTGTTTCGCACAAATATGTTGTTGGGAACGGGAGAAGAATATTCAGAGCCATTTTGCCAAGCATTGGATATTCATCACGGATTCTGCACCAAAAATCGTTGAGAGGCGTCGTTTTGAACAGTGACTCCATACTTGTGTCTGATGACATTTCTAAAAGAGATTCATATATCTCGTTTGACATACTTTCGGGCTTTTCCAAGTTGGGTAAAAAAGGATTATGAATCCATGAATTCAGTTTCATTTTTGTATTCTGTTCTTCGGGAAAATACTTTTCAAAAGATGCGCGCATCGAACTGAGATATTGGACCAATTCTTCAAACACATCATCTTGAAACATTTCTGAGTCGTTATCGCTAACAAACTCACTGAGTGACGTAAAGCTTTCTATTTCTTTCTTACCAACGCAAATAATCCAAAAATCTAATTTTCTTTTGAGGGCAGTTATTTTATTATTGGCCTGAAACACTGTTGTCTGTTTACCTTGCAATGATAAAATCAATTCGTTCAGTTTTTGAAAGATATCCGCCATAAAAGACAATCGGAACAACCAAGTTTTATCATACAAACGGTCCTTCAAATTAAAAGAAGTATCTGCTGAAAGAAACATTTGTAACTCGGCTCTAAGTTCAAATAGCCTTGTTAAACTTTTACCCCGAGACAGCCATCGCACTTCTGTATGGAGCAGCAGTGTTTTATGTTTGCTGCCATAATCTTCACACAATAATGAGAACAATCGGGATTGTAGTGGTCGTGATTTGATAAAATTAATTATTTTTACCGCTTCATCCATAACTAATTTTAGATTTGACGGCATTTGCTTCATCGCAAGTGCTTGTCTATGCAGAATACAATGGCTGGAACTACAATTAGGCGCTTTATTTTTTATTCGTGACACTGCTCCTGCTGTTTTACCTGTCATCGCCTTGGCCCCATCTGTACAAATGTCAATGCAATTATTCCAACTGAGATTATTTTCTTCAAAAAAATATATTTATTTTATTAAAAATTTCTTCCCCGGTAGTGTTTGTGAGCAGCGGTAAACACATAAGCATGTCTTCTTCAAAAGAACTTTCATATGGATATCTCACGATAACCAGCAAGATAGCCAAACTAGCGACATCAGTTGACTCGTCCATTTGCAAGGCGAATCGTGTTTTTTGTAGACGTGTAACTAGTTCTTGTTTGACGTAGCTTGCCAGATCATGGATTCGCCGTGAAACAGTATCGTTTGATAGCGGCACAGTAGAAAGATGCTTTGCAGATTTTTCATCGAGCATACATTTTGTTATGTCTAATACACATGGCTTTATTAAATTCTCAGCGATAGTGTGCGCTTCACCTGCTTGTGCAATGCGATAGCTAACTAAACATGATGCCTCCGTGGCCTTTTCGTTGATAGTTTTTGTTACATGCATCATATTTTTTTGACTTTCCAATAACTGTTCTTTTTTACGAACAAAAAATTCTTTATTCTTGTCTTTAGACTCGGGGTGTACAGTTTGTAAATGTCGGCGCAATTTGGCAGGTGCCATGGAACTATTAGGAAGCAGTTTACTACATAGCATGCAGAGAGGTGAGCCGTTGGAATCAACAAATCCGAAACTGATATATGATTCATCATACTTGCTTTTTTTCGTCTTTGAAACCGTCGAGCTTGACGTCGTGGCATCATCGTCTGGATCGGTGATTGCTATATTCTCCGCGCGTACTGCTTTTGAACATTCAGCGTCATTAGAAGATGTTGTTGCAACACGTTTAACACCTTTAAGCCAGCGTTCCATTCTTCTTTATTTATAATGTTACACGTCAGGATGGTGGGGTCTAAATAATGCACAATCGTTACTGCGTATAAGAGACTAAGTTTAGTACAATGAAGAAATGTATAAAACTGAGACAACAGAATACAGCAGGCAGTAGAACAATGAACACTAGTTTCTCGCTAGCGAGCTTGTAAGTAGGTAGGTAGGAACTTATCGCTCCGAACGCTAATCGTCAACTGACAGACGAGGCGCGACGCGCGATCGCCGCTTTTATACTTAGTCCTAGACTCGATCTCGAATATTCTCGAAAATACTTGAGTCGGCGCCTTTGATAAACAAAAAGCAAAAATAAAAAGAGAAATATAAAAATTGCGTTGTAAACAATTCAGAGGCGGCTTTTATTAAAGGGACTGCGCGCTCACAAGTATACAAGTATACATGTTGATACCAAACTTATGAGATATTGTACCAGTTATTGTAACACATGTTTATACAAATACAAATAAATAAATATACCTACGCGCGGCCGCGGAGTCAAAACGTTCGACCAGAGAGAGGTGCTTTGATTTTTTTTCTAAATTCTTGAGGAACCCCTACAGAGGTATCGCGGAACCCCAGGGTTCCGCGGAACACACTTAGAGTATAGCTGCTCTAGATCCATCTCTACAAATATCTAAAATTACAAAATGGGCGGGCTATCGGTTGATGGTAAAAAAATATTTCTAGTTTAAAAATACATAGGAATAATTTACCATGCACCTAATTCTTAAAAGTTGCTGCACACGATTGTTTTTTTTTTTAGATGAAATTAAATTCTGGTACTATCTAAAGCATGACTTAATACTTAATCTTTTTACATGCTTAATTCTCACTTCCGGTTTAGCCGGAAATAGGTATAACTTTCGAATTTTAAATAGGACACCCTATATATTTGCTAGCTTATTTTGATTTTTTAATTTTAAATGACACCCAAGTAATTTTTAAAATATTTTTTTTATAGTTAATCAGTCCCAAAAGAACATTTTGGGGGGGTTGCCTTTATAAATTTATTGCCAATAAAAGAATGATAAATAATAAAACAAAAATATTTTTATTTACAAAACTCAAAAAACAGTTGTGTTAGATTAGAAATGACAAAATATTTACAAGGTATTAAGAATATTAGAAGAATGCAACATTTATTTTGTACACGGCGCCAGTTTCTGTTACGGGATTAACTTTCAATAATATGGATTTTATATCCGCTGTTAATATGTCAGGTGTGTTTGGATAATGAAATGATACGGATGGTCCTTTTGGATGAAGAAAGTTTATTGTAATTTCTTGTGTTTCTTTGTTTTTGTCAGTGACACACCCTAGCCACCCGGATCCATTATACTGCACTGCTACATAACCACAAATTTCCTTGTATGACATATTTTTTGGAATTTTGTTTCTCAAAGAAAGCTCAATTTCTTTACAGCTATCTGGGTATATTTTGGCAATTAATATAATATCTTTGGTAATAAAACAATGGTACTGTTGAATTTCATGAATTCGTTTTGCCTCATCAAATCCTTTTCTTAAATCTTTAGCGTTTTGTTTGTATTCCTCCTCTGTACAATAAAAAAATTAAATGTTTTGTATGTTTTTCTTTAGCAATTCGTAGAGATGTTCAGTAGTTACTACCTATCTGATCAGAGTAGGGTCGCTGCAGACTTGCTTTAGCAACTGTTCATTTAACGTTCTGCCTAGTCCATCACGAGCACTTTTACCATGACTTGTAGCGAAGAAATGCCATTCAGCCTTTAAATAATAATCATACTCATGTAAAGCTAAATTTAAAATATTCTTACGATTTTTATATTGTGCGGCGCTTCCCACGAAGAATCAGGGAAATACCGTTTCCCATAACGCGGCCGCGCATATGCCAGCGCTAATACACAATGTTGCCATCGTGACGCGCTGCAAGGAGGCGCCTTTTTTCATTTTCTGAGCTTATTTTTTGTCAGCCCATTTTAAAATTTTAGAAGTGCACTTAAGAAAAGATAATAAATATAATATAATTTTTTGAAAAATTTAAAGAATATCGAGAAGAATATTATGCTTTTAGAGATATTGAGTTTCAAATGTTTATGACCTTGGCGCTGACCTTGAAAATCAAGGTCACTGCTAATAGTGGCAATAAAAAAAAATATAATCTAAGTGCTGCAGTATGGCGTTCGAATGACATTCCTATCTATAACGGTTGTCAAAATATTCGCATTTAAAAAATGCATGTTTTTACAAGTTGAGTGTTTTTTCTAATTTTTAAACTGTTATAACTCAAAAACGAAGTATTTAAAAAATTTCAAAATTTAGGAATTTCTTATTGCTTATAAGCCCAACAAACTGGCAACTTTTAAAAAGAATCGGAGACATCGATTTTTAAAATTGCCTTTTTGGTTGTTGATTTGACATGGAATTACCTTGCTTACAAACTAATTAATTTATAGGTGCCTATGTCTAAGTAAAGTTTTGATTTTATTACAAAGAATCTAAAGCTACGTATGTATGCTTGTTAAGCCTTTAGGAAGTAAATAGTAACATTTAAAAAAAAATAGACCTCAAATTGGACCATAAAAAAAATTAGCAAAAAATTTGCTGTATAGGGTAATCCACACAATTACCATTTTCTGTTTTGCAGGGGTAAACAAATATTTCCTGACCAAACAGAGCCAGAGGTTAAAGTTGAGGAGAGCGAAGCAGTAAATGGATGCGATGAAATGTGTAATTTAAACTATACAGAGTGGAAATTGAAAAATGAAGAACTAGACATCAAGATGGACGAATCTGAAACAAACGATAACAGGTACTTACTTTGCTTAAGCTTAAGTATAGATATACTGGGACAATAATTTTCTAATTGGTACAAAAAGTTTGTTTAATTTTTTTTGTCTATTCTGAATTGTTTTTAAGGTTTTAAGTGAACTTGTTAATTAATAAATTAAATAATATTTACAAAGTCTTACATAATAAGAGAAAATAATTGCACGGCCCACTATAGCCACCATATTCTGAGCCTTCCTCCCAGTATGCAACCACCTCATGTTGTTTAACGGGACCAAGGCATTTGCATACTGGGACAGTGTTCTTTTTATATATTTTAAACAAATTCATACAAAATTAATAGTAGCAAAATGCATTATTGCATATTAATGTTGCCAAAATTAAAATCAAAGAGACATTGCATAGCTACTTTTTTGGTCTCAGCAGATGTAATAGGCATTAAAAGTTTAAGAATAATAATATAATTTTCGTCTTGATTTTCTGGAAACCTAAATTTTTTGTTTTCTTCATAAAATAAACAATAGTTTATTTTATGAAGTTAGTAGTGATTTTGTAGTTGTCCAACAAAGTGCTTAATGCTTTTTTCACGGGATATTTAACAAGTACATTTACTGAAAGGTCCCAACCCTGGGCCTATTAATTAGCAAAATAAGTCCTAGAACATAAATATTTTAAATTATATTACTTGCATAACTAAAATTTAAAAGCAGTTAAAACAGTCAAAAAGTGTAACTTTGACCATCTTAAGGGCGGAATAGCGTCGTCCAAGCCAAATTCCGAGAAGTTGAACCCACCGCTCGCCAAGCGACGCTATCTTTTCGCAAGCATCCCCCTTGCATATAAATAGAGGCTTTTCTATAGCTAATTATACCCACTGCTCAATCGACGCAGCACCCTCAGTCACAAAAACAAACTCTCCTCATCAACTCAATCATCCGCCCCACCCTCGCATATGGTTCAGCAGCTTGGTGATACACCCAGCCCCAACCAACCTCCAATCCCTTGAAAAACGTTACATTCACACAGCCATGGACATTCCATGGTTCATTCGTAACGTAGATCTACACTGAGATATTACACATACCCCCTCACCCACCCCACCCTGCTCATCAGACAACCCTTCGACTATGACATGGGTCAATTTTTGTTTTAAAATTTTGGGTGTTTGTCAATATCAAACTTGAATTCTGTTCTAAGGGTGGACATGATTAATAATTGGTTGGATAACGCTGGAGATTAAAGTGACAATAGCTTTGCCCAGTTAACCGTCCGGCCGAATGGTCCTAAGTTAATGTGCAGGAAGTGGTTGTTAGCAATATCCAGTATCATAAAATTCAGCGAATATAATTGTAACACAGATAAGTAATAATTCTTAAGGGAGCAAGTTAAGGCAGACGTATTATCTTTCAATTGGGGAAGTCATAATCATAAAAATGAAAACTAGGGGAAAAGGCAAGGCGTTGATTGAAGAACGACCCATAAATATATTATCAGGTATATAAGTGTGTAATTTGGGTAAACTGTATTATTATTATAAAGAATATTTAACTTTTTAAGGGCTACGACTCTTGGTAGGTTTGCTTGGACGGTCGCGGCGAGGACCGAAGCTGCTAGTCGGGAAGTGGGCGGTGACATATTCTTTCGGGGCCGATTTTATCGCTGTTTGAATTTGGCTTGATTCAAATTCAAATTCAAATTCAAATTCAAATATATTACGAGAATTGATTACATAAAAAATTCTAAAACTATTGTTTTAAGAAATGCAATTGATTAACAATAAAATATAGAATACTAGGTAAGAGAGAGGAGCACCTAAATTTTGAAAAATTTGTACTGTGCTCCACCTACAAAGTTTTTATTGGACAGTTCTTAAATCTTGCAATTCATCTATGGCAACGGAGAAATAATCCAAGATGCATTGTTAGTTTATACTAGGCGTGGCTGAGACGGCTGAGACCGACAGAGAGTGGTATATTATATTTATAGGGTGTAGGTCGATGAGCGGGTTACAAACAAAAGATGAGAAGAAAATTCATGTAAACTTTTCTTGATTACAGGTAATATACTTTTTGGCCATCATTTTGAATTTGTTAGGTTTATCTATCATACGAACTTCAACAGGAAGCTTATTGAAATATTTGGGTCCATTAAAAGACAAAAATTTTTGTGCAAATGTTGTAGTGAAGAAGTTTTGTGACATTTCTTTATTACTTTTCTTTCTAGTATTATAAGCATGAGCTACCAGGTTTTGGACAGGGTCAAAGTGTAGGTAAACAAACACAACACCACACAAAACATATAGTAGCCTAAGATTCAACAATCCGGAGTCCCTGTACAGCGTTTCTGTTGCAAACCGTCTTTCCTTTTTAAGCATAACCTTAATTATAGAGTTTTGGCAAACTCTGAGTGGACTTATCGTACTGTCTGTTGAACCTCCCCATATAACCAAAGCATACCTCAGGATCGATTCCACAAGTGATGTATATACTGATGTTAGTAAGGTGTGGTGTGTTAGGATATCTCTTAATTGATAGAAGATGGGTAGTAGGGTTTTTAGTTTTTTTGTTAGCATTTCAACATGTTTATTCCATCTGAGATGTTGGTCCACAATCACTCCCAAATACCTCAAACACTCCACCGAGCCAATACTTTCCCTGCATGTACAATTTACACAGTTTTGAGACAAACAAAATGGAGAATGTATAATAATATTTTTATATTTATTTAAGTTAACACTTGTAATAGAGAATGAAATAAATTTAGTTTTCATGACGTTAAGAGAGAGAAGGTTGCTATCCAACCAACTACGAATTATACTTAATCCTCTGGAGGCATTATTTGAAACTTGTTCCCAGTGTTGTCCTGTAAAAACTATTGCTGTATCATCAGCATATGAAATAATTTTCGCATCAATATTCAATAAAAAAATGCTGTTTATATAAGCAAGGAATAAAATTGGTCCTAGAACCGTGCCCTGTGGCACTCCAATCGAGCTAACTAGTGGAGTGCTTAAAGTACCATTAACTTTTGTAATGTGAGTTCGTCCTGTAAGATAATTCCGGATCAATCCCAAACAGACACCCCTCACTCCCATTCTCTCCAGTCTTGTAAAAAGTATGTTATGATCGACAGTATCAAAAGCCTTGGCGAGGTCCAAAAATACCGCCAAGCATCTCCTACCCTTATTTAAATTGTCGTTTAGGTGATTCACCAAACTGAAAATAGCCATCTCAGTGCTCTTGCCTGTCCGAAAACCATATTGATTTTCACTCAAAATATTAAATCCTTCCAAAAATTTGACCAATCTCACCTTGAAACATTTTTCAAAGATTTTTCCCAATGAATTTATAAGCGATATTGGTCTGTAATTACCCACTAGATCCCTATCCCCACCCTTAAAAACTGGTGTTATTACCGACTCCTTAAAGGTGTCGGGCACAACACCCGTACTAAAAATTTGATTAATGACATGCTTAAGAGGTTTTAAAATTACATGATGAATATTTTTGATTAAGATTGAAGAAATTTCATCTGGTCCCGTGCTATTTTTATTTTTTAAACTATTAATAACCTCTATCAATTCAGCGTCATTCACTGGTGTGAGAAACATGGACTGCGGCATGAACGGATCATCAGCTTTTACTTTATTATGTGTATTGTCAATTTTAGCAGCCATTTCAGTTCCAATATGACAAAAATAGCTGTTAAAGTATTCAGCCATATCAAAGTTGTCCCTAATGTAGTCATCATCATCACCCCTTATTTGTGCAATGTTTTCATACTGTTTAGATTTAATATTTGTGACTTCTTTAATTACAGCCCAAGTCTTTTTTGTGTCACCCTGTGCATTGTTTAAAATATTTTTATAGTAGATTCTTTTAGCATGCTGGATAATTTTATTTAATTTATTTCTATACATGTTATACCGTGTTAGTTCGGTTGCAGACACATTAACTTTTTTTACTATCTTTTTCTTCAATGAATCCCTTTTTTTAATTGAGTTAATTATTCCCATAGTTACCCAAGGTTTTAACTTAGTTAAATTTTTTTTTGGTACAGTTATACTTGTTGATAGTTTAATATTTTCTGCCAAAATTGACAAAAAAATATGTGCTGCCAAATTAGGATTGTATTCATTCAGTACCGCACTCCATGTTTGCACTGATAGAAGTTTTATCAATTTTTTGTAGTCGACAATTTTGCGTTGTATGTGTCGATCTTTAGATTCATACAAAAAATCATCAACATTTAAGAATGTGGTATAATGATCTGTTATTGAATTTTCTATTATTATTGGAGTCAATTGAAGCCTATTTCTTTTTTTATTAATAAAGATATGATCAATGCACGAAGCAGTTCTCTGGTCTGCACGAGTTTCCTTGTTAATGTATGAGCTATACCCAAAACTTCCCATCAAAGTTACATAACTAGTTGTTACATTACTGTCTGATAATAAGTTTATATTAATATCGCCTGCTAAAATTTCCATATTTGACTTTAAAGAACTAATTCTATTTAAATACGTATGTAGACTAATCAAAAACATATCTATGTCACTGGAAGGGGATCGATACAGACAGTTAATAGCAAACATATTAGAATTGTTAGTAATTTCTACTCTAGTGAATGTTAGGTTGTTTAATACTACTTGAGAAACTCTGTGTTCTAAATCATTATCTATGTATACCAAAAGACCATCGTTTTGATTTAATTTTGAGTTATTGTAATAAGCCTGGTAACCTGCCATATTGTAAAGTGGTAAATAAGAAATATTCCACGTTTCACTTAATATGATAACATGGACATGAATCTTTATAGAATGTAGAAAAATTTGTAGTTCTTGAAAATTTTTATTAACGCTTCTTATGTTAAGTTGTAATATATTGAGTCCTGCCATTTGACCCACCTTAGCACTAAATTGATCAATATTGCAACTCAGCGCCTCAATCTCAACCTCCTCCACCAAACCTTCATCGCCACGCAGTATATCCATTAAAAAATCGTAATAGTTCGGCGCTAAAAAACCAAAATAATAATAAGCAATAATAATTTAATTACATGATTGCAAAAATAATTTTTTTTACATCAAAAAAGTATTGTTTACTTGTTTATTAAATTATGTATAGAAAGGATTTAGAGATAGTACAGTATAATGAAAAAAAAAATAAACAAATAAATAAATTTTTAATTGTCTTCATCTAAATCTTCCTCCTCCCTTTCAATGGCCTTTGTATATGTAAGGATTCCCTCATTTGTATTCACATATATCACTCCATTTTTAGACCATACGTTTTTAAACCCATATTTACTTGCAGCTTGGTTTAATATTTTTAAGTTTTGTGATGTAAGATCTTCCTTTATTGTAAGCCCCGTGCCTTTTAATTCTTTTTTCATTGAATATATTTTATTTTTGATTTTTAACTCCCTTAAAGTAATTACCACACCTCTCGGCTTGTTTTTTTGCTTCTTTCCAAATCTATAACCTCTTTCAACTTGACCTGCGGTTAAATTTATCTTTAGTTTATTGTTAAGGATATCCAAAAGGTGTTTTTCAATGGTCTCATCTTTTTTTTCAGGTAATCCAAAAACCACAATGTTTTTATTTCTAATGCCTTGTTCAAGGCTATTTATTTTATATTGATAACGGGCTTCATTTTCAGTAACATTCCGTTTAAATTCTTGAAATTCCTGTTTAATTTCGGTGATTTCTTCGCGTATTTCCTCTATTTTCTGTTCAAATTTTTTGCAAATTGACTCAGCTAGTGACTTACTCAGCTCTTTTACAAAATCCTCCTTCTTGAATGTCGCTAGTAAAACTTCCTCCACATCGGCCACAAACTGTTTTTTAAGAACCATTTTTTTTTTTTAATATTTAGGATTAACAAACTTCTTCGTCAATTTAAAAACAAAAAGAATGAATCCCCGAAATTTTCGTTATAATATTGGGACTAAAATTATAGTTTTGCAATTTATTTAAAAATGTTTGGCCTTCGCAGCGCACGATAACGATGTTTACTCTCTGAAAGCCATAGACCAATGCGAGGCGCGATTATGATTAGTGCTTATTATCATTTTATCGTTGCGGACGCGAATGCATCGATATGAGAAAATAGTCGGCACCATGGTCCATGTTTGTACTATAAGTCAGCACTACTTATGACTTTCAATATGAAAAAAAAAGGTTCGTTCTTTAAAGGAAGGAGGTTCTGCAAATAAATAGGGTTGTATAGTTAATTAGGCAGGTACCTAAATACTGCGAATTTTTCTGTTACTTGTTTTTATTGACATAATATTATAGTAATAATAAATTAATTATGATTAGTAGAGATAGAGCTACATATTTATGAGTAAACAAATGATTGCGAGCTTAATTTAAAGATATAATAATATGTGGCATTGTTCTTAAATTTTGTTTTGATTTTAGTCGAACAAAAAACTATGAAAGTATGTATGTCAATATTGAAGGGGGTTAATCTGTGTATGATTTTAAGTCAAAGAGTTTTTATAAACTCCGTATAACCGTTTTGGCTTTGTTATTATAAAACACGGTGATAAAAGTCTTGTTTTAAAAAATTCTTTTTTTTTAGTAACTTAGAAACTACATTAGATATTTTTATGAAATTATAAAACTTGGTAGGTGCAAACTATCGTTTGTGTAAAAATAGAATTTTAAGTCTTAACCAGTGGCCTCCCAATTAATTGGTAGGTAATTTAAATTTATTGATTACTTTAGGTGATTAAAATGATACGCCACTACTCCTTTAAAAACAAAAATAATTTTATAAATGGTGTAATAAGAAGATCTTTTGCCTTTTTTTCGTATCTTTCAGTGAAGGAATAAAGAATGACAATTATCTATACGTAAAAATAACGTATTTTTACACCTTTTTACCCTTTTTCTTGATATAATTTTTTAACTACTAGATAACTAATACCCATTTCTGATTAAATTAGTTAATGATTTTAATTGACTTTTAACAAAGTAATAACATTTTTCTTAAACTAAATAAAAAATTAAATAGGAAAATGCCCCCCACCTCCATGGGTACATGCTTTATCTCTTGTTCTCATATTAGTGCGCACTCTTTGAAGAATGCTTTTAATATTTCTTATGACATCATCAAGTCCAAACTATTTAAATATGGGAACCTCGAGGGCCAATGCTGGGGCCCTTCACGACCTACACATTGGTTATAAAATGTACGATTTAAATATTCTCTTGCTTTTTGACTGAACCATCATACATGAACCACATTCTACATTAATATAACATACTAATTTTTTTTTAAAGATTTCTACATTAATAATTTTAATTGGCAAATCCTCCTCTAGAAACCGGCGATAGTTATGGTCATTTAGACTTTCTGGCAAAGAAAGAGCCAAATAAGTGGTTTTCAACAATTCTAGCCCAGACATTTAACGAAAATTGCTCTTGATGGCTAGATTCCACAATTACCTGTTGGTCTTCTGTCCAAACATGAATATTGTGGAAATTTCTGATAAAGTTTCTTAAAAAGTTCCGCCTATGAACATTATTTCACAGTCAAACACGGGATTTTGCACAATATTCTCCAAAAGCTATTGAGAAAAGTTGATTCGCAGGGTAAAATCTCATGGAAGTAAGGCTTTATCCCGTTGAATGTGGTACGGTACGGTATAACAGAGAATCGTAAAAAATTATCCAAACTAGAATGTGCGAGATGAGCAAGATATTTCCTATATTTCTAGTTCTGAATTTTCATCAATTAAAGTTAAGAATAAATTAAGCTTCTTCAATTTATGGAGACACCGATCCTACAGCATTGATGTTCGAAAACATCTATGTTTTTTTTCTTAATTAAGATTTTAATCACATTTATTAAAAAAAAAAAACATTTACTTTTTTATTCTTATGTACCTACAAGTACAAGACCAGTCGCACAATATAAAATGCAGTGACACACTCTACGTTGTTGATTAAGATTATTAAATTTAATGTTCTCTTTTCTAAGTATTCGGTGTAAGAAAGAAATGCCAAGTCAGTAAAGCGTGGGCTATAATACGACTTTGTGTGTGAATCTGGGGACTTTAGTTGCTATACTAAATAATTAACTAGTCTTAACTAGGATAATGTAATATCACTGTCGAAAAATCTGCTGGTAAATTTGGTCAATTTGAATAGATTTTCAAAGCACACTGTGTAGAAATATTGACTTTGTGGGGAATGTTAGACTTACCTTTGATTCTTACAGTCACATTTCACAAAGTGCATCTTTTATATATATTTAGTCTAAAAATTGTTTATTAGGTTATTAGTCTTAGTCTTAGTTGCAATGGCCACCTGTCCGTTTATTAGGTTATGTCATCTTTGTTTACAGAACATTAGTCAAAATATGTGGCGAACGCACTAATTCTGCTTTTCTGTTGGTTGTGGCACCAGGCGCCGCAAATAGGTTGGCCATGTATTTCCGTTTCTGTTTCCCGTTAATTTTATGTATAAACAAAGTTGCTTGGAATTATTTTCTTTATTTCGTTATTTAATTTATGTTCGGGTAAAAGCCCAGACTCTTGTATCATTTGGATATTTTGCTATAGCTGATTGTTAAAGGAGAGGGGGTTTCTTCGGAGTTCTCGGGGCCTGTGATTTTACTTTCTGAAAATCCTTCAGACCAGAAGTTCAAGCCAGTCGCCAGTAGGCAATTTTTTTGTCAAAACGTCACGTGATCTCACCCCCCCCCCTCCCCTTAGAGGTAAGCTCCTTTTATTCCGTTCTTTTGGTTTGTTGTTTTGTGGGAATTTAGTGGGTAATTCGTTTTTTTTTATTATTTTTCGGGGTTTTGCTTGGTTTATTTTTTGTTTTGCGATTCACGGGGATTTAAGGTTAGGAAACCACCTACCTCATGTGCTCCCAGAAGAGAAATTAACGAACTACTATATTAATTCCACCTGACCTACCAAAGAAAAACACATGGGGCCATCCTGATCGATTGATCTAGCTATACAGAGTGGTATTAAAGTTATCTAGATACAGTTTTTATAATTTAAATAATTATTACCGTTTACAAAGTTTATCCAATTTAACCATTTCCATTTATCACCTTTTTAACGTTTCTTGGAGGTAAGAGTTTTTTAACCCAGCACACCATTAAAGGATTTACAAGGTCCTAGAATCTTCCCCGAGGTTATACACAAATGTTATTTTAAATCCTTGCATCCGGAGAGGCTGTCTTTTCACTCATTCCTTTTTTAATAATTAAAATAAGATTTTAAACCATTTGACTGATCATAAGGCTGGCATAAACTTTTTTTATTTAATAAACATTCTACTGTTTGTGTGGGAAAACTTTGGTTTTATTTGTTGTATAGATTTTCAATAGTAACTGACATTCGGTATATTTTTTCTGGTTTGGACTTTGATCAAACCAGGTAGCGCCCAAGGCAAACCAACGACGAAGGGAAGATGTAATTATAACGGACCACGACCTAGTGCCTCTGCATATAGAGCTACCGTCAGCAGATAGTGACAACCTGTTGTCCATGACAAAAGGTTGCTGTTGCCATAAAAGTAAACCTTTTTCCCTTACTATTAGGGAATGCTAAGGCATCTTTAAAAGTTTCACAATTTAAAAGAAACAGAAGGTATTAATAAAACAAACCAAAATACCTTCACTCGCCAGCTTACCACCAGCCACTACCCCACAACTTCATAAATTTATTTGTTTAATATAATAATGTTTGTTAAATCACACTACTCATAAAACTCTTTTTGAAAAAGGTTTATTAAAAATTAGTACACTGGTACACAATAATATTTTAGAATTTAAAATGACATAACAACCGCTTATTCAAGACTCTACTAACGTTCTTGTTTACATGTATTTATAATAGATCACAGCATAGTCTTGATGACTGTTACTTTTCAAAAATTGCATTTTCATATTTTGATTATCTATGTTAAGTTTTCGGTTTTAAATTGTTAAAATACCTAGGTAGACTCTCACCTTAAACATTAATTACTAATTAAGTTACCTGTAATAGCCAAAATTTTCATTATGTTCAGTTTGAAACTTCTGTTTATGTTTCCAGTAATGTTTGTATCTTGTAAGACATAGCCAAGTGGATTGATTTCTTCTGTTCCTTGTTTAATACTATACTTGCAGACAGGTTTCTTTTCAAATCCTTGTTTTAGTTAATTAATAATTGATATTTCTATGGTGTACAAGAGGTTAGTTTTCATAGATAGGGTTGATTTTTTTAATTTGTCAACGTTTTTGTTTTGGTAACTATGTACGTTGAAGAGGGAATGTTATCGGCCCTTTCGACCATGGACACTGGAAGTTAAAGCACGTTTGTGGAAATAGCTCCCTAAGTTTAGTTTCTTGGACAGGCAAGGCTATTGTAGTGCCGATAAAACATCCACAAATATTTTAAGAAGGGTAGTAGTTTGTAGTTTGCCTATTCTTTGGGCTGAATGCCGATTTAAAATGCTTTGCTGAACTTCAACAAGCGGTCCTGGACGTCATTTAGTAAATTGGAACCCTCGTTAGTTATTTGAGTTTTTTTTTTGATAGGGGCTAAAAGCTCAAACTGGAGTAGGTACTAGTTTTCTTATTAAAATCGCCTGGACGCGGGACGTACCGGTTGCCAGTTATTGGAATTCTTGCATGTTAGCTGTGTAGCAGTATCCACGTTAGAGACCATGGGTAGCACGTAAAGTTGCAGCTAAGTATCATTACCCTGTGTTCATTTCTCTTTAAAAAGTAGTCAACCTAAAATCTTAATATTTTGCATTTGCGTATTTTTAGATATACAGTGTTTTGATAAAGTTTTGCGCTCATGTTATGTACAGAGCTTGTGCAACGTAAACGTGTAGCGTGTGTCGACATAGCGTTAAGACGTCACAAGAGTCTTTAGTAGTTTAGAACGTTAGGTAGTCTGTTACAGCTACTTTTGTTGTAAATATAGCTACAATTTATTATTATAAAGTAAATATTTTTGTTTCCCGGCTAAAGGCCATTTGTTTTTTTCTAAATTTAACACTTGTAACTTTGACATTTTAACTTATCTATGCCCGAGTGGCTAGTATGCTTATTGAGTAACCACAGGTACTCGTAAGATTCTGTATTGTACTTTAAGAATGCTCTTATGGTAGATATAGTTAGTTGTGAAAGGTTCTTGCACAGACCTTGCGGAAATTCTAAGTCTGAGGCAATGTCCTGGATGTAGATTTATGTGGCTGCCAGATCAGACTAAACAGTCGTTTTTTTTACAGTCCAGGTCTGACAGTTGCCGCCTTGTGCAAGACCCTGTCAAACAGGGTTTGACTTTTTGCTTTCTTTTATCGGTAACTTTGTAAATTTAAACCTTCAGAACTTTTATTGTCAAACCTAGTACTATCACTTTAATATTTCATTTCACTTATTTATCTTTTTGTCCACCACAAGTAAGAGGAGCTTGCATCTATAAATCCAAGACGCCAAGGGCTTAACACGACTTTAAGAATACATATCTGTATTGGCCTCTGCGAAAATTTGGCTTTTATTTTAAATAGATTGACATTGAGGGACTTGAGTAAACGGGAGCTTATACGAAGCTAATGTAAACCGATTGTGACAGAACTGTTTTTTTTTTCCTAGTTTGTTTTTTTCTGAGGCCAAACACTAGAACATTTAAAGGCTTTTAAGTGAAATAAAACTAAGGTGGCGCCTTCAGGATTTGACTTAACTTACTTATATAAGAGTGCTAGACCACTCAATCTAGAATCAAAATAGCGAACCTACCCTGAGTTGAGCTAGCTAAGGGGTGAATTTTCAGACAGCACAACATAGGTCATTTTTAGGGACTGTTGTCTGAAGTACATCCTCCAGGGCGTAGGGTTGCCAGAGTAAGAGTGGATAGGTTGCCTTGTTGCAGTATACTTTAGGTTACCCTAAGAAGAATACTGGCACCCGATCATTGTTCAGGACGAAAAATATTTTTATAACACATGATAATTGCAACATAAAGATAGTGAATATACTGCAGTTTTAGAGGTGTTGTAATATCGCCGTATGACACCGGGTTATTAATGGTCAAAGTCAGGCACGTGTCTGAAGCGCAAATAACATGTATATTATTCGTTTTTGTAATTCGTATATATGACGTCCCTACCGTTCAACTACGGTTTAACAGTTCACTGTCACTGGTCAATTTTAAAAATAGGACAGGCCAACAGGGAAAACCAAAAAAAAACGAACAGGGGAACGCCGTACAATTACGAATAAATATACCGACACTGACTGAACTTGTAGCGCCATTTTTAGAATTGCTTTTTTTTTAAGTTGCTTTTGGCTGTTCAGCTACTCAGCCAGTCGCTTTTATTTAATAATATAATATAATTACAATAAAGTATCTAACAAATAATTAAAAGCGTTCCATGTTTAAGCCAGGATTCGAACCCGGGACCTCTCGATTACCGGGCGAAATCGCTCCCACCCGACCACCGAGGTCGACTAGAATAGCCTTTAGACTTGATACTACACCGTTCGGAAATTGTGATTTTATTTCAATGTATCGATGTTTAAGATAAACATCGATGTTATCAAAAACAAAAAGATCGAAACTAAAATATCGATGTTAAAATTTCTTTAAGATTAATAACATTTTAAACAGAACCCCCTTCCTCCCTACCCGCAGGGTTTGCAAGTGTTTCCAAACCACTAAGGCAACACCTCCTTCCAAACTTGCATCAGCAGAAACACCCGCGAGCCTCTAGGCAATTATTTGCTCGAAAACAACCCTAAAAAGGGTGTTTTTGGCTTTTTAGGGGTGAACTCCCACTCAGATAGAACCGGGACCCCGCCCATCGTGTTTTGCGTGAAAAACTACCCTTGCCTTGATCAAGTTTGGCCCCTGACCTGCATAATTTGGGTGGAATATTATATTACATTGTTATGGTAACGCTGCACATTATGGTAATTATTTATACATAAAATATAGATTTGAAAATTAACCCTGGGTTTTTATTGGCCGTACCAAAATATCCGCCCTAACTAACCTACCTACTACAATCGATTTCTGTCTGTTTACATTATACACTAGGAATTAACATTCAAGCTAAGAATCGAAATTTTGTGACACTCGTAGAATATAAAGCTGTATGCTCAAAGCACAAACTGGCTACTATAAGTGACAATGGCGAGAGATGTGCACATACTTTTATCGTTTTTACTAAACATCAACTGTTTTATAAAATTTCTATATTCTTCTCACAGAAAATTAAACCAAAAACTGCAACATATAGGCCTAGACAGACTCTATGATACTGCTAATTCTGGAAACGTCATCAAACTTATTATTAAACACGTTCTTAACCTGAAAACACGGCTAACAACCGGAGAAAATGGTAATAGCCATGCCGCCGCGGAACGTTTTTTTAATTTTCTTTAATAGTTTATGAAAAAAAAACTAAGTACGTCGGCCCTAGATCCTTTAAATAACAAGTGACAACGCATGGGCGTACATTTATATCTACCTATATACCATTCCAAATTTGAAGTCCATTGGACTATAAATAAACTTACAATTCATTTTCTGCTGGGTACCGTCCACAACCGCAGTCTTTAAGTTCAAGGTTTTCGGGTGGCAAGATAATCTTGCCCGTTAAAGGGTTAATACATTAAATTTAAAATTACAGAGTGTTGCCAGTAACTTCAAGTGGAAGTTTTTAACACTTTCTGCCTTGTTAAGGATTTAAAAAATTGGCCTAAAAAAAAAATGTGTTTTCAGATGAGATCAATGGAATATTTTTATCTAAAATAGATAAAATACATATTAGTTGCGCACGAAAATAAAAATCTTCATCTAATTATTAAAAAAAAATATAGTTATTTAAGTATAATGCTTAAGATGATAAATAATATACCTGTATACTTCCAATAATTATACATGTGAACTGTGCGTGGCCGTAGGCCTCGCATGAGGAGGAGTAGGTATTTAATTTTAATAAATGAAAAATATAGCAAATTTTAAAAAGTTTTGCTGTATAAAACATTTTTTTGCACTTGCTTGTTTAAAAAGTTCGAAAAATTTCCGCACGCAATGATAACGTATAAAAAGCGTGTGACCGTAGGCTTCACACAGTTACTATAAATATGTATAAGGCTACGCATACAAATGGCAATCCTAACTTGACTAAAAACCCGATTGTTTCCAAATCATAGTCCGCAGGAGTGTGACCAAAACAAATTTACACTGATGTTAGTAATGTTTTATTTTACTTATTAAATTAGCAATGTTTATTTTTGAATGCACTACATGTTTGTTCGGAAACCTGATTGCATTTACCAGTACTTTTTGTTACTATGCTGTTTTGCTTAGTCAGCGGTGTTCATCATAGCATCGCTGAAGAGTATTATCCTTTTTGTGTACATATAAGAAATAAATACATTTTTTTTTCATATTCAACATAAAAAAAAAACTCTAAGTGCGCGTCGCAACCTTTACTTCTCCGATATTACTATGCTCTATGGAGTGACAAGTTTTGTAGATATTCTTTATATATACTATCACCTCTCCATTCTTATTAATATTGGCCTCATTAGGAAATTGCGAAAAAATCATCGATTTTAAAAGACCCATATAATAATAATAATGATAATATATGCCTTTTATTAATCATAAAGAAAAAATTACAGAGGATTATACAAATTGGAGTGGCGGTATTCAGCAGAGCTGCTTATACAACCACCCACTAGAAAAAATTATTAGATATATCATTTGATTTATGTAATAATACAAAGTATTATTAGATTCGTTGGGTAAACCGTTAAAAGTGCTCTGTAATTTTTGTAAAAGTGGTGCAGTAAACAATCGAGTTCAGTGCAAAAACTGTAAAGTATTCTACCATAACTCATGTGCAGTTAAATCAGCTAAAAAATGCTGTGATGAACAACATTTAGAAAGTGTAATCGAAGTAAAACGAAAATCGTTAATACTAGACGCCATTGATGGTGAATCAAGCATGGACGATGAAGGCGAAACGTCATATTTAAAAGTCATTATTTCCGAACTAAGAAGTAAAATCCATCTCCTGGAAGAAAACAAAAAGCTCTGGATGGAAAAGGCAAAGTATTTAGAGGAAAAACTCAAACTCCAAGAACGCGAAAAACCGAAAGATAAACAAAAATCAGAAAAAACGGAATATGCAAAATCATCCTCCTCTATGAACACAAAAGTGGCGTCAGCTACCGAAACAAACAAGAATGGCGAGAACCCTGAGCGAAATTGTACTAAAGATAGTACAACTGAAGGCAGAAGCAGTACAACTAATGGAAGTAATTGTTAACCCTCGGTCGTCAATGAACTGTCAAACCGGAAAACGTCAGATTCCAAAAAAGTAGACAAACCCACTTTTGACATTAATAACGAGAATAATAAAACAGAAAAACAGGAAAACTCCAGCAGTCCTGGTATTACCTCGAAAGCCCAGTCAAAAGATGACCAAGAACCAAATCAGGGATGGATAACTGTAGGAAAAAAGAACTGAAGGCGCAAACTAGAAACTAATTCTAGGCCCCAACCAATACGAGGTAACAATGAAACCAACTCACAGCTTAAAACTGCCACAATGTTCACCTGGCTTTTCCTCTCCGGCCTAGACAAGGCAACAGCATGTGTCGAAGTTGAAGAATATCTGAAGAACAATGACATAACAAATTCTTCCTGTGAAAAAATGATAACTAGAAAATCCCATATCTTCAGCTCTTTCAAGCTGGGAATACCCGAAGAAGACAAGGAGCGTGTCTTAAACGCGTCCTTCTGGCCTAAAGGTATCATTGTTAACTATCTTTTAAACCTAAAGAAGATAGAGCCCTAAACAAGACAAATAATGTTCCAGCCACTGAACATATAAATATAATGCACTATAATGTGAGGTCCCTAAGAAACAAATTAAACCAGCTGAAAGCAGGTCTAGCTGACCAGAAAACCAGTGTTCTTGCCTTGACTGAACACTGGCTAACAAAGGAGGAAGCAGGAAGTCTGCACCTGGAAGGATACAGAGTTGCTGGTGTCTCGTCAAGATCAGAAAGTAGAGGTGGTGGCACTATGATCTTAATTAAAGAAAATATAGACTTCTCCGGAAATAGCAGTTTTTCACATCTGAATAATGAAAAAAATATTGAAATATGTTCTGCTTTTGTAAAAACTTTTAACATGTTTGTTGTTGTCATTTACAGATCTCCGACTGGTGACTTTGGCACTTTCCTGGAGGCAATTGAGAGTATCATGGATGGCCTTAATTTAAGTAGGAATGTCGTCTTGGCCGGCGACTTTAATGTTCCCTTCGGTACCCCGCATCGAGGGGCTGGTGAGCTATGTGATCTCTTGGCCACTTACGGCTTCAGAGCGATGATTGATGAAGACACAAGGGGGGAGTCCTGCCTTGATAATATTTTTATAAACTTTGCTTCTGGAACAGCAAGCGCTAACATAATTGACCTACAGTTGTCTGACCACACAGGTCAAGTATTGCATGCACCAGTCACTAATAATAGAAACATTAACCCTAGCTTCATAACCACAACTTTTCGTCCAATAACCGATCATGGTCTAATGGCTTTCTATAACCTGGTTAAATCAATATCCTGGGAATTCCTAAATGATAATGAGATGGTTGAGATCCACTCGGAGGTTTTCACTGGTCTGCTGAGGGGGGCTTTCCTGCAGTCTTTCCCGAAAAAGAATTATCGGACTCGCAGCGATGGGCCTTATAGGTTTTCTTGGTTTGGTCAGGAACTGAGGGATATGAGGGATCACTTGAGTTTTCTCGGCGAGGTATCAAAGCAGTACAATACATTGGGCAACAAACTCATATTTAAGAACTATAAAAAATCCTATAACAACGCGATTAAAGACTCTAAAAAAGCTGCAAATGACAGACTAATTTTATCTTCTAAGAATCCAACTAGATGCATGTGGGATATAATAAATAGTCAGCGAGGGCAGTTACACAATAATAAGCAAGCCGACTCCGGCATTACTCCAGACCAATTTAATAATTTCTTTGTTAACATTGCTCATAGTACTCTAAAGAATATCCCTACCACTCAAACTGATCCTCTCGCTCGTCTAGAGACAATGGTGATCCCTGATATTGCTTTTAGGTTTGAGGAGGTTAGCTTTAATACTGTAAGAGATATAATTTACGGCCTAAAAAATAAAAATAGTTCTGATGCATTTGGTCTATCAGTTCGTCTTCTGAAAGCTGTAAAGAACATATTAATATATCCACTAACTAAATTAATTAATTTGTGTATTAGAAGTAATATCTTTCCCAAGATCTTTAAGAGGGCCCTTGTGACCCCAATCTTCAAAAAAGGCGACAGTGGTGACGTGTCTAATTATAGACCTATCTCACTTTTGCCAATCATATCTAAAGTTTTTGAAAAATGCATGTCACTGCAGATTGCAGCTTACTTTGAACATAATAACTTATTTTTTGACAGACAATTTGGCTTTCGAGAGGGCAGAGGAACGGTGCTAGGTATTCTAGATCTAATCTCGGGCATCATGGATGCATTTGAGGAACACAACCAATGTATGGCCTTGTTCTGTGACCTGAGCAAGGCGTTCGACTGTGTCTCTCATGGGCTCCTTCTCAGTAAGTTAAAATACTATAAATTTCATGAAAGCAGTATTCAGCTACTAAAATCATATCTTAGTGATAGAACCCAGTCCGTCAGGGTCGGGGGTGTGTCGTCGGCAGAAAAAGTTGTCGATATTGGTGTCCCGCAGGGATCGATTCTTGGGCCAATACTATTTTTAATATTTATTAACGATCTGCCACCTGTGGGTGGTCCTGCGGAATACACACTGTTTGCAGACGACACTACCCTGAGTCTAAAGGGGGGTAACATTGCTGACGTGGAGAGGGAGGCCCTGGAGGCGCAGTCGATCGCCGGGGACTGGTTTAACGCAAATAGACTCTTGCTGAATCAGGATAAAACCCAGAAAATTACATTTTCACTTAAAAACACAGACACATTACAGGGTCCATCGCATGTTAGGTTCTTGGGAGTCTTGTTGGACCGCAGGCTGAAGTGGGATGTGCACGTGAGGGAGATCACTGTAAGGCTCAGAAGCACAGTCTTTCTCTTGAGGAGCCTTCAGGGCTGTGTGTCCACGGAGACCATAATGTCTGCCTACTATGCTCTTTTCTACTCCGTGATGTCCTACGGAATAATGGTGTGGGGGAGTGCATCGTTGGCGGACGGGGTCTTTGGGTTGCAGAGAAGGGCTGTGAGAGTGATATGCAGGCTGGGGTATAGGGAGGACTGCAGGGGCGCCTTTCTGCAGACCGGTATTCTAACCTTTCCCTCAATTTTTATATTAGAGAGTGTATCATATATAAGGAAATTTGAGGCCAACTTTATTACACATGAAGAAATGCATAACAACGAAACAAGGCATCGCAGCAACCTAGTGACCTCTCGATGTAGACTGGGAAAGTGCCAGGGTAGACCTGAATTCCTAGCTGTCAAGCTCTTCAACAAAATTCCGTTGGAAATAAGAAAACTTCCACTGATTAAATTCAGAAATAAAATAAAGCACGCCCTTAAGCAAAAGGCATTCTACAGTATCAACGAATTCTTGTTGAGTGACGACAGCTTCTTAGATAATGTGCTTTAATGTGTGACTACCTATATTAAAGGTTGTGTTAGGATTGTTTTATATACATATATTTTGTTATATCTTAATGTGTGAATGACTATGTAAATTAACTGTATCAAAAATGGTTGTGTAAAGATTTTAGTATATTTTTTTTATCTGTAACTTCATGTTGTGAATGAACTTGTCTTTTACCAAAGTTTAAGTTTTTTATCGGTACACTTCTAGTGTGTCTTTCCTGTGACCTATGTAAATACGAATGTATTTTAACATCAATAAACTATTTGATTTGATTTGAAAGTGAAATACAAAATCAAGAAAAAGAAAATGGAATAAAATTAGACAACCAAATTATACCCAAAAATATTACAATCCAAAAATTCCTCTTTAAACCCTTCCTTCAAGAATATATTGTTTTAATTTCTTTCCAAAGGTGGCGAGAGTGGGGGCTTCCCTGACATTTATAGGCAGGGAGTTATAAAATTTGGTGGCATTATAGGTAAAAGAACGCTGAAAAAAGGCGGTGCTGTGTCTCGGAACACAAAACATATCCCTGTGACGTGTTTGTCGGTCATGTATGCTTGAAACTGTGACTAGTATTTCGAATAAATAAACTGGTTGTTTGGAATGTATAACTTTATAAATAAATCGTGCAAATTGAATTTCAAATCTTCCTTTGATGTTAAACCATCCTGATTGTAAGAAGTACTAAGATATATGGTCATATTTGCGCAAATTGTAAACAAATCTAAGACAATAATTTTGAAGTTTTTGCAGACTCTCCTTGTCTTTCTGCAACAAAGCTGGTCAGAAAACAATATTACAGTAAGCCAAATGAGAGAGTACCAACGAGTTGGACAGAGTAAGCTT
Source organism: Polydrusus tereticollis (assembly GCA_963920685.1). Taxonomy (NCBI): domain Eukaryota; kingdom Metazoa; phylum Arthropoda; class Insecta; order Coleoptera; family Curculionidae; genus Polydrusus; species Polydrusus tereticollis. Next base: position 97,530,014 of record OY987333.1, read on the forward strand.
AATATTAGGATCAAGAATGTCTTTACTTAAATATAAAAGTTTTAATTTAAAAATGCATTTTTGAATGATATTACAAACATGATTACTGAACCTCAAATGACAATCCATCAAAATACCAAGATTTTTACAAGCCGTTTTAATTTCTAATAGAACATTATTTAATTTTATATTTAAATTATAAACACGGTTATTCCTGGTAAAAAGCATCATTTGCGTTTTATTTTCATTTAAAATTAGACCGTGGGCCCTTGATATTTCTGAGACAATTTTAAGGTCACTGTTAATATTGAGCTCTGCAGTCTTATCTTGATCAGGATAATATGAGTAAAATATTTGTGTATCGTCGGCGTATTGATGTGTCCTGCAGTAATTGAGAAATTTATAGAAGTCAGCAGTATAAAATGAAAAAATTAAAGGACCCAATATACTTCCCTGAGGAACACCCCTTGACACACGTAAGGACCCTGAGCAGCTACCATTTAGTAAAGTTTTTTGTTCGCGATCTGCAAAATAGCTCTGAAATAATTTTAATGCCTGCTCACTCAGTCCAAAGTATTTTAATTTAATGTACAGAATAGTATGATTTAAGGTGTCAAATGCTTTGCTGTAATCCAATAAAATTAAACATGTATCTTTTCCCTGGTCATTTGCCCTACAAATATCATCAGTTATTGAAAGTAATGCAGATGAAGAACTATGGTTTTTTCTAAACCCAGATTGGGTAGATGGTAAAATGTTATGAGCATTGAAAAAATTATTTAATTGGTCCGACATAATCCTTTCCAGTATTTTAGACATGGTGGGCAGAATACTAATAGGCCTAAAATGAGTAAGTTCAGAGGGGTTGCTGGTTTTAGGAATGGGTAAGACGTGAGCAATTTTCCACTGGTTGGGAAACTGATTAATTTTTAGACATTTGTTAAAAATATATGTAGGTAAACTGTGGTTTTAAATGAGGAAATAAGAACAAGATCATTTTAAGATTGATACCATCACCACCAGTGGCATTACTTTTTAAATTATTAATGACCTTTTCCACCTCATTGACCGTGACTTCCCGAAACTGAAACTTATTATGAGCCATACCGAAAAAAGATTTATCTACATACACATCATCAATGAAGTCATTATTGTCGGATACAAAAGGAGGAATACTGTTGATAAAAAAATTATTAAACGTGTCAGGAGAGTGATCCAAATAATCAGGATGTTAATTATTAGAAGTCTAACCAATATTTAAGTATTTTAATGTCTGCCAGAAGCTTCTAGGGTTAGTACGAAAAACATGTTGCAAATAAGCTTTTTTTTTCAGATTTAACAGACATATTTACTAGATTCCTGAGGGCCTTGTAGTCGTTCCAAGCCGTATCGGTCTTATTCTTTTTAAATTTAGTTAACGCTGAATCTCTCAATTTTATCATTAGCTTTAAATTTTCAGTGAGCCAGGGCGCTGGCGGTTTAGTTATTCTAGAAGTTTTAAAAAGTGCATGTACATTAAACAAGCCAATAATACTTACGTTGGAATACTGAACAATTTCATTGATATCGTTTAATAAATAAATATAATCCCAATTAAAAGTATACAAGTCTCGAACGAAATCATTATAATTAAAATTAGCAAAATCCCTATAAGTTTTCAAAAACGGTTTCGGTTTGATTTTAAAAAAGTTTTTAATTTTGCAACATACCAGGGAATGATCTGATATATTATCCATTTTAAGTACGTTAGGTTTATCAATAATATCTAGAGAAGAAGAGATTATCAAATCAATTAAGGTCTGTGACATATTAGTTACCCGAGTAGCATTAGTAATCCATTGTGTTAATCCATACTTTTCTAGAAGATTGTTAAATAAGGCACATCCCGGATTATTATTGCCTTGCAGAAAGTCGACGTTAAAATCTCCCCCAAAAACCACATAATCGTATTCAGGTAAGAGAGAAATCAAAGTATTTTTCAAGTTATTTAAGCATTGATGAAGATTTGTTGAAGGAGGTCTATATAATGAGCCAAAGCACAGCTTCTTACCACCGATTTTTAAATTAATCCACAACTGTTTCAACCCATCGTTCACATTTCCAAGATCCAAGATAGAAAACTTAAAATTATGTTTTATATAGAATGCCACACCACCACCCCTTCCAGTTCTGTTCTTTCTAATTAAATTGTAACCATCTATAAGTGTGCGAAACACATAAAGGGATAGTTTCGATCTTTAAAGTGGACTGTATTAAAAGTTTAGGTAGACTGAAATCCGGGAATACTCTGATTGGGAAACAAAATGGAAACTCATCTTTGAACGTATATACACTTTTTATTTACACTTGTTTAGGAACACTGAACACTATTTACATAACGGTTGGGTGTTGGGTGTAAGATGGTAAGAAACCAGAGCTCACTTAGATGCGCAAAAGGCAGAGCTAGTTTTTGTAACATTTATATAAAATAACTTTAGGAAAACATATTATTGAGCACATGCTCACACCTCCTCGCGAACGAGAGAGAGTGATATCGCGTCACCAGTCGTGCCAATACAATTTTTGACACTTCCGATGCGTATAAAAATGGGGAGGCAATTCTGCAGGATTGCCAACCTAAAAATAGATTTAATCTAAAAAAGGTGTTGGATATTGTTTCCAACAATAAGTAAACCAGTATAACATACTTACTGTTATACGGCCTCCGCTAGCTCCAGATGAGATTCGAGTGGGTTTGGCATGCTGGTAACTGTATTTAAACCTTTGTTTTATCTAGATGTTAAAAATTGAGCGCCACTGTTTTTTTTAGACGATATTATACCAGGTAAAAACAGAAACCTTATGTCTATAGAGCTTGTAGAAATAAAAGAATTTATATACCCATAACACATTTAATAAAAATTGTTATTTTGAAAAATTACCATTCAGGTTTCACTAGGTATATTATTCTATTTGAATGTGTTTACATATGATCAAAAAAATAAAGTCAGGTGGTACCTATAATTGAATATGTAACTTCATGATTTAAACGCTGGCAAAAATTCTAGAATTTTCTTGGGCGCATTACCTTGATTAAATTATATCTTATGTTCTAGTACCAAATGCTTTTTTCAGCTGTTATTTAATTTTTTAATTAAAGAAAAGTTTATTTAAATTTAGCTTCTTGAAATGACGATATTAGTAAATGGTAAAATGGTGTAAAAATTTATAATATTAAAAACTGGCCTTTTCCCTGTGATCTTCGGCGACACGAGGCTATGCAGATACCATGCATCCTATTTTTCCTAGCATCAAGGTAGAGGTGAAGTTCCAATTAATACACGTTGAACCTTTACTACATAGTGAAACTGACTGGCTTCTTGAAATTATCTATTCTTCTTAAACCATGATTAAATAAAAAACATATTGATTGATATTGAAGTTGAATTGAAGATATATATTAATGTAGAGGGTTGATTGAGGAGTTGAGGAATTTGATTTGAGGATATATTATTGTAGAGGGTTTGGAGATATTATTTTGAGTAAATTATAGCCTCTACAACTATGCTTGCAAGGCATAACACAATCTCCGTGTTCACCATGTCAGGAGTTGATATAAATATCCAAAAAGTTACTCGAAATGGTTCGTAAGACTGAAAATAAACAGGTAAGATATCTTAACTATTCTAATAAGTAAAATGATAACTTTTATAGGATTGTTTATAAAAATAGTTATTATTGAATATTTTACATTTCCAGAAACCAAAACTAATCGCTGTCAGAGTTACGATGTACAGTATTGTACAGGAATCTCAGTTCAATCAACAATGAAGATTACTTAGCAAATTATAAATTATGCAAAAAAAGGTGGAAATAAACAGTAGTATAAAGTTGTATCCTTTTTTTATTAACTAACACAGTAGTATTTTATTAGGGTAAGTAAGTAAGATTTTTAAAATGCTACACCAGAACTAAGTATATTCTCATCGAGCCACATTTCAGAAAGACCCAGAATATCGAGGGAGCCCTCAGCCAGGAACCCCGAAAAAAGATCAAAACCTGTAAAAAGGGACCAAACATTAAAATGGGCAAATTGAAGGAATGCATTTTGCATACACGTATCAATGTTTGTCCCGGTCGTCTGCTTGCTAGTTAAAATAAAATAATATATTCTTATCGCTATCTGTATAGTAAAAGAAAAAAAGATAAAATATTGAAGTAATAACAATACCTATATAACACTGTTATTCTTAAATAGTTGCGATTAGGATCATCAGTCAGAACGTATACAGGGTGGCCGGATAAGGATACGGAGCGGCCATATCTCGGAAACGATACGTCCCACAGATCTGAAAAAAAAGCTCTCATCATAAAAACTGCCAAGAGAAATTCATTCAAAATAATTTTAAGTTTCGGAAATTGCCGCAAGAGGGCGTAACGGCTTATTTACTTTTTAAAATTCATTTTACGGCAAAAAATGCCACTTAACCGTAGAAAAGCAAATAAATAATTAAAATCAGTAGATTGTTTACTACAACTTTTGTTATTGTTATTTTTTTGAATCTCGCCTAATAAAGGAGTGGGGGAAGCCTTTAGGACATTTTTCAAAAACTGTCATTATGTCGTTATCCTTCAACGGATTTTCTATAACTTGGACTTGTTTGAAAGGGAATTCCTTGGAGTTTAAATAAATGATTCAGGAATTGTCACAAGTTTCCTGATACAATTTTAAGATGGCGCTGTTATTCAATCTAACTTATTTTTTTATTTTTCTCGGTATTTGCAAATTGGATGGTATAATTTTTTTCGGTAGTAATAGGAGACAATTTGCATAGGGAACGATTAGTCTAAACCGCAAATCGATATCACCAGGGGTTTAAAAGTTATTTTGATTTTTCTTTAAAAAATGATACAGTTTCCATTTACCGGTACCCGGTATACCCCTAATAAGCAAGATAACAACTAATTTCATGGCCTACTGTTTAATAAACTATAAAATTTATAATAAAAGTTTAACGAGTCAAAGAAACATCAATAACACTGAATAAAATATGAATATTATGATATGAGATTATGAAAAAGTGCACAAATCTTAAATCTAGAAACAATTAGCAATTTAGCAAGACAACAATAATTACAAATGTTTAAAATATTTTCCGTCACTTCCTAAGCTCTGATTCAAAAAAGCCTTTCTAATTTGGAAAAACCCTACCCCAAAACGACACTACGCCGATCTCTTAAAAAACTCGGATTTAAATTCAGAGTAATTGATAAAAGGGCGGCGATAATGGAAAGTAAGAGAATTGTAAGATGGCGAATTCAATACCTTGAAAGGTTCAGCAATATAGACTCCAACGGCGGTCGATATATTACCTAGATGAAACATGGTACGATACTCATGATACCGCAAAAGAAGGTCGGACCGATAATTCTTCAAGGTGCATTTTAAAAGGGTTGCCTCCGAACAAGGGATCCCGGATGGTAATTCTTCATTGTGGATCTAGCGACGGATGGGTTAAAAATTGTCTAAAATTGTGTGGCAAAAAAATTGAAGATTGCAATGTAGATTACCACACAAACATGAACTCCAGAATTTTTGAGAATTGGTTTGAAAAACAATTAATTCCAAATTTAAAACCCAAAAGCGTCATTGTCATGGATAACGCATCCTACCACTCCAGGCAAATTTTAAAGATGCCCAATACCTCTTCGACAAAGCGGCAAATAAAGGAATTTCTACTACACAATGAAATATATTTTGAAGAATCCTACACGAAAAACAATTATTGGAAGTTTTATACAGGGTCGTTGGTATGTATGGAAACGGTCGATTATTTCTTAAAGTAAAACAGTCAGCAAAAAAATTTTTAGATGAAAGTTTTAGGGTTTTTTAAGGTTGATTAGAATTTTAAAAAAATTAGTATACAGGTTGAGTCCGAAAACCGTGGAGAAACAAAGTTACTTTTTTTTAAATGGAACACCCTACCCTATATCTTCGAATATTTTTGGATTCTACATAAAATAGCAATTATTTTTTAATTCGTGCATTATAAGTCTAAACTAAATAGTTTCCAAGATATCGACTTTTGAAAAATGACATTTTTGAACTTTGACAGCTTCTAGCTTTCTAACGGTACGTTTTAGAGTAAAACGGTTTACATGCCCCTATCTTACTTTTATATTATCTTCCCAAAAACATCAACTTCCGGTTAAACCGGATGTAACTCAAAAGCCGGAAATACAGTACTTCCGGTTTAACCGGAAGTTGATGTTTTTGGGAAGACAATAAAAAAGTAAGATAGGGACATGTAAGCCGTTTTACTCTAAAACGTGCCGTTGGAAAGCTAGAAGCTGTCAAAGTTCAAAAATGTCATTTTTCAAAAGTCGATATCTCGGAAACTATTAGGTTTAGACTTATAATGTACTTATTAAAAAATAATTGTTATTTCATGTTAAATCCAAAAATTTCGAAGATATAGGGTGTTCCATTTAAAAAAAGGTAACTTTGCTTCCCTACGGTTTTCTGACTCATCCTGTAAACTTATTTTTTTTAAATTCTAATACACCTTAAAAAACCCTAAAACGTTTATCTAAAATATTTTTTGCTAACTGTTATACTTTAAGAAATAATCGACCGTTTCCATACATACCAACGACCCTGTATATAAAAAAATGGGATAAACAGTATATGCGGTAGACATAATAGCTGAGAATTGTGGTCACACTGTGTTAAGGCTACCACCATATTTTTGCATATTTAATCCAATTAAATTAATTTGGGGTCAGCTAAAACGTCGAATCAGGAGGCGCAATACATTTCCGAAGTTTGATAATAGAGTCGTACAGTAATAAAGGGAGAAGTTATAAATATTTCTTAAGAAGAATGGCGAAAATCTGTTGAAAAGACTATTAAATGTGAGGAGGAATTTAGAAGTTTAAGCCAAATCCTTCTAAATGGTGGAAACCGTTTTATAATAAATTTAGGTGAGGAATCATCGAAGGACGAAATGGAGGGGTGTTAAACGAATCATTTTATTATAAAAGGTAGGATATGCACCAATTTAAAAAATATATTATATATATACATTTGAAAACTTCCCACCACGGATTTATCGAAAACCACGAGACACGTCAAAATATTTGCCAAAGGGGACAACTTTTTAACCAAAAACTACTTCACCCCCTTTTACCCTCTGCCCCCCGGGGTCATTCCCTTAAAAATTCTAAATGACAAGGGGTATCAAGTAATAGCTTGTTTGAAAGGTCTTTCAAAGTGCTTTATTTTGACGTTTGATTTTTTAAAATTGGTCGATTCGTTTTCGAGAAACGTAGAAAAATCATTAAATATCTTAATTTGTTCAAATAGAAAAAAAAACACACGAAAATATCACTTTTTATTTCAATAAGTGTTCAAAATGTTGCCCGTTATTGGCCAAACAATGATATAGGCGATGTTCAAATTCCTGACGGACATTTTCAACAACATGTTGTGGGAGATCATGGCAGCTTTCGATGATGCGTTGACGAAGTTCATCCAAACTTTCAGGTTGGGGAGTGAACACAATAGATGTCAAATGTCCCCATAGAAAAAAGTCTAATGGCGTCAAGTCAGGAGACGTAGCAGGCCATTCTATAGGCCCTCTTCGCCCTATCCATTTATCTGGAAACTCGTCGTCTAGCCATTGCCGAACCGGAAGAACATAGTGAGGAGGAGCGCCGTCTTGCTGGAAATATATTTCAGCCTCATCAAGTATAGGGTTTCCATCGTCTTCGATTTGGGTTTCAATGGTTTCAGTGATAAGCGGATTGATGGTATTTTCCAACATATCTAAATAAATGCCTCCATTTAAATTCCCATTAATAAACAATGGCCCAATCACTTTGTTTCCTAAAATGTCTGCCCATACATTAATTTTTTGGGGGTACTGAGTATGCCCTTCTACAAAAGCATGAGGATTTTCATTGCTCCAATACCTGCAGTTATGCTTATTAACAAATCCATTTAGATAAAATGTGCATTCATAACTGAAGCAGATATTCTTTACATGAATGGTATTATCATTAATCGCTGCAGTCATTTGTTCACAAAACTTAACTCGCCTATCGAAATCATCTTCGGTTAACTCTTGCAATATTTTCATTTTGAATGGATGAAATTTATGTAATTTAGTAACTGTGTGTACAGAGCCTAATGAAATACCAGTCGCATCAACAATTTTGCGTAATGAAGTATTAGGATTTATGCGCCAAAATGACCCAAAACTTCAACTTGAGCGGCTTCATCCAAAACTCTACGATGATTACGTTTTTTATTTGCAACAGATCCAGTTTGAGTAAATTTAGTAACAAGGTCCAAAACATACCTATGCGAAGTTATCTTTTCCGGATGTCTGGCGTTAAATGTGACGGCAGTTTGCCGAGCACATTGATTTTGGGCACCATAAATTAGAATCATTTCCACTCTTTCGGCTAGTGTGTAAACCATTTTGGAAGTAAAATCTGAATCAATAAATTAATTTTCACTATCCCAAGATTGTTTGTTACAAAGGTAACTGACAGCAAATTAAATTCTTTCTTTTCCTTAGCAACTATAAAAAACTAGACAGGTATAAGAATAAATACAGTTCGCCCATGTCATCTGTGTTTATAAATAGATGGCTGAAAAAAAGTCGGATTGTTATTTGGTTGCTGCCACGTCTAATCTTCCGAATTGCTGTTTATGTTGGTTTTTGAACACTTATTGAAATAAAAAGTGATATTTTCGTGTGTTTTTTTTTCTATCTGAACAAATTAAGATAAATTAAGATTTTTCTACTTTTCTCGAAAACGAATCGACCGATTTTAAAAAATCAAACATCAAAATAAAGCACTTTGAAAGACCTTTCAAACAAGCTATTACTTGATACCCCTTGTCATTTAGAATTTTTAAGGGAATGACCCCGGGGGGCAGAGGGTAAAAGGGGGTGAAGTAGTTTTTGGTTAAAAAGTTGTCCCCTTTGGCAAATCTTTTGACGTGTCTCGGCGTTTTTTCTTTTAATCAGTGGTTTTCGATAAATCCGTGGTGGGAAGTTTTCAAATGAACACCCTGTATATAAAAATAACAATTATTAAATTTACTGAATACATATCTGTGTAAATATTAACCCGTGATATTGTCGCTTCCTTTGATACATTTTTTGCTGGGGTTTTTATACACACATTTAATGTAAACAATAATGTTATATTTGTGGCGCTTACTTTACCTGCTGTTTTTTACAATAATCGTTTGTTTTATTTGGACTATGTGCCCACCGACCTGAATACCTGGAATGATTTTCTGGACTGTATAAAAGCTTACCCGACAGGCAATGGTGGACCCTAAAGCACTCAAAATAATTCAGGGTGGCGCCCGAGACAATCAAAAACGGTCTTAAGCGCCAAATAAAGGGGTGGACGTCACGCTGACACCAAGTACACGTAATAGGTCCTTTTACAGTGTGTCTAGAATCTCCATCATCACTCTGATATTGTGGGCTGGACCGTTATCTCGTAGAAACCAAGTGTTACGCAATTCAGTTGCTGGAATAATCTGTGTTTGAGACAGTTTTAGTTAGATCTTCTTCGGAATTGAGGAACCCAATCAAATAGTTGTCTGAAACGAAAATTTAAGTTTTGATCATTTGTGAGACTAGTAATCTGAGGATTTATTTCAAATAACCTATAATGCCACACCTTACATTACATCCAAATCTTGTTTGCAATCGCCTTTTTCTTAAATTCTTAAATTATGCGGATTTTCTCTCCTCCAGTAGTGATGGTTATGTTTATTGAATATTCTACTATTTGTAAATCGCGTTACGTCTGCTCAAAGAACTTTAATTGAAAATCAGGTATTTCTTGGCGCTCATTCTGAATATTTGATAGTTTGTTATGTAGCTGATTAGAGAAAAATCGGCTATTCGGTTGAACATTTAAAGAAATGTTCCGGTATCGACATTTAAAGAAACTTTTTTGTATATGGTAATATTACCGATTAATTAACTGGTACATTCAATATAACTTAACAATGTTTTTCTCTTTTACAGCATTGACGAACATCAAGATTGCAGATTTCAGATCCAACAGCAACGTGATAAATGGGTTAGTGAGAAACTTAATGTGAAAGTTGAGGATGACTTGCGGATATTTCGACAAAGAAATGCATACAAGCACCGCCTTCGTAAGGGTTCAGGGAAAGTTGAGTTTAAATGTGATCAGTGTGATTATCGAAGCATTCAGAAAGCTTATTTAAAGAGGCACCTTCTCCGACATAAGGATTCAAAGGAAGTTAATATGTTTAAATGTTATCAATGTGATTATCAAAGCATTCGCAAAGCTAATTTAAAGACGCACCTTCTCCGACATAAGAATCCAGAGGAAGTTAATATGTTTAAATGTTATCGATGTGATTATCAAAGCATTCTCAAAACTAATTTAAAGACGCACCTTCTTCGACATAAGGATCCCGAGGAAGTTAATATGTTCAAATGTTATCAATGTGTTTATCAAAGCATTCGCAAAGCTAATTTAAAGACGCACCTTCTCCTACATAAGGATCCAGAGGAAGTTAATATGTTTAAATGTAGTCAGTGTGATTATCGAAGCTTTCTGAAAAGTCATTTAAAGACGCACCTTCTTCGACATAAAGATCCAAAGGAAGTTAATATGTTTAAATGTAGTCAGTGTGATTATCGAAGCTTTCTGAAAGGTAATTTAAAGACGCACCTTCTTCGACATAAAGATCCAGCGGAAGTTAATATGTTTAAATGTAGTCAGTGTGATTATCAAAGCATTTGGAAAGTTGCTTTAAAGAAGCACGTTCTTCGACATAAGGATCGAGAGACAGTTTATATGTTTAAATGTAGTCAGTGTGATTATCAAGGCATTCGGAAAGATGATTTAAAGAAGCACGTTATCCGACATAAGGATTCAGAGAAAGTTCATATGTTTAAATGTAGTCAGTGTGATTATCAAAGCATTCAGAAAGGTAATTTGAAGAAACACCTTCTCCTACATAAGGATCCAGAGGAAGTTAATATGTTTAAATGTAGTCAGTGTGATTATCGAAGCTTTCTGAAAAGTCATTTAAAGACGCACCTTCTTCGACATAAAGATCCAGAGGAAGTTAATATGTTTAAATGTAGTCAGTGTGATTATCGAAGCTTTCTGAAAGGTAATTTGAAGAAACACCTTCTCCGACATAAAAAACCAGGGGAAGTTAATATGCTTAAATGTAGTCACTGTGATTATCGAAGCATTCAGAAAAGTAATTTAGAGACGCACCTTCTCCGACATAAAGATCCAGAGGAAGTTAATATGTTTAAATGTAGTCAGTGTGATTATCAAAGCATTTGGAAAGATGCTTTAAAGAAGCACGTTCTTCGACATATGGATCCAGGGAAAGTTCATATGTTTAAATGTAGTCAGTGTGATTATCAAAGCATTCGGAAAGATGCTTTGAAGAGGCACATCCTTCGACATAAGGATCCCAGAGGAAAGTAATATGTTTAAATGTAGGTAGTGTGATTATCAAAGCTTTCAGAAAGGTAATTTGAAAAAGCACCTTCTCCGACATAAGAAACCAGGGGAAGTTAATATGCTTCAATATAGTCAGTGTGATTTTCAAAGCATTCAAGGAAGAAATTTAAAGATGCACCTTCTCCGACATAAAAATCCAGGGAAAGTCGATATATTTAATTGAGATCAATGTGCCTATCAAACACAGTATAAAAGTCGTTTGGGGATACACCTTCTTCGACATAAGGATCCAGAGAAAGTTAATAAGTTTTAATGTAGTCAGTGTGAATATCAAACTAAATATAAATCTGATTTAAATAAACATTGTCTCCGGCATAAGGAACCAAGGGAAGTCGATATGTTTACATGTGCAGTTAATATCTGAGGTTGTTTAAGCAATGGCTAATTAAATGAATTTGCATAATAATATGCTTAATTGATAAATAATAATGTTATGACACTATCACAGTTAAGATTTTATTTTTGACAAGTTCAATATATTAGTTTGGTTAATTAGTATTTATAAATAATAATGCCTGATTATGGTCCAAATTATCAATGTCCTGTTAACTTTACCAACTTCTAAGGATACATTGTTGTCATGGAGGCTATATGTAACTATTATGTTACCAACAGGGCATTGATAATTTGGGCCTTAAGTAAACACAGTTAGCAAAATTAAATAAATAGAAGTTAAAATATATAAACAGACTATTTTTTGTTAAAAAAAATTGATATACAGGGTGTCCGGTAAGTATATGGCATATTCTCGGGAGCGTATAGGGAAGATCAAAATAACTCTAATTTGTCATTGAAATAAATCCTTAAGTGCCCCTTAACGGAGATACAGAGCCCCACAGTGAAATAAGCAGACACGTACAGGGTTATCCAACCAAGACTAGACAAGGCGATTTTTTGACTTTTCCTGTACTTTTATAAAAAAACTGAAATAGCCATCTTAAGTCATTTCCTCCCGCGAATTCGAATATCTTCAGCAAAAAACAATTGAACATCAAACAAAAGTACTAGGGGTCACTTTGATATTTTTTTAAATGGGATGCCGTATTTTTAATGAGCTTATCCGATTTCTCATATAAATTTTGATCTAAAATGTTGGATTTTAAATTTTTTTTTTTTTAACATTTTTCGAATTTAAAACTGAAGAAAAAAGGCGTTTTTGAATTAAAAATCCAACATTTTAGATCAAAATTTATATGAGAAATCGGATAAGCTCATTAAAAATACGGCATCCCATTTAAAAAAATATCAAAGTGACCCCTAGTACTTTTGTTTGATGTTCAATTGTTTTTTGCTGAAGATATTCGAATTCGCGGGAGAAAATGACTTAAGATGGCTATTTCAGTTTTTTTATAAAAGTACAGGAAAAGTCAAAAAATTGCCTTGTCTAGTCTTGGTTGGATAACCCTGTACAAAGGACTCTCAAAACAAATAAAAAAATATTAATTACAGCGACAGAGACAACAATCAAATACGTCACAAGATAAGCAACAGACTCAACAAACAAAAAAGATTTCACCACCTCCAATTGTCATTGAAGGAAATGTTAAATCGCCGAAGATTTCAAAGCCCTTCAGGCGGATATTTACATAATAGTAGAAGGGATTTAATCTAAAGTTTGCCAAGAAATCGATAATTCTAAACATCTATGACATTGACGAAATCAACGCGTACCTTCGACAACTTCAAGCCAACCTATAAACAAAATATCACACATACGCTACAAAAGAAATAAAGACGCATGCTTTTATAGTACGAGGACTTGACCACAGACCAGCAATAGAAGATATAACAGACGAATTAAAGAATGAATATAAACTCAATGTAAAAGACTTTTTCTACTATGCATACTACACAGACCTTTATATATGATTGTACTTGACGGGGACGCCAACCTGAACAGACTCCAACAACAAATACGGTACATCCAAAATGTCGAAACAATATGGGAAAGACGGAACCAGACATCTACAATAATGCAATGCAAAAGAAAGATACCAGACGTGGGGACACGCAACTATCTACTGCTGCAGAGGGGAGCCCCCCCACAGAACAACCCCAGGGCAAGTGGAGTCAACTCGCAGGGCAGGGCAAGCGCCCCATCTCTAAACTTTCCTCCCCTCCCGCAGCCCAGAGGAGCAGCCCCATCACACCAGTAACAACAACAACACCGGCCCCAAAGTGCAAGTGCAGTGAGCGCAAATAGTCGACAAAGTGCCGGAAACAGCCGACCAACTGACAACAATCAGGTAGGTGACCTAATTGAAGTTATGCAAGAGCTCAAGGCTGCCAACCTTACGGAGGTAATTAGGTTACTAAAGGACCTAGGGTAAATTCTGAGAAACCCCGATAAGGCGGGCAAATGTGCAGCTATTTTGAACCTGGCTCAAAATATTGACACCTATAATTTTTCAAATGACTGCGACCTTTAAAAACACTAAATCGTTGACGATAATCAATTGGAATGCCAACGGCATAGAAAATAAAACAGGGGAAATTATACATTTCCTTCAAAATTTTAAAGTCGACATTCCCACATAGCAAAAAGATATCCTGTGGATATATGAAATATATTCTCTTTCGGATATGGATATTGAGTGGCACATCCTCCGCAGATTCATTGAACATACATATATGTACTACGTATATGCATACGACATGCGTTTGGCCACAAGTCGGACATGCTGAGAAAATGCGTTTCCGGACATTTAGCATATCCTCCGCACATTCACAGAAGATTCGTATGTGTATACCAATGACATGCACAGTATATTCGTTTTGCCCAAAATAGGAATGACCCGATTTTTACTTTTAAATTTCTGGTATTTAGACCAAGAATAAAAATGAAGATAAAATAAAAAAAAATAAATAAAAGTAGAAATCTATGAGCCAGACTCGACGACAATCGGTTGTAGGGTTAGTAGTACATCTACTTTTCATTCTTCATCCGAATGCCACAAATTCGCGTATCTAAAATTAAATGATTATTTTACAGTTTCTGCTTGTAGGCAGGTATGGTATGATGCCCATTCTTGCTTGGAATTTTCATCGAAAATATTGTAAATGTAAATAGGCTATACTATATACCATTCCAATGCAAACATCATTCAGTAGAGCCTTTGGGAAGCTGGCAAATAATACTTTTTTGTGTCAAGGGTTTTATTGCGGCTAACTACCCCTACTAAATTTAAGAATCCAGAGTATTTTGCCGACATGGCCACTATGGCCGCCGTATCTCGCAATGTTGGGTCAATCGGCGTTTCAAATACTTAATATTTATTTAAATCAAATCAAGTAAACATAAAATATTAAAAACAGGCTTTATTAGAGCACAATCAAACTCTTAGAAAACAATTACAGACATAATTATAAGTTTTTTAAAGTAAGGAGTTACTGCTTTATAACGTCAGTTTCGTTTTTCCTGAAAAGAAAAACATAAATGAATGGTTGAGAAAATATTTACCTTAAAAAAATGTAGAGTAATGTCTGAGCACTTTAAAAACAGGTTTCTATTATATTATTATGTTCTTGCAGTTTTTAAAAAACTAATAGGGAGTTCTTACTTGTCAAGGTTGTTTTTCTTTTTATTGTTAAGCATTTCCTTCGGTTTGACAAGCCATTTTTGAATGTGTATCTACTATGACTTCGTCCTCACATGCGTCCATTGTCCTGTTATTTTGACGCACAGCATCTAAAGAATTACAGAGCTTATTATTACAGTATCTTAACATTTCAGGAATTTGTTAATCTATATTTTTTAGTAAATTATAAATTATTTTAATAATGAATACCGAAAATTTCTGGACGATTTTAAATAGGTACCTCAAAATTTTTTTTAATTGAATTGTTAGTAAACACCTTTAAACTAAGACATTTTCTGCTAATGAAATATCATCTGCTATTACACCTTCTGGTGAATGGCTCTAATACTTCTAATGACAGCAAATCATTATGTTTTTCTGGATATAAACCTGGAAATGACATCTAACTTTTGCTGCTTGAAGACTTATTTAAGAGAGTAAAATTTCGGCTGTTGAAAGCAATATGATTAGGTACGTTATAAAATTAGACTTATATATATATTGTTCACTTATTGTTTACAAATTCACACACCAAAAACACTTTAATAAACAATGAACATACTTACTGAACTGTAAGAAAATGAAAAACAAGCCATCAAAAGAACTTACACAACACGAGCAGAGAAAACGACAAAAACTGAGGTTATAGTGTCATCCCAACACTGACATTACAACATGCGCGAAGTGTTGTATCTGCCGTGCGCGAAGTGCGGGCGCAGGACTGCCAAAAGTTGGAGATTTAAATACCAACCTGATCAATCGCATTGCCCTAAATTATATTATTTTAAAAATACTCAAGTAGGAAAATCTTTTTAATACTATTTTTAATTTCACTTTTTTGACTTATGATTTTTATACCAATTTCTAGATATGACTTGGATATGCTATGGATATATCCAAACGAACATGATTTTAATGAATTTTTAAATATGACATGGATATGCTATGGATGTACCTAAACGAATGTGAGTTGTGGGCTGTCGATAGCATATTCTCAGGATGTGAATATACTTTTTTTGCTATGTGGGTTATGTTCATCACCTATACCAAGTTGGTGCAGAATAACCGTATATCTTTTCTTAATTATGATATTTATAGAGCACCCTGTTTAAAATATCCGACATAAAACGATAGAAAACGATATAGATCTTATCAAAATTGATCGTTTTCTATGCGTGAACACGATTGAAATTTATTTACAGATTAAATCTCTATCCCTTTTGATCGTATTGTATCCACATTTTTGCTTCCTATTGTATTTAATTGTGTAAAAGTACATTGAAATCTGATGCCGTTTAATATGTTTCTTAGGTCAATCGTATCCTAGTCGTAAATCCCGATCCAGATCCAATGCTATTCTATTTCGAATCCGATTGTATTCTGAATTAACATAATATTTTTAATATGTTTGTATGCTACAAAGACATAAATATTCTTATCGTATTTAATCGTGTTTTTACTAGTTATAATGGATCTGTTTTAAAAAGCAGTACAATTTCTATCGTTCTCTATTGTATTATAGCCGTACAATTCCAATATGTTTTTGTAAGAAATGAACCTTTATTACTCTATCCGTTTCTATCGTGTTTTTACTAGTTATAATGGATCTGTTTTAAAAGGCAGTACAATTTCTATCGTTATCTATTGTATATTATAGCCGTACAATTCCAATATGTTTTTATTCGAAATAAACATTGATTACTTTATCCGTTTGTACCGTGTTTTTATGGACGTGGAAGGCCGCTCAAGGTAAGTATTTACTTTTATATTTATTAAAACATTCAAAAGAGAATAACACAACTTCTATTCTTCATACATTTTATTTTACACTCTCTTTAACACTGACATTTTACATACGTCACTTCAACATCTTAAGGCGTGTTCACACTTCTAACACAGAATTGGATTCAACAACATTCCCCCCCAATTCTGCAATACTATTCTAATATTTTAAACAGTAAAAATGAACATTTATAAAACTAAAATTGCTTTTCATTTCTCAGCAAAACTATCAGCAATATGTAGGATTATCCATTAATTTTCACCACATTTAAACAATCTCGAAAACGTTTTAATTTTACAAACGGTAGAGCCTTTGTTAACAAATCCGCTTGCTGACTTTCTGTTGGGATATAAAACAAAATAACCTTTTTCTGATCAATACAATCACGCACAAAATGATGTCTAATATCAATGTGTTTAGTACGCTTGCTTTCTAAAGTAGACGCCATTCGAATACATGACTGATTGTCTTCGTAAACTTCAATAGGAAAAACATTAACATTTAAAATTTCTGAACAGATTTGACCAAAAAATAAGCAATCAGTAATACAAGAGGACAAAGCGATATATTCTGATTCAGCGCTTGAGAGCGCAACAACACTCTGTTTTCTTGTTTTCCACTCAATAACATTATGGTTCATCTTTATTACATATCCTGAAATACTCTTTCTGTCTATTATATCATTTGCGAAATCAGAATCGACAAATGCTGACAATTGAATATTGGAATTGCTACTCTTAATGTATTTTAAACCATATGATTTAGTTTGTTTCAGGTATCTCAAGACATGCTTTAAGTGATTCCAATGTTCAGTTGTAAAGCAGTTCTGAAATTGTGAAAAATAGGTAATTGCAAAACTCAGATCAGGTCTTGAACCTAACATTATATACATGAGTGATCCTATAAGTTCTCTATATGGAATCGATTTTTCACAAACATTATTTGAGTTTACATTGCTCAACTGAAGTTTTGGCTGCATTGGTAATGCATGAGGTTTACAGTCACACATATTAAACTTTTCCAAAACTTTCTCGATCAAATTTGTTTGCCTTATATAAACCACATTATCATCTTTGGTTATTTCCAACCCTAGAAAATTTATATTTTTATTTTGAAACTCTTTCATATCAAGTTGCTTAAGTAAACTTGCTTTAACAAAATCCAAAACTTTTCTAGAATTAGAAAAAACAATAACATCATCAACATGTATAAGTAAATATGTCATACCGTTAAGATACAAACATGCATCCTTTTTGGAACGCTGAAAACCAAGTTTTATCAAAATGTCGTTAAATAAAGAATTCCAACACTTAGGAGACTGACGAAGCCCATACAATGACTTTTTCAATTTACAAATTAAATTCAAATCTTTATCCACATTAAGACCTTCTGGTATTTGCATATATACTGGATCTTTCAGCCTTCCATTTAAAAATGCCGATTTTACATCAAGCTGAATAACATATAGATCAAACTGTACATACAATGATAACAAAATTCGAATACTTGACATTTTAGCAACAGGTGCATACACATCTTCATTTATAATCATACTTTGCTTAAAGCCACGAGCAACAAGCCTTGCCTTTTTCTTTACTTTTCCATTAACCACTTTTTCACTAAACACCCACTTAGAGTCTATCACCTCGTCATCTGTTTGTAGCTGGACCAAGTCCCATGTTTCACACCGTTTTAAACTATCGAGTTTTTCTTGAACAGCATCTTTCCATCCAGGATCTGAAGTTACAGCCTCCGAATAAGTCTTGGGTACATCCATCAGGTAATTAGTCACTGATAGAGCCGTTAACAAGTTTACATTATCAAAATCGTTATTCATGTCGTAGTCATTAAGATAATTTGGTAGTACTCGATTTCTTACACTTCTTCTTGTAACAGGTAACTCCAATTCTTCTACTTCTTCTTGTCCCCTTCGTTCTCTAGATTCTTTTCTGTCATTGTTGATACTTATTTCTTTATTCTGGTTTTCTAGGTTGCATTCAGGTTCTATTTTTCCTTCTTCTGGTCTTAATTCATCTTCCATACAGATATTTGGTTCTTTTATACTCTCTATTTCTTCAAATATAACGTTTCTTCCATGTTTTACTTTTCTCTTGTTTTGGTCCCAAAGCCTGTAACCGTTATCTGCATAACCGATCATGATCAATATTTCAGTATGTGAATCCAATTTTGATTTTCTTGTTTCTTTTGGTACTAAGTTGTAGGCTTTGCATCCAAACAACTTTATCTTATCTAAGTTTACCTTTTCCTTGTACCAGATTTCAGCAGGTATCTCATTATCTTTCAAAGTTCTTGTTCTTGTTCTATTATTCAAGTATATTGCTGTTCGTACAGCTTCACCCCACAACTCTTTATCTAGATTAGCATCAAAAATTAAACTTCTTGCTTTTTCCATCACTGTACGGTTGTACCGTTCCGCAACCCCGTTCTGCTGAGGATTGTGTGCAACAGTATATTGAATTCTGATTCCTTTCTTTTCACAAAAATGTTTAAAAGCATATGACGTATACTCCCCACCATTATCACATCTTAGCTTACAAATCTTAGTATTAAATTTAGCCTCTATCATCGCTAC
Organism: Polydrusus tereticollis; assembly: GCA_963920685.1. Taxonomy (NCBI): domain Eukaryota; kingdom Metazoa; phylum Arthropoda; class Insecta; order Coleoptera; family Curculionidae; genus Polydrusus; species Polydrusus tereticollis. Next base: position 97,549,482 of record OY987333.1, read on the forward strand.
TTACTCTTGAAATTTTTCCAATGCGTCACTTTTATGTTTCAGTAAATAGCATACACAAAAATGCGAGTAATGGTCTATGAAGGTAATAAAATATTTCATGCCATCGTATGTAGGAGGATCTATGGGTCCACAGATATCTGTTGATATTATTTCCAGAATTCTTTTTGCTTTTCTTTCTTCAGGAACGTCTATATATTGTGACCTCGTTTGCTTTGCCTTAATACACACTTCACACACTCTAGGAGCTGGATACCTCGAAGAGTGTCCCATTTTTCTATGCCACAACATTCTATCGCCATTAATAGCAACACTAGCATTTTGAAAATCAGTATTTAAATAGAAAGATACTATAATATACAAATTGCCTTCTAATTGTCCTTCAAAGATTACTTTATTCCTCTTTAAAACTGAGACCTTCTTATTTTCAAAAATTACTTTAAAACCGCTCTCTTCCAGTTTTCTTACAGATAGTAAATTGTACAACAAACTTTCACAGACCCATACATGCTTGATTTCCACATGCTCACCAGTCTTAAGTCTTAAGTTTAGCTCACCTTCCATCATTGTTTTCAACATTTCTCCTTGTTTAGCCACATTAATGCTATGTTCAACTGTTCTCCCATTTTTAATAAAATTTTTCACATTTTGTCCAACTAGGTGATTGGTTGCACCACTGTCTATAACAAATTTAACAATTCTCAAATTATCACTTGATATATTTACTGTATTCTCAGATAAATCTTCTTCATATGAAGTAAGAAAGGATATTGAGTTTTCTCCATCATTTAAACTGTCCTGAGTGTTATTTTCCATGGCACCTTGAGCGGCCTTCCACGTCCATAGGTTATGGGCCCAGCACGCTTCCACTGCGCCACTCTGCTTCCATTTCCATTATAACTTCCTCTCGTAGGTCTTCTCCAGTTAACTCCACCTCTTTTGTAACCAACAAAAGCCGAGTTTTGACAATTTTCTGGTTCTACTTTGTTTTGTCGAGCTTCTTCTAATAACAGTTTATTTCGCACAAACTCCAAATTAACTGCAGCTTGGTTTTGACAGAACATAATATCTATTGCCGTTGTTACAGTCTGATATGACTCTGGCATTGCAGATAAAAGCTGTAATATTACCTCACTTTCAACTATACTTCCACCAGCTGACTTCAATTCAAAAATAGTTTGATCAAATTCTGTCAAGAATTGTGTCAAAGAACTTCCACCATCGTACCTCATACTTCTTAATTTTCTTTGTGAAGTGACTTGTGAAGAAATCCCTTTCTTTGAATAGGTATTGTTCAAACACTCCATTATTTCTTTTGCTGAAGTCTTATCTTTCAACATTTCCAATATGTTATCGGATACACATTGTATAATAATGGTTCTAGCCTTTACATCAGCTTTTCTAAACTTTTCATACCCATCAGTTTCAGTCTGACTAGGAGGACTTTCCGTCAACATATGTTTCACTCCTTGTTGTTCAAGCAACAACTTGACCCTAAATTCCCAGTTTGAGTAGGACATTCCATCAAAAGGTTTTACATAAAACATTTGACTGTGTTTCTCCGCCATTTTCTTCTTGATTCCTTATCGCAAGAACGAGCCTTTTTATTCCTAACCTAACTTTTTCCTTTAACGAATTTTCACCAATAATTCCAGCGATTTCTTCAGTTTGACTAGTCGTGTCCTGGGCCCATAACCTATGGACGTGGAAGGCCGCTCAAGGTAAGTATTTACTTTTATATTTATTAAAACATTCAAAAGAGAATAACACAACTTCTATTCTTCATTCATTTTATTTTACACTCTCTTTAACACTGACATTTTACATACGTCACTTCAACATCTTAAGGCGTGTTCACACTTCTAACACAGAATTGGATTCAACAACAGTTTTTACTAGTTAAAATGGATCTGTTTTAAAAAGCAGTACAATTTCTATCGTTCTCTATTGTATTATAGCCGTACAATTCCAATATGTTTTTGTAAGAAATGAACCTTTATTACTCTATCCGTTTCTATCGTGTTTTTACTAGTTATAATGGATCTGTTTTAAAAGGCAGTACAATTTCTATCGTTATCTATTGTATATTATAGCCGTACAATTCCAATATGTTTTTATTCGAAATAAACATTGATTACTTTATCCGTTTGTACCGTGTTTTTACTAGTTAAAATGGATTTGTTTTAAAAAGCAGTACAATTTCTATCGTTCTCTATTGTATTATAGCCGTACAATTCCAATATGTTTTTGTAAGAAATGAACAATTATTACTTTATCCGTTTCTATCGTGTTTTTACTAGTTATAATGGATCTGTTTTAAAAGGCAGTACAATTTCTATCGTTCTCTATTGTATTATAGCCGTACAATTCCAATATGTTTTTGTAAGAAATGAACATTTATTACTCTATCCGTTTCTATCGTGTTTTTACTAGTTATAATGGATCTGTTTTAAAATGCAGTATAATTTCTATCGTTATCTATTGTATTATAGCCGTACAATTCCAATACGTTTTTGTAAGAAATGAACATTTATTACTTTATCCGTTTCTATCGTGTTTTCACTAGTTATAATGGATCTGTTTTGAGAAGCAGTACAATTTCTATCGTTCTCTATTGTATTATAGCCGTACAATTCCAATACGTTTTTGTAAGAAATGAACATTTATTACTTTATCCGTTTCTATCGTGTTTTCACTAGTTATAATGGATCTGTTTTAAGAAGCAGTACAATTTCTATCGTTCTCTATTGTATTATAGCCGTACAATTCCAATATGTTTTTGTAAGAAATGAACATTTATTACTCTATCCGTTTCTATCGTGTTTTTACTAGTTATAATGGATCTGTTTTAAAAGACAGTACAATTTCTATCGTTATCTATTGTATTATAGCCGTACAATTCCAATATGTTTTTATTCGAAATAAACATTGATTACTTTATCCGTTTGTACCGTGTTTTTACTAGTTAAAATGGATCTGTTTTAAAAAGCAGTACAATTTCTATCGTTCTCTATTGTATTATAGCCGTACAATTCCAATATGTTTTTGTAAGAAATGAACAATTATTACTTTATCCGTTTCTATCGTGTTTTTACTAGTTATGATGGATCTGTTTTAAAAGGCAGTACAATTTCTATCGTTCTCTATTGTATTATAGCCGTACAATTCCAATATGTTTTTGTAAGAAATGAACATTTATTACTCTATCCGTTTCTATCGTGTTTTTAGTAGTTATAATGGATCTGTTTTAAAAGGCAGTACAATTTCTATCGTTATCTATTGTATTATAGCCGTACAATTCCAATACGTTTTTGTAAGAAATGATCATTTATTACTTTATCCGTTTCTATCGTGTTTTCACTAGTTATAATGGATCTGTTTTAAGAAGCAGTACAATTTCTATCGTTCTCTATTGTATTATAGCCGTGTAGTGCTGCGCTACCCCTCTCTAATAAAGTAATTTACTTTACTTACGGTTTATATATATATCAAGGCCTACAACTCCTGGCAGCAGCTACAAGGGTCTTTGCTATTTTGGAAATAGTCACCTTCCTTTCACGCACCAACACAGAACTACACTTTACCTATGTTTCCTATTTATTTTCCACACTATCAAATATTAATGATGTTCCTGTATCATATGATATCAGGTTTGTAACCAGAAAGAATAAAAATGAACAATTTTTATATCTTGACTTAATTGTTAGAATCAGATTACTATTCGTTCTCTTAGCTTTTTGGAATAGTAGAATCAACTTGGTAGAGCAAAATCAATTTGGTAGAGCAAAATCAGTTTGGTAGAGCAAAATACTAAAAAAAATCCCCTTCTAAATTTAAGCATAAAAACACCGAGAATTTATAGGGTTAAAATAATTCCTTTATTTAAATATAAGTATCGTAATTGGAGAAATTTTCAAAATAATGATAAATATAAAAACTTTACACACAATAGATACTGTAATGTGTCGGGATAAAAGGAAAGTCACACTTGGATAACTAACTATATTTCTTAATAATATTAACAACTTTGAACTAACTAACCAACTGTCAGTTTGTCCGTAATACGTTTTGATTGAATAGAGCTAGAGAATCGAACGACTTAGAATGAGTTATGAATATATAATGTGAATGAATGTTGGTGTTCTCTCTGCAGATATTTATAATCACTAAAAGTAAAAATAAGCATAGGCGTTCTAACTAATATTAATAATATTATCTTTTCCTTTCAATTAAGGAGTAAACAAAACCATTGCAAGAATAAATAATTTTGAGACTTTACGGCGATGAGAGAATCGTAGACAAAGAATTGATATTTAACATAAACAATTTATCGCTAGATAATGGCTTTGAGTTTTACTTGACTAATGGTTGTATTTACTTACAATAATTTGTTAACAAACTAATGTTTTAATCAAAGTAAGTTAATTAGAAGTTCTTATCTAAATAATACGAATAACTAGAGAGAGTGTAGGAAATACATAGGCGTAACATGTAGGGTACATTACACCTTCCCTCTTAATGAGAAATTTTGTAAAAATTTTCACTTAAAATTAATACATAATAAGAATACATAAAATATAGTGTAAAACATACAATTTAATCCATATTAGTCTTGAGGGATGCAATTCTATTGCTCCTTCTAGGTGTGACATCTTTACAATTTTCTGCTTTATCACTCACAGATTGTTCTTTAATATTAATAGAGTCATAGTTTTTGTCATATGTAATGGCTATAGGTTGCTCATTTACAGCGTTTGTCTTTTTCTCTTTGCAATAATTAAACGTTATGCAATTTGTAATACAACTGTTTTCGTGGTTATGTCTTAAAACATATCTTTTACAGCGTTTAAATAATCTATAGAGAATGTAAATACCTAATACTTTTAATAGGCTTAAAAATATATAAACAAAATAGGAATTTTCGAATAGATTCAGAGAATTGTTATTTACTTCATCCTTAAGTTCGGAAAAAGTTTGATCTAAGTTAGACAATTTATGACTAGCTACATTAAGATTTTCTCGATCCAATGTAAATAGATGTGAAGGTAATATATGCAAATTGGTTAAGTTTTCGTATTCTTTTTTATTACAACAATCGTCGTCTACTAAATTAAAATTTGGAATTACCGATTTGAACTCATTTTGAAATAAGATTTTATTATTAGGCTTTAATACGGTTGTTGTGGTGTATAATTTACAATCCACGTTGGTAATTGTAAGAATTCCAGTATCTTTTAGAGTGTAATCGACAGGTGTAGAATCTTTACAGTTTAAGGTTACAAGATTTTCTTTTGGAAGAACAAACAACCATGAATTTGACCTATAAAGAGATTGCCATGTTTCGGTAATTACCTTTATTACGCGTACGTCACAGTTTTGGGGCAACGATTTTGGATTGAACATTAACTCTGTTTCGCATATCGGCTTAGTATAAGTGGAAAATATTGGTAAATCATTGATACAAACAAATTCATCATTAGATAAATGACTGCACGCATCTAAAGTTTTGAAAGAGGTATAGCTATTTTTTGCTTCCGAGGTTGCTAAATAGTCGAAAGAAGGTAAAATAAACATATGTTGATTATTACTATTTAACGTTGGTAGCGAAACTAATTTAAATATATCAAAATATAGTTGATTTACTAGAGGTATTTTGATTACGAAGATAATTTTATTTTCAGAAAAATAATAATTCATATGAACTAAAGATGTTATTTCATGAATATTTTGCTTTGTTAAAGGCAACACATAAGATGTAGATGAAGGTAAATGTAACAGACTTTTTGTTAATTCTTCTAAAAATTGACCCGGACTTATAATTATCGGGTGTATTTGATTACTTTTTGCCAATAGGATTGCATTAATTATCGATAAATACTCATTATTTAATTCGCTGATTAGCAAGGTAATTAAAGATAAATGTTCTTCGATTATTTGTTTAAGGTCCAATTTAATATAGTTCTTTGAATTCTCAATGCTTAATTTAGAAATTTGATTAAAGTTATTTTCAAAAATTAAGTTATTTTTTTCTATATTTGTTATTGAGGAATTGAAGTTTTGAATGGTACTTTGAACTATTTGAACCTGGTTATGTAATAAATCGATTAAATGATTGTCATTTAAAGAAATTTTATCAATTGCTTTATTATAATATTCTGCATCGTTTTGGTCTAAGGTTCCAAAAAGAGTTTTGAAGACAGAACCTATTCCGTTAATTAATCCACGTTTTACCCTTGGTTTATTAGCAAAATCCTTTAGGGTTTGGTCTTTTTCCTTTAAAATCGGAAATAATTGTTTAATAATATTCAGGGAAGTGTTACATAAATAGAAGTTTTTTATAGTTTTAGATGAGCATAAATCCTCAGTTTTGCCTAAAGTGTTTTCTAAAAATATAAGTTTATTTTGAAAAGAATCTAAATTAAGGTAAGTAACGAGTTGCCATGAAGAGTCGAAGAATTTAGCAGGTCCTATGTGGTCATAGTAAATACCTGAAGAATTTCTTACGAACTGAACATCAATTGGTCGTAATATAGGTGATGTTGACGCAATGATAAAGAAGGATGTTAATCTGAAACAAAAGCTGGTTTCAGTCGATCATTATGAACTGTTGTATGTTTATTTTTTATTAATAAGGTAGAGTTTACCTGAGAATTGATTTCTACAATACGGTAAGGACCACTGTAGTTTTGTGTTAATTTTTTAGATTTGTTTAATTTGGTTGCGCTATTTTCTAAATAGACAAAATCTCCTACGGCGAATTTAACTGGATGACTTTTTCTATCATAATAAGTTTTATTTATTTCTTTAGATTTAATTAGATTTTCATGAGCAATTTGTTGACTCTTTTGAAGTCTTAAGGTTAAATCATCGAGGTAATTATCATAGCTGTACTTGAAATCAGGGTTTTTCGTTAATTGTGATGGTATAGTTGGTTTATTTCCGAACACTAACTCGTACGGAGAGAATTTGGTAGATGTATGTACAGTAGTATTATAGGAAAAAATCGCAAAGTCTAGCCAATTATCCCAGTCGGATTGGTCTTGATTGATATAGTGTTTAAGGTACTCTGCTAATGTAGAATGAGATCTTTCAAGAGCACCGTTGGTTTGTGGATGATATGCAGTAGAGGTTAGATTTTTGATTTTAAAAAGTTTAGATACTTCACGGAATAAGTTTGACGTAAAGTCACGACCTTGATCAGTTAAGATTGATTCAGGTATACCGTAGTTGCAAATAAATCTGTGAACGAAAACATCGGCTATTGTTAATGCTTCGTGATTAGGGATCGCGTAAGCTTGAGTATATTTGGTAAGATCATCTTGTAAGGTTAAAATGAATTTGTTACCAGATAATGTTAGAGGTAACGGTCCTACGACGTCTAAAGCGACACGTTCGAAGGGTTTTTGTGATGTAGTTGTTATTTGCATAGGTTCACGGTTCTTTTTCCTGACTAATTTATTTTTTTGACAAGATTCACAACGTTTTACGAAATTTTTAATATCTAGTTTCATGTTATGCCATTTATAATTTTGTTTTATTCTAGCATAAGTTTTGTGAAATCCTGAATGACCTGATGTTGGGTTTGCATGATTTTCCTTTAATATTTGCGGTATTAAATCTTGATTAGGTGTAATAAGTACATCATGAAAAATATTAATATCGATATTAGAATTTTTAAAAATGAATCTTAGCATTGTTCTGATTTTTTTGAAATTTAATTGGTCAAATCCTATTCCTAACCTAGGAAGGTTAATTAAGTTGATATTGTTTTTAAATAAAATGTTTTTAAGTTGCATTAATAGATTAAAAAGAGTTTCATACTCGCCTTTTTCCCAATTATGTTGTTTGTTGATAAGATAGAAAATGCAAATGTCATTTTCTTTAATCATCTTTACATCTCCTACTTCTACATTAAGCTTTATTAGTTTTTCTTTATGACCAAATTTTTCGTTTAATTGCATAAATGATTTTTCGGTTGACTCGATGTCTTTAGAGATACAAACAGCAGAATGATTTAATTTTGATAAGATATTTTCACTACATTCAATTATTTTGTCATTGGTAATAATCGTATTTTGACACGCGTGAAGAAAATCAGAGTACGAAGGATTTTGAGTTGAATTTATAGTGTTAATTACGGCTTCTTCGGTTTTTATACGACTTAGAGCATCGGCAACTTGGTTTTGTTTACCTGGACGGTATTTAATATTATAATTGTATTCTTCTAGTAGTAAACGCCATCGGACTAAGCGAGAACTAGGATCTTTGACGCTAAAAAGCCACGTTAGAGGACGGTGATCAGTAAAAATATTAAATTTCCTACCGTACAGATAAGGACGGAAATGTTTGACTGCCCATACGATTGCCAATAATTCTTTTTCTATCGTGCTAAAATTCGATTCGCTTTTATTTAATGTTCGACTAGCGTAAGCTATCGGTAGATCGTTCTTTCCTTCGCCTTGTGACAGCACAGCGCCTATAGCGAAGTCACTAGCGTCGGTAGATAGAATAAAAGGTTTTTCGAAATCGGGGTATTGCAAAAGAGGTTCTTGAGTTAAAACATTTTTTAACGTTTCGAACGATTTTTGTTGGAGACTGGTCCACTGGAAAGGAACATTGTTTTTTAGCAATTTTGTCAGGGGTTGAGTAATTTTACTAAAATTTGAAATGAACCTTCTGTAGTACCCTACGAGTCCCAAGAACGAACGAATATCTTTGACGCTTTTTAATATAGGGTAGTTGAGAATACTTTCAATTTTACTTGGGTCTGGTTTAACTCCCGTTTCTGTGATTAGATGTCCTAGATACATGACCTCTTTACGTAAAAATTCGCATTTTTCAGGTTGAATTTTTAGATTGAACTCGGAAAGGCGTTGAAAAATTTCTCTTAATCTTTTGTTGTGAATATCGAGATCACTTGCATGGATAACAATATCGTCTAAGTAGACAAAACACCTATAATTTTGAATTCCGGCAAGAACTGTATTCATTAGCCTTTGGAAGGTAGATGGTGCATTGCGCAGCCCGAAAGGCATGCGTTTGAATTGAAAATGACCGGAAGGTACAGAGAATCCAGTTTTTGACGCATCGGCAGGATCCATTTTAACTTGATGGAATCCGGATGTTAGATCCAAGGTGGTAAAATACTTAGAATGACCTAGTTGATCTAAGATTTCAGTGATGTTGGGTAATGGATGGGAATCCCCAATACTTAGATCGTTTAGCTTTCGGTAATCAATAACTAAACGCCATTTTTTTCTCACCTGAAGCAGAAGACTTTTTTGGTACAACCCAGACAGGAGAATTCCAAGGAGAAGTGGAGTGTTCGATTATATCGTTATTTAACATTTTATTAATTTGTTTTTCGACTTCAGCTTTATGAACTTCGGGATAACGATATGTTTTGACATTTACAGGAATGTTGGAGTTAGTAGGGATTTGGTGCATGATTGCATCAGTACAGGTTAATTGATCGCCTTCTAAATGAAAAATGTGATTATATTCTTGGCATATATTGATTAAAGCGTTCTTTTCTTCGTCATTAAGGTGGTCGGTTCTTAAACAATCAGAAATTTTTTGTAGTCGACTAGAGTCATAATTATTAGAACTGGAATTAGAACAATTTATTGTATTAATACTTTGAATATTATTGGAATCATTGATTTCCTCTATATTTAAATCGATTTGAGATAGTTTTACAGTTTTTTCAGTAGTATTCAAAATTGAGGTTAGAGCTTCGTTATTGTTTATAGAGACAAGACTTTCACACAAGAATACACCTTCGAGTATTTCCATTTTAGGTAATATACCCTGTTGACTATCCGGCGTATTAAGTATATTTACTTTGATAATTTTTTCGCACCTGGGGGGAATCATTATATCTACTTGGGAAGTGTGATCACTAGAGATAGGAGGGGTTTGGACATTTATTAGCATAGGATGCGTTATGTGATGGATAAGTAAGTTTTGGTCATTGATGAGAAGTGAATCAGATTCATAATTAATACTAGCGGAAAATTTTTTTAATAAGTCATTTCCTATAATGCCTTCGAATGGAATGGGGAAGTCATCAGGAACTGCATGAAAAGCATAAGGTTGATTGCCAAAAATTGGTGAAGTAAAATAAGAATAAGATAGAGTTTTTGAAGGGTTGAGCGGATTAGTATCGATACCCTTTAAGGTAACAGGACAATCAGTATAACTGGTGATTTCGGAGGTTAGATTACTAATTTTAAAAAGACAAATTGTCGAACCTGTATCTATTAGAAACCTACAGCGTTTATTTAGCTCAGGTATATCAAGGTATACAAAGGAAGTAAGACCTTGAAAATTTATTAATGAAATTCGGCCTGTATGTAATTTGCGTTCCTCGTAGTGGCCTGATCGCGACGAGGAACTCTGGAGTTTAACGAGCTGTTAGAATTTTGAGTACTGTTATTTCCAGTGTTGGTAGGACTGTTATTATTGGATCCTTGATTGTTTTTTAAATTATTATTATATTGTCGTTTTCGACACTCATGTATTAAATGTCCCAGTTTTTTACAATAGTTACAAATTTTTGTACCTTGATTTTGTGACATAGCTTGATTTTGCGACGTACCTACATGTCTAACATTTTGGTTAGGGTTAAAATTATGCCTTTGAAAATTCGAGTGGTTACTATTAAAATTTTGTTTTTGATGGTTTGAGTTATAAACCTGTCTTGGAAGATTATAATTTTGAGAACGAATATTAGGATTAACATTATTTTGAATCCTATTCCTACAGTTAAAGGATGTATGTCCTCCGCGGTTGCAAAAAGTACAGTGACGTGTATTAGTATTATTTATGTTTTGATATTTCGAAATTTCTCTTAAGGATTTGAGTTCGCGTTCTTCGTTTAATGCGATTTGCACAGCTGTTTCTAAAGAGGTTGGATTACGCGACTTTACAACTATAGCAATATCTCTATTAAGTCCCATTAAAAATACACTAAGTGCTTGTTCTTGCAAGAGCTCAGTATAACCTTTGCGACGTTCAGTGCTTACAGAATTGTCTAAAGAGCCTAAGAGTTTAATATAGCAATTTTCTACTTTATTAGCAAAAGAGATTACGTCTTCGTTACTATTTTGTTTACATGAATGCAGTTCTAGCTGCCATTGGCCTTGAGTGCGTTTATCAGAATATCCGTCTAATAAATATTGTTTTAAAGTATCCCAATCTTCAAAATTTCTGTTTTTAATAAGTACCCTAGCTTTATCTGTGATTTTTGAAGTAATAATTGAAAATAAAATTTTTTTGTGCTCAGTTTTTACAAGAGACATAGCCATGGAACAATTGTCAATAAATTCGTGTAATTTACTTTTATCACCATCGTATTTAATTAGCATTCTGTCAGCCATTTCTAAAGAAATTGTTGTGTTTGTTGAGTCTGCGTTAGCGCTTGTACTAGGAGTAGTCATTTTTATAACGTTTATAAAAAGAAATAGAGTTTGATACGTGAGGATGTAGCAGCGAGTGAAAGTAGAAAATAGCAAAAATTTCAAAGGAGACTTACAAGATTAGCGACAGCATCTGGAACTTTGGCACACGACACAGGATATAGTCTGCTAGATTTGCTGGATTTTGGCTGTTGTACAATTGTTGGAGTTCGTTGTGGATTTTGGAGACTTCCTGGATTCACTTGTAGATATATGGTTGCTGGATTTTGCCTTGCTGGAGTTTGTTTTGAAGATAGTTGTTGGAGTTTGACTTGCTGGAGTTTGCTTGTAGATTGTTGCTGGAGTTTGTTTTGAAGATAGTTGTTGGAGTTTGACTTGCTGGAGTTTGCTTGTATGACTTCTTACCCGGACACTTGAATATCGAATCGGCTCATGTATACCGTAGTATCTTGAACATGAATTTTCCAATTTTCCGATTAAATCCCACTTCTGACACCAATTTTGTAATGTGTCGGGATAAAAGGAAAGTCACACTTGGATAACTAACTATATTTCTTAATAATATTAACAACTTTGAACTAACTAACCAACTGTCAGTTTGTCCGTAATACGTTTTGATTGAATAGAGCTAGAGAATCGAACGACTTAGAATGAGTTATGAATATATAATGTGAATGAATGTTGGTGTTCTCTCTGCAGATATTTATAATCACTAAAAGTAAAAATAAGCATAGGCGTTCTAACTAATATTAATAATATTATCTTTTCCTTTCAATTAAGGAGTAAACAAAACCATTGCAAGAATAAATAATTTTGAGACTTTACGGCGATGAGAGAATCGTAGACAAAGAATTGATATTTAACATAAACAATTTATCGCTAGATAATGGCTTTGAGTTTTACTTGACTAATGGTTGTATTTACTTACAATAATTTGTTAACAAACTAATGTTTTAATCAAAGTAAGTTAATTAGAAGTTCTTATCTAAATAATACGAATAACTAGAGAGAGTGTAGGAAATACATAGGCGTAACATGTAGGGTACATTACAATACCATAAATTAATTAAAAATGACAGACACAAAAAAATAAGAAAAACTCTATGTTGAGACTATGATCCAACGAAAATCCAATATTATAAATACCTCTTGTTCTCTAATTGATTACAAAAAGCTTACAATTCGTGCCAACATCAAAAACTAGCAACTTAGTACCAAATCCTGAAAACATTTATCAAACACTACAGCACACCCTTTTGTCCTAAATCATATTAAAACAATTAAAGTTGTTAAACTAAAAAAAAACATTAATTATACAGGTAGCCAACCTCACACGGCCAAAAAGACTTTAATCAAGTGAATATTTATAGTTTTTACGATCCCATTAATTCCCACAACAAGTGCAATTCAAATTAACCTAGCCGTCCTCTCAGGGCTCCAAAATATAATAATTAAACTAGAAATCTCAAAACTCCCGTGCAAAAATCTACTTAGACATTTATTAAATAGATGTGCTTTCTAATGCTTTCAGAAAATAGTAGCAGTTATAAATATATATATTCTTTTTCTTTTTAAACCATGACCAAAATATAAAGTTTATTCGAAACCAGAAACTTACTTCTCATTGTTCTTTCGTTCACTGTACGGTACGACACTGGCAGGTATTTTGACAGAAATAGTCTTCACTAAAGAAACCACTCACTCATAAATAAAATTATTGAAAAATATAACTTTTTTAATCTGAACTCATGTTACTTTTCTAAGTCTCAAAATATTATATTTATTTTAAAAGAAATTAATTAATTAATTAGTAATTAATTTTTGAATCGGGCAGAGTTTCGTTCTGCAACTGGATATTAAGATCTATCTTATTTTTCTGAATTTCACACTGCTTTTATAGCTGGAAATCGAGGTTCTATTTGCGTCACACAACGCACTTTTCCTTTGTTCTTAAGAACCGTGGCAAAAATAGAACGCAATACTAGGCTCGTGACAATGATATCATCATGACCCAAATTGAGTTCAAAAGAAGTCAACAACCAAAAACTTCTAGATTGTTCTCGAAGCTTTTGGTTTGACGTCACAATCTTTAGCCAAAGATATCAGATGTTTTCATGCCTGTGACGTGTTTTATGTTTATTTATTTTCTACACGAAAACAATCATTGTCTTTTGACATTGACATTGATTTAAATAAAAAAACAAAGATTTTAAATGTCAATTAATGAACCTTTTGTGAGAGTTAGCTGAACAATTCAAGTGAAGCTAAAATTATATTGTAGTACATTTTAAGTTAAAAATTTTTTTAGTAATTTGTCACCCTGTATCGGGCATCACATTACTCCCCCGTTACCTAGTCGAAATGGCTCTCAAGAGCTTTTTCGACAGGTCTACTTAGTATTGAAATTTATGTGTACTTTATTTTATTACCAGATGGTAAAATCTTCAATGAAAAAGAAAGTCAAGGGTTCATGTCCCTTTTGATTTACAACTCTTTGTGGTTGGTTTCAACTGACTTGTCGTCGCTACCTGTTACTATAAGTATCTGATTTCCTTCAATAAAAAAAAATGGTTATAACTACTCGAATAAAAATTATTCATATAGGGTGTATAAAATATATATTGTAAAATAGTAATAAATGCATTGTAAAATGTTAAGGTAAAATAAAAATATAGAAAGGAATATAAAAACTAGAATATACAATCGTACATGTTTCTTAAGTTAAAATTAATCACCTTACGTCTACTATAATTGAATTCATAACTAAATTTACCTTACGTTTTTCTAAATCAACTATATACAGTCCCAATGGTTTTTTTTTTTTAATCCCAACCTGTCTTCTACATTCAGATCCTACGGAAACGTAGTCGGAACTCCTCAGTTTGTTCCACCTGATAGTTATCAGGGAGGGGTCCATTTTCGGTGGGCACAGGTCGTCCGTGGCCCACAGGTGTAGGTCTGCTTCGTTGTGGCAAGACTGGACCTGGGTCGGCGGTGTTATTTCTCCGGCGGTGGGGCCTGCCATGTCCGAGGCCCTCCGGAGTTTGAGGCATCACTGGGAGAGGATCCAGGGGCACGAACTGGGATCCGGCCCTCGCTTCTTATCGTCCTGCAGGTGATGGGGGTGGGGCTGCCGTTGCCACATGGAGTCTGGCGGGTCGTAGGATTTGGCGGGCTGCTCCTCTTGGGACGCCGGATGGCCCTGGCTGGGGGGAGGAGACTCTGGGTGGCTGTGATGGTTGACCTCCTAGGGGACCCCCAGTACACAAGTTGCAGGGACATTGCGGGATCCTCGCTTGCATTAGTAAACCCCAATAGGTCGAAGCCATCGAGACCCCGGTTGGTGGGCAGCATAAGGCGCAATCGCATGCTCCCATTTCCAGCTCTCTTCCTTCCGCTGTGGCCCAATGGACAATGAAAGTTCTGTATTCTGCATGTAGCATTTCACACCATAAGGCCACTAATGCCTTTAGCGGAAACAGAGCTGGATAGCACAGTCCGTCTCCACCCAACAGGAAATAGAGGTCCCTCAAATGGACCAGGGAAGCCCGCAACAGGAGATTCTTTATGGAGTTGTCCTCCACCAACCGCAAATAGGTTAAAAACACAATTATCCACGTGGTCATGGTTGTTTTTTTTTTTTTTTTTTTACTTTGATAAAGTAAACTGCACTTTTAACTTTTAAATTTTTTTTTTGTTCTGGCACACTACCG
The DNA here is from genome assembly GCA_963920685.1 of Polydrusus tereticollis. Classification (NCBI taxonomy): domain Eukaryota; kingdom Metazoa; phylum Arthropoda; class Insecta; order Coleoptera; family Curculionidae; genus Polydrusus; species Polydrusus tereticollis. The sequence continues at coordinate 97,564,612 of OY987333.1, forward strand.
CTCAATCAGAGTTCAAAGGTTTTACTGTAAGGTCGTTTGAATTTCGTAAGTTACATCACTAAGAATTTTTGTAAACCCCTCGGTGGTGGGGACTTAAACGTATTCTATTAGTTAAGATAAGTATTCTTGCTACCCCAATAACACACCCGATTTCAAATGCTCTCCTTTGTTAACGTATATCTTTATTCTTTCGGTCTCCGTCATTAGTTTGGCTTAAGTGTAAATAAAATAATCCTACCCTATCACCTTCTACCCTAAACGACAATTGCTTTATCCTTGTTTTCTATATGAATTTTTCCATACAGGTGTCTTTATTCTTCGCCTCTTTCCCTTTCTTAAGTAAAACTCATTGGTCCTTTTTACTTATCTGTACTTAGATAAGTTCTCGTGTGAAAATAAAATTCTTGTTTCTTAAGTGTTAAATTTTTCCCATGTTCTCATAATTAAAGTATCTTTGAGTTTTCAAGTGGTTATCTTTTCCTAGATTATCGCTTTTTATCTCCCTATTCAAGTACCTAATTTAGTTATCTTATCCCTTATTTTTAACTATAACAACTTAAATTAAACTTACAGATAGCTTATATCTTCGACACGGTTGATTCTTCTTCACTTTTAGTGGAGCGGTCGAATAAGCTCCATTTTACTGGTGGTAGTTTTGTTAGTTCTTTTCTCAAATTAAAAAAAAACATTTTGATTATTCCCTATACTTAATTCATTCTCAGTAGAGAAGTGTACTCGCCTCTCTTGGGCATTATCGGCTGATAGGCTTCTGTTGTCTGGCACTTCGTTGGTGACTCCGCATTTCGTCCATTTTGTGTTTTCTTCTTCTTCCTGTTTCTTAGTTTTCAACAGTTTTCTTTGAGTATGATGTATGACAAATAACGTTAAGGTATCCCAGAAGGAAGCTAATAAATGACAGGTACAACCATTTAAGTTATGTATAGATACGGCATTCATAAATGTCTCAATGACAAACTTAATTATACGAAAAATAATATACAGGCCCAATAGTCCGCTGGTCCATTCTCCTAGCAATGTAAAATAACCATATAATTTGCGAATCGAAGAATTGGCTAGATTTTCTATTTCTTCTTTGTTGAATAGACTCAACGTGGAAAATCCTTGTGTATTTACTTCTTGTCCAGCAATTCTCCTAATTAATATATTGTTCAAGGCATTTCGTTCCAAATTAAAAACCATTGCGTCCTGAGCTTTTTTAATTTCCTGATAGGTATATAATCCTCCTGCTCCTAGGTCTTTTATGGATTGAAATTTGAAGTGCTCTTCCGCGTCTACTCGAAGTTGTTGCGGTACTAATCCCAAAGTCGGGTAAGGATCAAAACCTACCCATTTATTTTCGATAAAGTACATCGACGGAATGAGAGTACTACAATCTACTTGGGTAGCATGTTTTTGCAGAATTCTTGTCACTGGCGACATATAAAAGCTTTGGTTATACGCCGTTACTGGCAATTCTATATAGCAATGCTCTTCTCGGCGAACTTCAATAGGTACGGGTTGACATTTCATTAAATACATAACCTCGCCTGCCACTTTGGCAACATAGCCTAATTGATTCTTTACTAAAGACGCAACACTATTTGGGTTTACCGTTGCCATGATTAAACGATTTTTTAATATTTCTCTATGCAGAAGACATCGTCGGTGAATGGTCTGGGAAAACATGTCATTGAGACTACGTTTAAAGGACTGTTCCACATATAAAAATTTCGTATTAACATAAGTTATCAGGTCAGCATTTCTGTTTGTAGAAGTTTCAGTGAAAGGGGTCATGTCGGTGGCGCGGTTTTTTCGAATCAACATAAGGCGTGGATGTTCACTTTGCCATACTGAAACTCCACATACAGTTTCTGGTCGAAGAAGCTGCATAGCAAAAACTTTCGACCGATCTTCCACTACTGCATATTGGTGTCCTATTATAATTGATTCTTTTTCTTTTACAAAAGTTACTGATCCTTCGTATAAAATATTAAATTGTTGGCACATCTTAGGATAAGTTCTGTCCCAGGTCGATTCTCCATTCACACTGTCTACACAATAACCTTCCAGAAAAGCGCATCCAACGCCATTATGAAGTAATATTTCATTGGTATCCAACGAAACTTTAGCGTAATAGTCCGTAAGAGTGGCCTTTACATTTGCCTGCACAATAACATTTTTCCACTGTACTCCATCTTCAATATACTGAGTTCCTGCGCAATTATAACTAGAATCTACAGAACCTGCTATCATAAAGGACGCGGATGTGGTAGAATTTGGCTTTAAATTACTAATGGTGTGTCCATTTAGTCTTTTCAATTCTCTAAAAGCATGAGTCTTTCGGCATTCCTCACTCCCAAGTTCAGAAATATATGTTGATATTCCTCCATCTACAGCCGATTGATGCGAGAATGCTCCGCAGTAAGTAATTAGCCTTGTAACTACAATTAAACACGAAAATACATGAACATATTCATATTGCCGTTTTTCAATAATTTGGGCGAAACCCTCCTCGACTAAATATCCCGTTTCAGGGTCTGGACAGACGCTTACCTCACGTAACGAGATAGCTGAAATATTTGTTGACGGATTCTTACAATCGTATGCAATTAATACGGCGTGGGTAAATTGGACCAGCGCCGCAATGATGATGATTCCCAGCCTTTCTGCAACAAGTGAATTTATTTTAGACTTATTTTTCTTGGTTGGAGATATTTAGTTATATCTGATTTCATTAAAAATTTTTTTTTTTTTTTTTTAATCTAAATGATAGTCCCTATATCGTTCAGGCAATCGAACTTCTCGAGTCCTAGTGCGCCTTTGGATATCAAAATTTATCTCGGCTGGTTCCTCCTCAGGGGATTCGTAGTTACTTGAAGATCCCTCCGAGTTGTCTAGGATTATTTCATCTTCCTCGTCCTCGTCTTCTGATTCTTCTACCTCGTTAGGCTGCTGTAGATTTTCTTCTCCTCGTCCTTCCTCTAAAAACTGGTCAATTAATTCCTGTCTGTCTTCTTTATGGAATAAGGGCTCTTCTACATCTATATTATCGTCCTTTGACGAATTCTTCAGTGGTTTTTTAAAATCTGCATCACTCATTTTGCATGGTTTAAGTCGATCAGCATGTACCATGTGCTCTTTTTGTCGGTTCAACTCCTTTACCTTAAAAGTTACTGGACCTTTCTTTTCAATTATTCTAAATGGACCTTTCCATTTTGTATGGAATTTTCTTGATAATTTCTTACCAGGAATAACAGGGGTATACATATATACCAGGTCTCCTAAATTAAATTCTTTTCTAGTGGTGCGGGCGTTATGTTTTTCACATCTCTTAGTTATGCTATTTTCTATGTTAGCGCGAGCTAGCTCGTGAGCAGCTTGCATTTTTTCCATCATTTCACTTACAAAATTAACGTCTACTTCATATTTTAACGATTGTTGACGGATTGTTAAGTGTATGGGAAGTTCCATATCTCTTCCAAACATAAGAAAATATGGGGACTCCTGTGTGGCTTCATGAATCATATTACGATATGCCATTAAACAGTAAGGCAATATGTCATCCCAATTAGCGTTATGCTCCGTTACAAAATGGCTTATCATTGTTTTTAAACTTCTGTGCATTCTTTCTATAATGCCGTTCGCGCTTGGATGGTAAGGTGTAGTCTTCAATTTCTTAATTTCCAGCAATTTACATATTTCCGTAAATAATTTTCCTACAAACTGGGACCCACAATCTGTTAAAAGCTCTCTAGGCGTTCCAAATCTACAAATAATATGTTCCACAAAAGCTCTAGCAACAGTTTTTGCCGTAATGTCAGGCAGAGGAATACATTCTGGATAACGTGTTAAATAATCTACGCAAGTTAACAAATATCGGTTACCGTTAATTGTGCTATTCAATGGTCCTACTAAATCGAGGCTTATTCGTCCCCATGGCATAGAGGGAACTACATTTTTCTGTAGTGCAGTAGGTGGCTGATAGTTAGTTTTTCGCAGGTTACATGAGTGACATTTCTCAACATAGCTTTTTACATCTTTATTAATAGTTGGCCAATAAAAATCTCTTTTTATTAATTCTAGGGTTTTCTTCTGCCCACAATGAGAAGCATAAATAGAATTATGGTACATCTTTAGCAATTCAGGTATAATGGCGGCGGGTGCCATAACCGGATCATGTCTTTGATGATCTTGTCTTTGTTGATATAATACACCTTCAGGACTTAGGTAATATGGTGTTTCCTCTATATTCTCTGCACTTATTAGGTTTCTTAGGTAATCGTCTTCCTGCTGTAATTGTCTAATTTCTTCGATGCTCCAAATAACTGACGTCATCGGAGTATATTTTTCCTCATTAATCTTGGCTATAAGTCCAGTTGACTGAAATCCTTCCTCCGTTCTTAAACGAGTCAAACTATCAACATTACAATTTTGTTTCCCAGGTCTATATTCGATAGAAAAACTGTATTCCATCAAATACATTGCCCACTTAGCTAATCTCGAACTAGGGTCTTTTATGGTTAATAAATATTTTAATGGCCGATGGTCTGTCACCACCGTAAAGTGGGTGCCAATTACATAGTTTCTATAGGATTTCACAGCAAAGATAACTGCTAAACATTCCCTTTCTATAGCACTATATCGCCTTTCTGCATCGTTAAGTACTCGACTGGAGTAACATACAGGGTGTTCTAAACCATCATATTTCTGTGATAGAATTGCGGCTATACTTGTTGAACTAGCGTCCGTATTTATTACAAATGGTTTACTAAAATCGGGATATTTCAAAATTGGCGGTGAAATTAAAGCTGCTTTTAGGCTCTCAAATGCTTGTTGTTGTTCAGTAGTCCAATGAAATTATGTTTCTTAGTAAGATAAGTCAATGGCTGGCTAATTTTTGCGAAATTTTTAACAAATTTTCGGTAAAATCCACATAACCCAAGAAATGCTCTGATTTCTTTTACTGTTTTCGGTACAGGGTACGACCTGATAATTTTCGTTTTATTAGGATGGGTGGTATATCCTCCTTCTTTTATAAGGTGTCCCAAATATTCAATTTCATTTTTCATAAAGTGGCATTTTGTTGGTTTGAATTTTAAATTACTTTCCCGCATTTTCTCAAACACATGTTGCAATCGTTCTAGATGTGTGTTGACATCTTCTGAAAAAACAATTATATCGTCCAAATATACCAAGCATTCTTTATATGTCAGTTTCCCCAATATATGGTACATCATTCGACTCCAAGTGGCTGGAGCGTTTTTCAATCCCATCGACATTCTAAGGAAATGATAGTGATTTTCCGGCGTGGAAAAGGCCGTCTTTTCTTGATCATCGGGATGTACAGGAACTTGAAAGTATCCTGAGGCCAGGTCCATAGTAGAAAATAAACTAGCTCCCGATAGTTTATCCAAAGTTTCCTGAATATTAGGTAGGGGAAAATAGTCCGTCTTACTAATATCATTCAATAAACGGTAGTCAACTACCAGTCTGTGTTGTACCTCTTCTCCTGGGTGCATTTTCTTTTCCACCAGTATACAAGGAAAACTCCAAGGAGACTGACTTTCTACAATTATTTCGTCATCCAATAATTTTTTAATTTCTTTTTTCAGTATCCCCTGTCTGTGGTATGGGACTCTATAAGGTCTCTTTAAAATAGGTGGTACATTTTCGGTAATGATTCTATGTACGACGTCATTGGTACAGGTTAATTTTTGATCAGGAGCTCGAAATATATCAATATATTTGACAACCAGATCCCTTAATCTTTTCAAATCTAACGTTAGTGGTTTTTCTAGCTGCAATTGTGCTAGAATTTCCTCAGTATCCCTTTTTGTCACTGTACGTAAGGGACAGTGGTCTAAAGACGTAGATCGTTCTTGAATTTCCACCTCATATGCGTGTGCAAGGATCGTTTTAGGCTTTACACAAATATCTTCATTAGTGAGGTTAGTCATCCGTAGTGGAATAAATTGTTCTGTCTAACACAACACCCTAGCTACTAGTAAGCCTTCTGGTAGATCAGAATTAGGCTCCATAATCAGGCACGAAGTCTTAATTTCAGACATGTTTTTAAGAATAACTGGGCACACAGCTTCACTCATCCGTGGAATAACTAATTCTTGATTCAAGTTCACAAAAGCCTTCATACACTTGTTATCTCCTTTTAATTCACTTGGCTTACCTTTTTCTTCTTCTCGTTCTCGTAAAATTTCAAAATTGCTTTCGTTAAGGTTCTCTCCCATGCTTGGCACTGTCATATTCAGTCCAAGATCAACATCTGATCCATCCTCATACGGGTTAAAAAAACTCTCACCTTTCCCTTGCTCTCTCTCAGCAAAAACTTCCTCCTGACTCACATTCAGGTCATTCAAACGTTCTTTCTTCAAAATCTCACTTTTCCCGTGCTCTCTCTCAGCAAAAACTTCCTCCTGACTCACATTCAGGTCATTCAAACGTTCTTTCTTCAAAATCTCACTTTTCCCGTGCTCTCTCTCAGCAAAAACTTCCTCCTGACTCACATTCAGGTCACTCAAACTTTCTTTCTTCAAAATCTCCATATTTTTCTTCTTTAGTTTATTTACCAGGGAAGCTGCAGTCTTCCTAGATTTAGTCGTAGAAACTTCCATCAGTGGTTCAAGTTCAGGGCGAGTACCAATCACCTTTGAACTTTCTTCCTCCGTTATTGGTACTAACGAGAAAGTCTGCGTAGAAATATCTTTTGACCAAGTCTTCATTTCTCTGGTATTTAAACCTGCAATAACTTGCCTTAATTGCACTAGCTCGAATTCTAACTTAGCAATTCGACTACAAAACCCTTCTTCATCTTTTGTCAACAAGCCCTGCTTGCTACATACCAAATCCTCACTAAACAGTGGTATCACATTATCAAATGCATACATACAATTACTTTTCCAATCAATTTTAATCCCGTGAGTTTGTAAAAAATCAATTCCTAGCAACATTTCAGTACGAAAGCTGTCTGTATCAACGACAATAAAATCATGTTGCACTATAGTATTTTCTGAAAACCTTAACGAAATTTTTGCAACTCCAACAGTTGGTATAGTATTTCCTTGAATATCGACTAAGGAAATTCCATTATACTCTTTTATAAACCCCTTGGCAATATTGGGTTTAATTAGGGATACGCATGCTCCTGAATCAATTAAAGCGTAACAGTCTCTGCCACTTACACTTACGGTAATTGCATTACCTACTTTAGGAGCTTTATTACCTGAACATGCATATATCCCTACCCTCCTCTCAACGTCTATTCCCAATTTGTTTCCTTGGCAGCCGAACTTCGGGGTTGAGAAGTGGCTGCGTTGGTGTTTAAAGCTCTTGAGCCATTCACCTGTTGATTTTTGAAACAATTTCTTGCAAAGTGTCCCGGTTTTCCGCAAGCGTAACACACCTGATCTCTGTTTCCAGGTGTTCTTTGCTGATAAGCAATATTTTGGGGACAGGACGCCTTAAAATGACCGGGTTTACTACATTGATAACATACCATTTGATTGGTCATCCTGCAAAACTTCTCCGTGTGTCCTGTCTTCTTGCATTTATCACACTTAAACACCTTGGCTTGTGAGGCAAAATTCTTTTTATAACTATTTTGTTTCTCTGCTGAATTCCAATTCACTCCTCTGTACTCTCTACTAATGGAGGGATGAATGAGATGTTCGATAGACTCTTCTCTTTCTGCAGTATCTAACGCTTCGTCAAGAGTCTGTGGATTTCCTGACAAAACTCGCTGCTTTATTGGCATCACGAGTCCCAATATAAATTGAGTCGTAATATCTTGCTCCAATTTTCTTTGTATAGGTAAGTCATTTGCTGTATCTCCGGTAAGAGTAATTGTTTGATTACCGAGTAACTTTAAACGGGTCAAGTACTGTCTACAGGATTCTCCAGTTTTTTGCTTACAGTCCATAAAATTTTTCATTGCCGATCCTGTTACACAGGGACGGGTAAATTGTTTTCTTAACGAATTTTTCAGTAGGTTCCAATTTGAAGTGCTTAAAAGAGCGGGTTCAGAGTCAATAAATTGCTTGGCTCTATGACGAAGTTTGAGTCGAGCAATTGACACCATTTGTTGGTCGGTCCAATTCGCAACAGCACTTGTTTCTTCAATTACTGCTAGAAATTCTTTCACATTGGTCGTTCCATCGTATGTTGGTAACGAATCAAGACCTATAACAAGGTTTCCAGGGGCAATATTTGGACTAGCAGGAGGTCCTCCTCCTATAGCACGAGGTGTAGGCGACGTGACCGTTAAAGTGGTGGTCATTGTCGACGTCGTGGTAGCAATGATTGGCGTCGTGGTAGGACCGGTAGCCATCTTAGCACAGGGTTACAAAAATCTTCGTTCTATTGCCAAAATAGTTTTTTCTTAAAAAAAAATTCGGTAGGCCCTCAGCGTCGGGGTATTTTACGCTCAAATTTGCCTCTGCCCGGCGCCTCCACCAATTATAGTGCTGCGCTACCCCTCTCTAATAAAGTAATTTACTTTACTTACGGTTTATATATATATCAAGGCCTACAACTCCTGGCAGCAGCTACAAGGGTCTTTGCTATTTTGGAAATAGTCACCTTCCTTTCACGCACCAACACAGAACTACACTTTACCTATGTTTCCTATTTATTTTCCACACTATCAAATATTAATGATGTTCCTGTATCATATGATATCAGGTTTGTAACCAGAAAGAATAAAAATGAACAATTTTTATATCTTGACTTAATTGTTAGAATCAGATTACTATTCGTTCTCTTAGCTTTTTGGAATAGTAGAATCAACTTGGTAGAGCAAAATCAATTTGGTAGAGCAAAATCAGTTTGGTAGAGCAAAATACTAAAAAAAATCCCCTTCTAAATTTAAGCATAAAAACACCGAGAATTTATAGGGTTAAAATAATTCCTTTATTTAAATATAAGTATCGTAATTGGAGAAATTTTCAAAATAATGATAAATATAAAAACTTTACACACAATAGATACCATAAATTAATTAAAAATGACAGACACAAAAAAATAAGAAAAACTCTATGTTGAGACTATGATCCAACGAAAATCCAATATTATAAATACCTCTTGTTCTCTAATTGATTACAAAAAGCTTACAATTCGTGCCAACATCAAAAACTAGCAACTTAATACCAAATCCTGAAAACATTTATCAAACACTACAGCACACCCTTTTGTCCTAAATCATATTAAAACAATTAAAGTTGTTAAACTAAAAAAAAACATTAATTATACAGGTAGCCAACCTCACACGGCCAAAAAGACTTTAATCAAGTGAATATTTATAGTTTTTACGATCCCATTAATTCCCACAACAAGTGCAATTCAAATTAACCTAGCCGTCCTCTCAGGGCTCCAAAATATAATAATTAAACTAGAAATCTCAAAACTCCCGTGCAAAAATCTACTTAGACATTTATTAAATAGATGTGCTTTCTAATGCTTTCAGAAAATAGTAACAGTTATAAATATATATATTCTTTTTCTTTTTAAACCATGACCAAAATATAAAGTTTATTCGAAACCAGAAACTTACTTCTCATTGTTCTTTCGTTCACTGTACGGTACGACACTGGCAGGTATTTTGACAGAAATAGTCTTCACTAAAGAAACCACTCACTCATAAATAAAATTATTGAAAAATATAACTTTTTTAATCTGAACTCATGTTACTTTTCTAAGTCTCAAAATATTATATTTATTTTAAAAGAAATTAATTAATTAATTAGTAATTAATTTTTGAATCGGGCAGAGTTTCGTTCTGCAACTGGATATTAAGATCTATCTTATTTTTCTGAATTTCACACTGCTTTTATAGCTGGAAATCGAGGTTCTATTTGCGTCACACAACGCACTTTTCCTTTGTTCTTAAGAACCGTGGCAAAAATAGAACGCAATACTAGGCTCGTGACAATGATATCATCATGACCCAAATTGAGTTCAAAAGAAGTCAACAACCAAAAACTTCTAGATTGTTCTCGAAGCTTTTGGTTTGACGTCACAATCTTTAGCCAAATATATCAGATGTTTTCATGCCTGTGACGTGTTTTATGTTTATTTATTTTCTACACGAAAACAATCATTGTCTTTTGACATTGACATTGATTTAAATAAAAAAACAAAGATTTTAAATGTCAATTAATGAACGTTTTGTGAGAGTTAGCTGAACAATTCAAGTGAAGCTAGAATTATATTGTAGTACATTTTAAGTTAAAAATTTTTTTAGTAATTTGTCACCCTGTATCGGGCATCACAGCCGTACAATTCCAATACGTTGTCGTAAGAAATGAACATTTATTACTTTATCCGTTTCTATCGTGTTTTCACTAGTTATAATGGATCTGTTTTAAGAAGCAGTACAATTTCTATCGTTCTCTATTGTATTATAGCCGTACAATTCCAATATGTTTTTGTAAGAAATGAACATTTATTATTCTATCCGTTTCTATCGTGTTTTTACTAGTTATAATGGATCTGTTTTAAAAGGCAGTACAATTTCTATCGTTCTCTATTGTATTATAGCCGTACAATTCCAATATGTTTTTGTAAGAAATGAACATTTATTACTCTATCCGTTTCTATCGTGTTTTTACTAGTTATAATGGATCTGTTTTAAAAGGCAGTACAATTTCTATCGTTCTCTATTGTATTATAGCCGTACAATTCCAATATGTTTTTGTAAGAAATGAACATTTATTAGATACTCTATCCGTTTCTATCGTGTTTTTACTAGTTATAATGGATCTGTTTTAAAACGCAGTACAATTTATATCATTCTCTATTGTATTATAGCCGTACAATTCCAATATGTTTTTGTAAGAAATGAACATTGATTACTCTATCCGTTTCCATCGTGTTTTTACTAGTTATAATGGATCTGTTTTAAAAGGCAGTACAATTTCTATCGTTCTCTATTGTATTATAGCCGTACAATTCCAATATGTTTTTGTAAGAAATGAACATTTATTACTCTATCCGTTTCTATCGGGTTTTTACTAGTTATAATGGATCTGTTTTAAAAGGCAGTACAATTTCTATCGTTCTCTATTGTATTATAGCCGTACAATTCCAATATGTTTTTGTAAGAAATGAACATTTATTACTCTATCCGTTTCTATCGTGTTTTTACTAGTTATAATGGATCTGTTTTAAAAGGCAGTACAATTTCTATCGTTCTCTATTGTATTATAGCCGTACAGTTCCAATATGTTTTTGTAAGAAATGAACATTTATTACTCTATCCGTTTCTATCGTGTTTTTGCTAGTTATAATGGATCTGTTTTAAAAGGCAGTACAATTTCTATCGTTATCCATTGTATTATAGCCGTACAATTCCAATTTGTTTTTATTCGAAATAAACATTTATTACTTTATCCGTTTCTATCGTGTTTTCACTAGTTATAATGGATCTGTTTTAAGAAGCAGTACAATTTCTATCGTTCTCTATTGTATTATAGCCGTACAATTCCAATATGTTTTTGTAAGAAATGAACATTTATTACTCTATCCGTTTCTATCGTGTTTTTACTAGTTATAATGGATCTGTTTTAAAAAGCAGTACAATTTCTATCGTTCTCTATTGTATTATAGCCGTACAATTCCAATATGTTTTTATTCGAAATAAACATTGATTACTTTATCCGTTTGTACCGTGTTTTTACTAGTTAAAATGGATCTGTTTTAAAAAGCAGTACAATTTCTATCGTTCTCTATTGTATTATAGCCGTACAATTCCAATATGTTTTTGTAAGAAATGAACAATTATTACTTTATCCGTTTCTATCGTGTTTTTACTAGTTATGATGGATCTGTTTTAAAAGGCAGTACAATTTCTATCGTTCTCTATTGTATTATAGCCGTACAATTCCAATATGTTTTTGTAAGAAATGAACATTTATTACTCTATCCGTTTCTATCGTGTTTTTAGTAGTTATAATGGATCTGTTTTAAAAGGCAGTACAATTTCTATCGTTATCTATTGTATTATAGCCGTACAAATCCAATACGTTTTTGTAAGAAATGAATATTTATTACTTTATCCGTTTCTATCGTGTTTTCACTAGTTATAATGGATCTGTTTTAAGAAGCAGTACAATTTCTATCGTTCTCTATTGTATTATAGCCGTACAATTCCAATACGTTGTCGTAAGAAATGAACATTTATTACTTTATCCGTTTCTATCGTGTTTTCACTAGTTATAATGGATCTGTTTTAAGAAGCAGTACAATTTCTATCGTTCTCTATTGTATTATAGCCGTACAATTCCAATATGTTTTTGTAAGAAATGAACATTTATTATTCTATCCGTTTCTATCGTGTTTTTACTAGTTATAATGGATCTGTTTTAAAAGGCAGTACAATTTCTATCGTTCTCTATTGTATTATAGCCGTACAATTCCAATATGTTTTTGTAAGAAATGAACATTTATTACTCTATCCGTTTCTATCGTGTTTTTACTAGTTTTAATGGATCTGTTTTAAAAGGCAGTACAATTTCTATCGTTCTCTATTTTATTATAGCCGTACAATTCCAATATGTTTTTGTAAGAAATGAACATTTATTAGATACTCTATCCGTTTCTATCGTGTTTTTACTAGTTATAATGGATCTGTTTTAAAACGCAGTACAATTTATATCGTTCTCTATTGTATTATAGCCGTACAATTCCAATATGTTTTTGTAAGAAATGAACATTTATTACTCTATCCGTTTCCATCGTGTTTTTACTAGTTATAATGGATCTGTTTTAAAAGGCAGTACAATTTCTATCGTTCTCTATTGTATTATAGCCGTACAATTCCAATATGTTTTTGTAAGAAATGAACATTTATTACTCTATCCGTTTCTATCGTGTTTTTACTAGTTATAATGGATCTGTTTTAAAAGGCAGTACAATTTCTATCGTTCTCTATTGTATTATAGCCGTACAATTCCAATATGTTTTTGTAAGAAATGAACATTTATTACTCTATCCGTTTCTATCGTGTTTTTACTAGTTATAATGGATCTGTTTTAAAAGGCAGTACAATTTCTATCGTTCTCTATTGTATTATAGCCGTACAATTCCAATATGTTTTTGTAAGAAATGAACATTTATTACTCTATCCGTTTCTATCGTGTTTTTGCTAGTTATAATGGATCTGTTTTAAAAGGCAGTACAATCTCTATCGTTATCCATTGTATTATAGCCGTACAATTCCAATTTGTTTTTATTCGAAATAAACATTTATTACTTTATCCGTTTCTATCGTGTTTTCACTAGTTATAATGGATCTGTTTTAAGAAGCAGTACAATTTCTATCGTTCTCTATTGTATTATAGCCGTACAATTCCAATACGTTTTTGTAAGAAATGAACATTTATTACTTTATCCGTTTCTATCGTGTTTTCACTAGTTATAACGGATCTGTTTTAAGAAGCAGTACAATTTCTATCGTTCTCTATTGTATTTTAGCCGTACAATTCCAATATGTTTTTATACGAAATGAACATTTATTACTTTATCCGTTTCTATCGTGTTTTTACTAGTTATAATGGATCTGTTTTAAAAAGCAGTAGGTACAATTTCTATCGTTCTCTATTGTATTATAGTTTTTGAAATATTTACCAAAACATCTCACTAAACATAATAAAGTTTTTTAAACAAAATTGTTAGGCGGCCAGGGCAAAAAAAGCAGGTTTTTCAATTTAAACATTTTGACATTACTACGTATCAGGGATAAGTAAGTAAGTATACTTTTGTAAAGCGGAAATGCGGAAATTTTTTTCAAGAAATTAATTTTTCAAAGATGATCATAGATATGGGTTTTTCATTCGTGAGGGAAACTGTGTTCTCGTAAATAGATTTTATCCAACGCTTCTAGATATCGTCTTTCGGGAATCTCAGTCTCATAAAATTTACTTGCGAGAAAAATTTTTTTCTCTTTGCCAATAAATATACCATATTTCATATCATCTTTAAATTAATTTCTTGAACAAAGACTGCACTTACTTATTTCGGACAAGTAATGTCAAAAATAATTTAATTGTAAAATATGCTTTTTTTCCATGGCCGCGGTCGCCCCCGCCTAGTCTTCCACTTTATTATGGATAGCGACATTTTTGGTTTTTGGTAAATATTTTGAAAACCGTTAAGTTTTAAATAAATTGTGATTACAAAAATTATTGGCTTTGAAATTCTATTTGAAATAGTAAAATAATATACAGGGTGCTTCAGTTGAAAAACTTGAGCAAAGCTAATTTAAAACGTCATTTTTTAAACCTTATTTTGAACACCCTGTATAAAACAGATACATACTATTTTATTCATAGTATTTCTAGATCCCTTACCATATAATAAATCTCACATAATGCCGTGATTAAAAATATGCTTTTAGGTAGTTTTTTAAATTTATTTTTCCAGGACGGCAAGAAACTTTTTTTTTTAATTTATTGCTCCTAAACTACATAAGCAAATCAAATCAAATCAAATTCTTAGCAATCATAAAGGGCACCAATAGTAAAACTAAATATGCAAAAAAATACGGGGTGTCTCATTAAAAAAAATACCTCTTTATGTGATCACACCTTTTTGGATCACCCTGTATATACGAAAATATTTTCCCGAAATGCATCCTATAAATCAATATAAGTGAGGATATAAACGAGACTCCTAACTTAAATCTTATAGGAGCTATGGAAGCTTGGCACAGTGTTGCAGGTTGCAGGACCCTGTAGAGTAATACTTGACTTGAAAGAGCATGTTACCTATTGGCCATTAACCGGCTATACTCGATGATTGTAAGGTTATGGAAACCTGATTTGATACTTGATTTACTGCGCACTTTTTTTTGTTTAATCCTTGATCCCGGTTCCATTTTTTGTATAGCTATTTAGCATTCAACCTACTATTATACCCATTGGTAAACCAGCTTAACTTTTTCGTTATATTTTCTATAGAGTAACACTGGCTCGAAAGAGCACGTTACCTATTGGCCATTAACCGGCTATACCCGATGATTGTAAGGTTATGTCAAACCTGATTTGATACCTCTTGATACTTGATTTGCAAGTTCTCTCATATAGTGTATTTATCGTTTTCTTTTACTATCTTATGTTTTCCTTTTAATTTTGGCATGAATAATATCGATAAACATTTTATTATTTTAACATAAACATTTAAGAAAGTATTATTCTTTTTTGTACGCAAATTTAGCTTTAATTTGTGAATATTTTTGGCATAATGTCACTTTGCTACCCAGTACGTTTTGACAATGCATTATGTCTCGAATCTCTTTTTTATTTGTAATTAATCTTCAAGTGGGCTGCTGCCCGGTAATAAGTACAATGTAACTTATTAATAAGTTAGTACAATAAGAATTATACATGTTATGTACTTATCATCTTTAATAAATTAAGGTTTTCATTTTTATTTTATGTAATTTCTTTCCCTGCGTCTTCACATTTAGAGGTGTAACAAACTTTGCCCAAGTCAAAAGGGTTTATTAGTCATGTTAAGCAGTATACTAATAATTATTTTATTTTTTAGATTACTTGCTATATATTTTGTTGCCTCATTTACCCATAAAATTTTAGCCAAATCGATTCAGTGATCAGCAAAAAAAAAACAGTTTTGGACTACTAGTTTAAGTAACGAATGAAAAATCAAAACAGTGACTTGTTTTAATAAAATTATACAAGGTATAGTTAATAAGAAAGGTCTAATAGTATCGTTAACCAAGTTTGATTGATACGTATTAGACAGGGTGTCCAAAATTTTGTGTCTAACGTAACTTGAAAACTATGGTCCTTTAACTTGGCTTTTGCAACGTCGTAGGCAAGTCGTAATTAACCACTATTTAACCAAATTTCTTTGCCACAAAATAAATGTCACTGAATAAAAAGTAATTCAGGATATGCGGTGCTATTTTCATGGCACAATTTGGGAACATTTTTTGTTATCTTACTATGTTAAATTTTTGAAATAATTTCGATAATGTTTCTTTCGGTAATAATTCTATTTTTTGCGTTTCATTTAGAAACCATCCTTTTGATTATTATGTAGAAAAAATCTTGGCTCTTCAATCATTTTTTTTCTGGCTGCGCCACTGTTCCGAAATTTTTTATATTTTATATGATAATGATACCGCATCTTTATGGAAACGGAATAGAATGGCAAATGACTATCACGATAGAAACGGATATGATTACTTACTACTTTAACATATAGAACCGCATAAAAATCGCTGATGATTACGACGATACAAACGGATAGGATTGCTGACCACTCTAACGTATAGAAACGCATAGAAATCACTGATGATAGAAACGGATAGGATTACTCTCCGCGTTAAAATGTATAACAGCATAAGAATCACTGAGGATTACCACGATAGAAACAGATAAGATTACTGACCACTTTAACATATAAAAACGCATAAGAATTACAGATGATTACCACGATAGAAACGGATGGGATTACTGACCACTTTAACAAATAGAACCGCATAAGAATCACTGATGATTACCACGATAGACACGGATAGGATTACTGGCCACTTTAACAAATAGAACCGCAAAAGAATCACTGATGATTACCACGATAGAAACGGATAGGATTATTGGCCACTTTAACAAATAGAACCGCATAAGAATCACTGATGATTACCACGATAGAAACGGATAGGATTACTGGCTACTTTAACAAATAAAACCGCATAAAAATCACTGATGATTACCACGATAGAAACGGATGGGATTACTGGCTACTTTAACAAATAGAACCGCATAAGAATCACTAATGATTACCACGATAGAAACGGATAGGATTACTGGCTACTTTAACAAATAGAACCACATAAGAATCACTGATGATTACCACGATAGAAACGGATAGGATTACTGGCTACTTTAACAAATAGAACCGCATAAGAATTACTGATGATTACCACGATAGAAACGGATAGGATTACTGGCTACTTTAACAAATAGAACCGCATAAGAATCACTGATGATTACGACGATAGAACCGGATAGGATTACTCACCACTCTAATATATAGAAACGCATTGGAAGAGCAGATGTCTACCACGATAGAAACGGATAGGATTACTGGCCAGCTACTTTAACAAATAGAACCGCATAAGAATCACTGATGATTACGACGATAGAACCGGATAGGATTACTCACCACTCTAACATATAGAAACGCATTGGAAGAGCAGATGTCTACCACGATAGAAACGGATAGGATTACTGGCCACTTTAACAAATAGAACCGCATAAGAATCACTGATGATTACCACGATAGAAACGGATAGGATTACTGGCTACTTTAACAAATAGAACCGCATAAGAATCACTGATGATTACCACGATAGAAACGGATAGGATTACTGGCTACTTTAACAAATAGAACCGCATGAGAATCACTGATGATTACCACGATAGAAACGGATAGGTTTACTGGCTACTTTTACAAATAGAACCGCATAAGAATCACTGATGATTACCACGATAGAAACGGATAGTATTACTGGCTACTTTAACAAATAGAACCGCATAAGAATCACTGATGATTACCACGATAGAAACGAATAGGATTACTGGCTACTTTAACAAATAGAACCGCATAAGAATCACTGATGATTACCACGATAGAAACGGATAGGATTACTGGCTACTTTAACAAATAGAACCGCATAAGAATCACTGATGATTACCAAGATAGAAACGGATAGGATTACTGGCTACTTTAACAAATAGAACCGCATTAGAATCACTGATGATTACCACGATAGAAACGGATAGGATTACTGGCCACTTTAACAAATAGAACCGCATAAGAATTACTAATGATTACCACGATAGAAACGGATAGGATTACTGGCCACTTTAACAAATAGAACCGCATAAGAATCACTGATGATTACCACGATGGAAACGGATAGGATTACTCACCACTCTAACATATAGAAACGAATTAGAATTGCATATGACTACCACAATTGAAACGGATAAGAATTTGGGAATTTGGGAATTCGGAATTCAAGAAACTGATAGGATTGATTACACATAGAAACGGATAAGTTGTTTATAAGAATAAATACAATTAAAAAGTATTCACTTAACCGTGTACAATTTGGCATTAGAAACGATTCAAAATGATTATGTTTGTTGCACTTAAAAACGATAGACTTTCATTCTGAAAATACAGACATTTCACCTGAAATTCCGGATCCAGAAAACGATAAATATTTTTTCTATCGTTTCCTATCGGAAATTTTAAACAGGGCAGATAGAGATAATGGAGCATCAAGCACTCCCCAACCAGCATAAATACATACATAAGACGTTTCAAGTACGTACTAGTCGGACATAAAGTACGTCTTATGCATGTACGTTATTGGACGTAGTACGTACATTTTACAAACTTAATACGTAAATTTTCCACACAATTGTACTTAATTAAGACGTACGACAAGTACATCCTATGTACGTACGATAAACGTATATTTAATGTACGTACATTTACTGTACGTGTTAAAGATGTACGCACACTTCGTGCTATGTACGTACTACATACGTAAGAAGTACGTTGTTTGTACCTACAATGGATAAATAATAACTACTGATAAAGTATCTACAATAATATATTACAATAAATTTGTTGGTTAATATTTAGTAACATGTATTATTATCTATCTGATACCCCGGGATTATTATTTGTTTCCCCATCGTTATCATTATTTTTCGCTTTTTGTTTATATTTTAGTCAATCGGGGGTCCTCCTTAGCAATTTGGCTATTTCCTGCTCTGCCCCTTTTTTATTTCAGCTTTTTTCTGTTCTCAGAAGGGCATCTTAAATGAAAAGACTTTAATTACAACCCAGAAAAAATAATATTTTATAGTATATACAAATACAGGTCAACTAAATAAAATAAGCCATATTTTAAAGAAACTTTAAGATGATTAAAACAAAAAATTAGGGGAGATAAAATAAAAATAATATCAAGATACAAAATACACTCATATCCTACTCTACTTGACTACTATACACTACACCTCTAGTTGAAAACGTCCAATTTCCGTTTCATCATTTAAATTAGTACTTACTTATTATAACTTTTGCAATTAAAAACTGCGAAAATCTTTTTTTCTGGTATCTTTTTAGCCTGGCGATTCCAAATAAATGCTCCCATGCTTCGTTTAATAAGGCTTGCAAATTATTTCCTACCAATATGCACATTTTAGACTCCTAAAATGGTAAATGTACTTAAACATTATCAAAAATAAACATTCTTACTATATTAATACCTAACGTAAAGGGCTCTTAAGGTCTTATTCAATTGTTAATTGAATTTTACCTTAAAATACATATAGGTATCTGTATATCAAGTTTTACTATACTACTTTTTAAATAGAATGGGTGGTCAAATCTTACCAACTTTCTGAAATGTTCTGGTAGATCTAAGAAATCTTCAAGTGCCAGTAGATCTGCTTCACTATTACAAGCTCGATTACAAGTAACTTTTACTTGACTAAGCGCCCCAGGACTAATAGTTTCAGTATTTGATACCTTAAAGTTTTTTACTTAGAATGTCAAGCCTCTCAGAAAAAAATGCTGTCTTAAAATTTCAGCATTGAATTCAGCTAAAAATAAAACGAATCGTAATCGACATAGCTAAGTACATTTAAGGTTTTTTAAGCTTCGAAACTGTTTAAGAGGCATTTCTACCACTCAAGTTACTATTTACCTGTAAATTGTATATCAAATAATAAATTAACGAACAAAGTAATAAAACTTAACGCATTTAGAGGAAAACGTCCTGGTAAAATTCGCCAATTCGTTGAGAAACATCGGCAATACAACAAAAAGAAGCCACACTTACAAACTGAAAAGTTTGGTTAAGTTAATTTAACTGCACAGAAATACGTCCGAATAGTGTCGGATTTTTACGACGTAAGCAAGCGCGAAATTTAAATCGGTAGCGGATAATAATAATTAACCTTACAATCACAGAACAAAAAAATGTCCAAGTTTGAAAAAGGTCTAATTTAATTATTTTTTATTAGTAATTTAGTTTTACATAAGGTAAAACATTGTTACATTATGTAATAAAATATACCTACATAACAACGTATCATCCCAACCGTTTTTTAGACGTTGGTACATTTAAGGATGATACATTGTACGTACAATCAAGAATGATCGTTGTACATACACAATATGTCAGAGAAAATACGTACTTAAAATGTACATTTTACTTACTGTACGTACGGGACATAAAACGAACACAATAAGTACGTCTTTAGTACGTAGGGTGTTTGTTGGGTCCATACCGCACAAACAGATTAATAATAAATGTTTACAGATAGAACATGTGTCTATGCAGTTACGTAACGGAGTGGTGATGAGCACTGCCTACGCCCCCCTTTGCATTCGTTTAGCAGACCGCGATATATACAGCCGTTCTTCACCGGCTTTGGTCAGGTACTCATGGCAGCTGATTTCAATATGCACGTCACGAAATGTGGGAAAATCACCAGAACTACTGATTGTTCTGGAAATATGATTTCTGATTTTGTTCTAAATGAAAATATGCAGGTGATAGCATCGACAAGCCTACACACTACCCACTAAACAGAACCACGCCCACTTTCATAGATTTATTTTTAAATAAAAATATATTAGAATTGTCTTACGCTGTCGCCCTGAACTATTTATCATCAGACCATCTACCAGTTCAGATTTTTTGATATAATGCATGAATGTTTTTCAATTTCCCATAACCAGCACCCTCCTACTCAAGAATGTGAATTGGACACGTTTCCGTCACATCCTTGACGACAAAACCAGGGCCGTGCCTACCCGGGGGTGCAAGTGGCGCAAGAAACCAGGGCGCCAATGCTCGAGGGGCGCTGATAAATAATTGCTTGTAGCATTAGAACATTTAAATAAACTAAAGGAAACGATTACCAAATTTCGAACGGATGATCATTTTAATTTGATCTTAAAAGAGGCCTCCCAGTTAGCTCAATCCCTTGGTGTTGAAGGCAACTTTCCTCCCAAAGTGTAATTAGAAAAAGAAAAAAGAACAGGCAGTTCGATTATGAAGCAGAAGATGAGAGTAGGTATTAATAGTCCCGAAATTAATTTTTTTTTCGCAGTGATAGACGTTGCCATGAATGCTTTAGCAGAAAGATTTAAACAACTCCAGGCTTACGTAAATAATTTTAACTTTCTCAGTGATCTTAGAATCATAAAAACAATTTCAAAATTGGATTTTAAAAAAATACTGCATTGAATTAGAATTAAAGCTAGCAGATGACGGTGATAAAAATATGAACAATAAAAAAGACGTAATAGGCCTCGATCTATACAATGAAATAGAAATTTTACTTAATTTCATTAACACCTCAGAAATCTACTTACCTGAAAATATTTTAGAATATATTTTAAAAAATAATCTTGGTAGTACATTTCCTAATACAACCATAGCTTTAAGAATTATGCTAACATTGCCTGTTACTGTGGCAAGTGGTGATTATTAAGAACTATTTACGTACTACGATGACACAGGAACGACTGAATAATTTGGCTATAATTTCGATAGAAAGCGACATATTGTGAATCCTTAAATATTCAAGACGTCATTAAATATTTTGCAAGTATTAAAGCGCGATATGTCAACATTTTTTAGTTTTAATGTAATTATTATTAACATTATACTTAAAACTTTAAAAGTCTTTTAATTTACCAGCAGTTATAGAGGTGCCGTACGTTTGAGTGTACCTTATCTTGTTGTTTATTTTATTATGTATTGTGTATTTCAATGTTATGTTGTGTTATGTTATGGATAAATGTTTATTTAATGTTGTTTTCGTTTAAGTATTGATGAAGCCAAAACAAATCATAATAAATAAATAAATAAATAAATAAATAAAATCTTTATTCAGAAGTAACGTCGTACAAAATATAAAAAAAAAACAAAAAGAGAACAAAGAAGAATATGGTGCCCACACGCAGCTTCTGAAAAGGCGAAGTTCATCCTTTACTTTCGTAAAGGTTGTTCTTACACTTAACCTTAAGTCGCAATATGCACTGATGAACCCAAACAAAATACCACCCACTTAAATCATAAATTTCATAATCAATAATCCATATCGGAGTACATCAGTGCATACTAAAGACAAAATCAAAAACACATCCAAGTAGTAAAAATAAATATGCCATTTATAAGTACTAAGTCCTATAGTCCTATAGGAATAAATCTAGAGTTCTCCCAGCAAAAATTTTTTAATTTTAATATGAAATCGATTGCCCGAGTACAGTTTAAAACTCGCCGGAACCAAGTTATAAATTGCCGATACGTTATATGTAAAGCTCCTTCGAAATAATGCAGTTTTGTGACGTGGCGGTGTTATCGTGCCTTTGTGTCTTATATTTAGAGTATGTACATCAGTTCTAAATACGATTTTTCTGTACAAGTTGGATGGAATTTTTGTCGTTATTAGTCTGTGGTAAAAAGTCGTACAGTGTAATCGACGTCTATCCTTCATGCTCAGCCAATTCAACGTACTCAGCTTGTGACTAACCGGATTTCTCCGGCGAATACCACAAATAAAACGTATACAAAAATTTTGAATTTTTTGAATTCGCTGAGAGTCGACCGCGGTCAAACATGAACCATAGACTACGTCGCAGTAATTAAAAGTAGACAAAATCAGGGAATCACACAGTAACCTCCTCACCGAGGCATCCATCACACTCCTGGACACATATAATAGCCTAAGTTTAAAAATAGACCTCTTTATACACTCAGATACATGTTTGCTGAATCTTAAATCTTGATCAAACCAAAGACCCAGGTTTTTAAGTTCCTTGTTAAATTCTAATGCTACGTTATTTATAGAGATTGAGATGTTAGTATTTAAGTACTCTCGATCTTTAGGTCTACAGAAAAGCATAGCGTTACTCTTGCTTGGATTAAGTAACAATGAGTGATTATGAGAGGCAACGAATAAAGAGCTCAAATCGCTATTTAGTAAATGACAAGCCCTGCCAACTTCAGATGGGTAAAAAGAGTAGAATAGTTGTGTGTCGTCAGCATACATTTGTTTAGAACAGAATGATACAAATTTGTAGAAAAATGCCGTATAGATAGAAAACAGTACGGGCCCGAGAATGGAACCTTGAGGAACTCCACATGTCAGAAATTTCAAATCAGAAACCTGTCCCTTCAGGCATACTCGCTGTCCCCTGCCCACCAAATAATTCTTAAGAAACAAAACAGCAGTATTAGAGAGGCCTATATATCTTAATATATCTTCCAAAATTGAATGTCTAATAGTATCAAAAGCTTTGGAAAAATCCAATAGCACTAGAACCGTAGCCATTCCAGAGTCTAAAGCTTTAAAAATGTGATCTGTTACGTTCAGCAGTGCTGTAGAGCAGCTGTGCCCCCCACGAAACCCAGACTGCGTATCTCCAACTATGTTATTCACCTCCAAGTGCATAACCAACTGCCTTTTTATACCTTTTTCAATAACTTTGGATAGGACTGGCAATATACTTATAGGACGCAAATCTTTAAGTTCCTTAATATTGTTAGTTTTCGGGAGAGGTACGACATGAGCTAATTTCCATTGGGCGGGATAGACAGATTGAAGTATACAGAAATTAATAATGACAGATATATTTTAGTAGAAAAGGACAACAGAAAAGTATGAATTTAACATTAAGGCCATCCGCACCAACCGCTCCAGTTTTTATAGTTAATAAAAACTTACCTACTTCTTCTTCATTCATTATCTGAAATTCCAAAAAGTTATTAAGACCATCCAGCACACCATTATAAAAAGGAGTGTTCCTAGTACCTGAAACGGCAGGTATCGAATTTACAAAAAAATCGTTAATTTTATTGACATCACACAAATGGTCAGGTATTTCATTATTCCTTGTTTTCGAATGTATATTCAATTTATGTAGCGATTCCCATACTGAGTTTTTATTCTGAGTAATGTTGTATCTTAAGTAAGCTTTTTTTTCGCGTATAATAGATTTATTTACAAAATTGCGCATATTCTTATATTCTTCAAACAGATGAGGATTCTTATGTTTTTTAAATCTAGAAAATAATTTATCGCGCTCTTTAATCATAATTTTTATTGTGTCCGTTATCCAAGGTTTGTGTCGTTTTTTTAGTACAACTGTTTTTAGTGGGGCATGAATGTCAAGTAAGATATTTAGGTTTATGTTTAAAAAGTCTACCTTATCCTCGGCCGTATTACAATCATAAATATTTTCCCAGGGGATAGATCTTAAGTCGGAGTATAACTGTTCATTATTTATATTCTTAAAGTCTCTAAATATTATAGGGCCTGTCTTAGGTTTACGCTCATCAAAATCAAAAACCGCATAAACTAAATCATGGTCGGAGATACTTGGAAGGTGTACACTATTGCATTCTGACACCTTACAGTCCTCAGGTACCACAATCAAATCCAAAATAGAGGCACTATTAAGTGTTACCCTAGTTGGAAAATTCACAATCTGCTTTAG
Organism: Polydrusus tereticollis; assembly: GCA_963920685.1. Taxonomy (NCBI): domain Eukaryota; kingdom Metazoa; phylum Arthropoda; class Insecta; order Coleoptera; family Curculionidae; genus Polydrusus; species Polydrusus tereticollis. The sequence goes on from OY987333.1 coordinate 97,589,182, forward strand.
CCCCACACTGCTTAAAACATTAAACAGATTGCTAGAGGCAGCAGTAACATCCACCAGGTTTATATTAAAATCCCCGAGACAGAAGAGCTTGTCATATTTAGGCAAATAATTCATTAAAATATTCTCGAATTCAGTCAGGAACTCATTACAGTTTAAATTAGGCGGTTTATATAAACAGCCTACGGCAAGAGTGAAATTTTTAAATTTTACTGCGATCCAAACATCTTCAATATTATCAGAATTTTCTAGTTCAACATAATTCAAGTTTTGTCTAATATATATTCCAACCCCACCACCACGCACACCTCTAGATCTATCCCTACGTACAAAGGAAAAGTCATTTAAACCTACACTAGTTGTTGGCACATTTTCATTAAGCCAAGTTTCACTCAATGTGATGATATCGAAGTCATTCATGCTAATAAAATTAAGCAATTCAACATAATGGGCTGGAAGCGATCTAATATTAAGATGACAAATTTTTATTTTCATTATGCTAAATACATTTAAATCATTAAATTATTGTCCTTTAAAGATAAGGATTTATTTAAAAAATTATATTGAATTCAAAACAGTTTGGGAAAAAAAAAAATAAAAAAAAAATGCAGATTAAGTACCTACTCGCTGTGTAGAACTTTGACTATTAAATCGTTTAGACAGATTAACAAAGCTAGTAAATAAAAAGTATCCTAATAGTGTGAATGCTCGATTTGCGGGCAATGTTACTTTTTAACTGACGATCTTAAGTTTTTAAACGAATTTAGTACTCTAGGTTTTTTTTGTATTTCAACAATTGATTTATCTAAGTCAATATTTGTATCACGTTTACGTTTTTCCGTTTCACTGTTTTCGTTTTTTTCTGTTACATTTTCCTCCTCCTGATCTTCGACTTCAAATAAATTATTAAACTCCAACACTCTTTCAATGGAGGGCGTCGTAGGTGCACTATTTGGTCGTGGTATTACCTCTTCCATTCCATCGACGTTATAAAAGTTGCCTGACATTTGACGTAATTGGTCTGCAGTATAAATTTCATTATTAATGACAAGCTTGTTTCCGCTGGTAATTTTAGCCACACAATTTCTCTCTCGTGCCAGCTTTAAATGTTCTCGTAGGATTTTGAGATCTTGTCTGTCTTCAAAACATAGATCTTGAGCAATAAAAATTTGAGTGCCCTTTAGCTTAGAACAGTTTTTAAGTACTTGTTCTTTCTTTAGGGTAGTTACAAATTCAAGTTTTAAAGGAGCCGGTTTAGGCGATTGATTCTGTTTTAGTGTATATATGTTATTTATTTCTGATTCTAAAACTTCTATACCAATATAATGTACTATTTTTATTTTTCTGTCAAATACATTTTCTAAGCAGTATCCTTAATTTTCTAAATTTTAATTTAATGCGTTTGACCTTGAAAAATACAACATTTTCATTATTTGGGGCGGCAAATATCAGCTTGCACCAGGGCGCCAACTGCTCCAGGAACGGCACTGGACAAAACTATAATTAATAATAAAATAGATAATACACAACAATTAGAACAGGAAATAGACAAACTAACAAACAATATACAGTACGCAGGAGACCAAGTTGCAAAGGAAATTAATTTAAAACATGGAGAAGACAGATTGCCGCCAGACATTAATTGTTAATTTAACTAAATTTAAAAATAAAATCAGCCGACAATGGCAAAAGAACTCACAGACAAATAGACAGACAAAGAATGAACGACCTACAAACAACAACTAGAGAAAAAATAAATATACACAAAAACAATGCACATGGACTGACATAATAAACGGACTCTCTACTTCAAATTTAACAGAATATCAACTCTACAAAACAATGGCGTACATACAGACAGGGAGAAGGCAGATTGCATAGCAACAGTCTGCACTTCCTCCCCGAATGTGACACAAGAACAAAATTACATACTTAACAAACATAACAACTAACATAACGCGACAGAAATATCTAATCCCACCGTCAGTTCTCTCCAAATTCCAAGTCACGCCCAGGGGACTTCTTGATATCATAAATGGACTGCCATTACGTAAGGTCCCTGGGCCTGACGGAATCCACAGTCTTTTCTACGAAACATTCCCCGGAAAGCAATCGTGCAATTACTGTTGTGACGTTCACCCTGTACTATCAATTTTTAAAGGAGCTATCAGGTTGTCACTAACAGGGCGGCGTACAAAGTTCACAATCGTGGATTCATATTTCTCAAAAGAGAGTAGTTTATTTGTTAATTACTATGCCCGATAGCACTTAATATTTTAAAAATATTTTATAAATATTCATATCTTTTTTAAATATTTGTTAGCAAAATAAAATATTTAGAAAATATTTCCAAAAAATGTTTGTTGCAAATATTTAAGTAATATTAAATAAATATTTTAAAATTAAGTTATATTCCATTAGTCATGTGCTCTTTACCTATAAACTATATTAATTAATATTATTGATAGTAATTACACATTCATTGATCAATTGCTGTGTTTTCCGTCGTTTCTTAAATAACTTCAAATTCAAACTTCAATCAAAATGAAATATTTAGAAAATATTTGTAAAAACATATTTATCGCAAATATTTAAGTAATATTAAATAAATATTTTAAAATTAAGTTATATTGCGTTAGTCATGTGCTCTTTACATATTATAAACTATATTAATTATTATTAGATGAAATTAGTCAATTAATTTTGCACATTCATGGTTTTGGCTTGGGACCGACGAATATAATATAATTTCTTAAAGTAAATTATTTACTGAGGACTTCATATGCATCCAGGAGAGGATTAAATAACAAATATAACATGTAGATTTTACATACACATTTTATTCTCGTATTTTACGGGCAAATATATAAAGTAGATAATTGTCAAATTTGCCGGGTAAACGTGTCGTGCCTGTCTGCAGTCGCTGCGCGCCGGCGCCGTCCTCAATCAAGCGGCTCGTGGCCGATGAGTCATAACAAGTCGACCCAAAAATCTTAACATATAAGTTTACGTGTTTTGTATTTATAAATTTTATGGTATTTGCTACGTATAATCTTGTAAATTACAGATATTTTTTGGTATTTAAGTGTGCTTGTATTTGGGTACTGTGCTTTTATCGTTTACTTTTACTTAGACACATAAAATTAGTATAAAGATTCGAAGAACATTGAGCCAGTGAACGTCTAGGTAATGTTATTTTGATAGAACTTTTAATTAAAAATCATGCCGGATAGTTGTTGTGTTCCAAACTATAGGGGAAATAATGATACCTACTACTGGCAAAAGTGACAGTTTTTGGATTTTCTCAAGACCCGGGGCTGCAGAAACAATGGTTATGGGCAATTAAAAGAAAATATTTTTGTTCCTAATAAAGCAAGCAAGGTAGGCTTGTGACTATGAATATTTTAACAGCTTGTAATTATCGAAAACAAAATTATTTTTAGATTTGTGAATTACACTTTCAACCCAACTTTACTAAAAGAAAAACAACCTTTTAGATTGAGGCAACTGGTGAAGTTATGGAGGCAGCACTAAAAATTCCACGATTAGTTAAAGGTAAGAGATATTAAAAAATATGATGTAAACATAAAGATAACTTTACCTTATCCATCTATTCATTTATACTTACTATAATTTAATAACAAATAAGTTCACCTTCTATTCTCATCTAACACTCATTGTTCTTTTCTCTCCTTGTCTGTTTTTTACTCCAGGTATCCCAGCTTGTCTACCATTGACATTGGGGAACTGCACTAAATTCAACGGTTCTTATTTGAAAAAATAGAAAAAAATACAAGAAAAACTTTTTATACATACATTATCTTTATTAATAATTTTAACTACCATTTGATACAACTCCAGCAGGATGTTCGTATCTCTTATTTTGTTTTCTCCTCATTGGACGAAAATGTTTGGTTTTTCTGTGAACGAAAAATTCAAAAGGTAAAAATATGTACTATTTAATTACAAACCACTACATGTAAATAAATTAATTTTTTTTTCTCTAAATAATAACAACTTTTCCATTTTTTATTTAATTTCACTTTACTTATACAAAACGATGAAGTTTTTTCTCCGACACAAGGTAAGTCGACACTATTTTGTTTGACCATGTTATAAATCAGTTTCTCACTTAAGGATTCTCCTTTTTATCTATCGTCTTTCCGCACTCTCTGATAAGCCTATTGTCGTTTAAGTTTTTCATGTTTAACTAATGTTTTTTTTCTTCTCATTAATTTGCAGTTCTTACAATGTCATTTTCTCTTCTACTAACTTAATTTTATCCCACTGATGATGGAGGTTTATGCCTCCGAAACATGTATGGTTTGACAATTTTACAATTATTGTTAAAATAAACTAGTGGAGCAGATTGTGTGTTTTACTTTACGTTACGATAAACATAAATGAAAAATGGCAGATGTAGCCTTTAAGCGACATCTAGTGGCAATTAGTGATGGGAATACCGTTAGCAATTTGGAGCGCTCCAATTGATACCGCGACAGAAAAATACCGCGACAAAGTAACTGCTACTTTGGAACTACGTATTTATCATGTAACAATCGCAGTATAGGCGCCGCGCGCCGGCCTGCCCAAATGCCTAAAGCCAGTACCGCGATTACCGATACCGATGTTGTCTGAGCGTAACCGTGACCTGACGTGATGCTCTCCTGTGTCCTGTATTATGTTATTTCTTATTATTTATAAAATTACTAAAGTACGTTTACGTCTGTAATTGCTAAGACTAGGAAAGGGCACCGAATACATCTCGGTAAAATCGTATGACGTGAGGTAATGCAAAAATTATATTTTTTTGTTATTGCTGATAACTACTAATTCAATCGGAACTAATTATTATAGCAGGACTTATATTTCTAATTTCTAGGATTTAAACCACTATCCCCTATATTAAAGTTAGCACCTCTCTAAAAGTAAAAAATAACAAACAATTTGATGTGATTTCTTTTAAACACGTTCGTCCGCCTTCGTCATTATGGCTCGCTATATTTTGTTGCCTCCGCGAGATCAGGAGAACGATGCCAAGAGACGCAACACTTGCTAGTCCGTCAGTCGTGAAAACCACCGAAATGACCTAAACCGAAAGCAAAAGCCAAAGCCGAGATGGTATTTTTATCGACTTGCGCCTTGCGCCGCTGTAACAGCCGCGGGCGCGGCGGCTCGCTACACTCCGGGATAGTTGATGGTTCCAAAGTAACTGCTTGTTTTTAGGTTGTGTACCGCGACACGACGGTATCAAAAAATACCGTTCCAAAGTAGCAGTTCCTCTAATACCGACCCACCTCTAGTGGCAATCGCATGCATCAACCTGGCCCGTCTAACAAAATCAGTCAGAGTCGGAGAAGCAAACTACTGTAAAAATCCGGCGAGCCGGTATCCTCACAGAGTCGCCGCCAGGAGCGCATTAAAAGCCAAATCTCGGTTACGGGCCGAGTACCAACTATTGAATTCCAAAAGTTAGTTGCTTTCCTTCGCCGGATTCATCTTCAGACGTTTCGCTGTATAACAGCTCGTCAGTGAAGCTATAGAATCCGACGAAGGAAAGCAACTTTAAGAGTCTACTTGACCCTAAAAGATCGATGAAAAATGGCAGATGTAGCCTTTAAGCGACATCTAGTGGCGATCGCATGCATCAACCTGGCCCGTCTAACAAAATCAGTCAGAGTCGGAGAAGCAAAATACTGTAAAATCCGGCGAGCCGGTATCCTCACAGAGTCGCCGCCAGGAGCGCATTAAAAGCCAAATCTCGGTTACGGGCCGAGTACCAACTATTGAATTCCAAAAGTTAGTTGCTTTTCTGATTCACTGACGAGCTGTTGCACAGCGAAACGCGTCTGAAGATGAATCCGGCGAAGGAAAGCAACTAACTTTTGGAATAAACATAAATGTTTGATGTAGGTATGTTATTGTTAATTGGTACTATTGCATAGAAGTATTATATTAAGGCCAAGTTGCAAAGCAAACAATATAATATTTCTATGCAATTTATTTATTTTTTAGGCTGTGATATATCATAAACGAGTCGACCAAATATAATGAACATATACATGGTAGGCCAACAAGGACGTGTCGGTCAATAGTTGCTAAACCGTTGAACTCATGGGAAAATTTTCTTAATAAAACTTATAACGTTTCGCCTCTGCTATAACCTAAAATTATTTTTAAGAATACAGGGTGCCTCAAACAGTCATGGTAAACAAAACTTTCATTTTTTTAAATGGAATGCCCTATATCTTATAATACTTTTGGATTCTACATGAAATATCAATTATTTTTTAATAAGCACACTATAAGTCTAAACTAAACTTAATAGTTTCTGAGATATCGGCTTTCGAAAAATTACATTTTTGAACTTTGACAGCTTCTAGCTCTCTAACGGTATATCTTAGAGCAAAACGGCCTACATGTCCCTATCTTACTTTTTTATTATCTTCCTAAAAATGTCACTTTTGGGTTAGACTGGAGGGACTATATTTCCGGTTCTCGAGTTACATCCGGTTTAACCGGAAGTTTACACTTTTTAAAAAAACACAATGTGCATCTTTATCTTAACTTTACGGTGCGCTTTTGTTTTTATAATAACTGTAAAAGATAATACACGAAAAATAAAAGTTTTTTTCTAGTGAAAATAAAACGTCTAGGTAGGGTGCAAAGTATAAAAAAAAACCTTGTACAGGGTCTTCCAACGAGGACTGAACAGGGGCTCATTTTTGAGCTTCCTTGTATTTAAAGAAAAATCCAAAATAGCCAATCGATGTACTTTTTCCTGCAAAATTCAAAAATGAAACCAAAAATTTATTTGAACCAGAAACAAAAGGGTTACGCTATGGACAAGGTGTTTTTTAAATGGAACATAGCTTTTTTATACGATTTTTGGAACGAGTGATTTTTTTTTTGTCCGTTCTGATTAAAATATTTAATATTGTGACAGCTACTTTTATTAAATTTTAATGTTTTATCCAGTATAATTTAACTTTAACCTGTTTGAAACATACACTAGGTAATAAAGGTATAATCACCTTTGAATCCTTCAAAGTCAAAAAATTTGACAAATTTACTATAATATTGCCGAAATGAAATATTCATTAGATGAGAGATTGCAGATTGTTATCTTGTTCTACAAATGCCAAGAAAATGCAAGAGAAGCAAGGAGAAGATTTATTGCAAATTTTCAATAGTAATATGTTAAGTGCATGTAAAATTGCTGAAAATCATGCATGAAGGTTTGTTGCCCTAGAAACAGCTTGAATGCATTTCATTGTTATTTACCAAAAAGTGCCCGACCGAAGGGAGGGCACTTTTTAAGGTAAATAACAATAAAAATGCATGAAAGCTGTTTCTTTAGGGCAACAAATCTGAGTGCATGATTATCAAGCCATTTTACATGCACGAAATATATTTTTTAGACTATTTCCTGAATCATTTTGATAAATTGACGCGAAATTGTCAAAGCAGAAATTTCAACTTCAAGTGACAGTGACGGTTATTCTCGTAGGTAACCAACAATGAAAAACCAGAAGAGTGCAATTTTCAGCTCAATCGCGACCGAGGGCTGATTTTCACCGAAAATCAAGTGAAAAGCGCATTGTAGTTACAGTATATGAGGGAAATAGTCAATAGTAATATGTTAAGTGCATGTAAAATTGCTGAAAATCATGCATGAAGGTTTGTTGCCCTAGAAACAGCTTGAATGCATTTTTATTGTTATTTACCAAAAAGTGCCCGACCGAAGGGAGGGCTCTTTTTAAGGCAAATAACAATAAAAATGCATGAATGCTGTTTCTTTAGGGCAACAAATCTGAGTGAATGATTATCAAGCCATTTTACATGCACGAAATATATTTTTTAGACTATTTCCTGAATCATTTTGATAAATTGACGCGAAATTGTCAAAGCAGAAATTTCAACTTGTTGTGACAGTGACGGTTATTCTCGTAGGTAACCAACAATGGAAAACCAGAAGAGTGCAATTTTCAGCTCAATCGCGACCGAGGGCTGATTTTCACCGAAAATCAAGTGAAAAGCGCATTGTAGTTACAGTATATGAGGGAAATAGTCACAGAAATATATCCGTCAATACTATTCTAAGGATAAAGTACCTATTTGAGGAAAATAAAACATTACATGACAGAAAAAGAAATCCAGAAAGGAATAGAAATCGAGACCGTGCCATTGTGAATTGTTTTCGACTGAATCCAACCAAATCAATTTCGGACGCAGTTCGGGACGTTCAATACGGCGGCGGTGTAAGACGCAGAAGAGTTACCCAAGGAACTGTTCACAGGACTTTAAGAAATCATAAATTTAAGTCTTATCATATCCTTCCACTTCAACATCTAACACCGGCACTAAAAGAACTTCGCTTCCAATTTGTTTCCCAAATTGTGATTCGGAAAGAAAACGAAGACCCTAATTTATTCAGAAATATCTTATGGACTGACGAAGCCACATTCACAACATCGGGGGTTTTCAATAGACATAATAATCATCACTGGGCCGTTGGAAATCCAAGAAAATTTCAGACAATTAAATTTCAAGGAAGGACTTCAATCCATGTTTGGTGTGGCATAAAAAATAATAGAATTTTGGGACCAATATTTTTTAACGGGACTTTAAATGGACAGAGATACTAAGAGTTCTTAGAAAACGAAATTGAGAACTTTTTGGAAGATTTACCATTGGAAGAATATCAAAATTTAATTTGGCAACATGATGGGGCCCCTCCGCATGCCGTGCGTGAGGTTACTCAATTTTTAAACGGACGCCATGAAGAATGGATTGGTAGAAATGGAACCTATGCTTGGCCACCCAATAGTCCCGATTTGTCAATATTAGACACATTTCTTTACGGCCATTTAAAGAACGTGGTATACAAGCAGCGAAACCACGATATTGAAGAGATCATGCAGAAAATTGTGAATGAAATAAATCGCCTTAACCAGGAAAATCACAGTATAACAGCAAGTTTGGAAAGGCTACAAAGAGGTTATCGCACATGTTTCGAGAACAACGGAGGTCACATTGAACAATTAAATTATTAATGTTTTTTTTTTTAAATTAGTATAGAGTTGGATTTCTTTTTCTGTCATGTAATGTTTTATTTTCCTCAAATAGGTTCTTTATCCTTAGAATAGTATTGACGGATATATTTCTGTGAAAATTTGCAATAAATCTTCTCCTTGCTTCTCTTGCATTTTCTTGGCATTTGTAGAACAAGATAACAATCTGCAATCTCTTATCTAATGAATATTTCATTTCGGCAATATTATAGTAAATTTGTCAAATTTTTTGACTTTGAAGGATTCAAAGGTGATTATACCTTTATTACCTAGTGTATGTTTCAAACAGGTTAAAGTTAAATTATACTGGATAAAACATTAAAATTTAATAAAAATAGCTGTCACAATATTAAATATTTTAATCAGAACGGACAAAAAAAAATCACTCGTTCCAAAAATCGTATAAAAAAAAAGCTATGTTCCATTTAAAAAACACCTTATCCATAGCGTAACTCTTTTGTTTCTGGTTCAGGTAAGGTAAATTTTTGGTTTCATTTTTGAATTCTGCAGGAAAAAGTACATCGATTGGCTATTTTGGATTTTTCTTTAAATACAAGGAAGCTCAAAAATGAGCCCCTCTTCAGTCCTCGTTGGAAGACCCTGTACCTATATTAAATAAATATTTAATTCTTATATAAAATAAATATTTTAAACACATATAAAATAAATATTTAAAATATATATAAAATAAATATTTTAAACACATACTTATTAAATAAATATTTTAAAAATATTTATTTAATATTTTATGCTATCAGGGATACTAACCCCTTGTAGATACTATTAGAACTGCACATCACGGCTTGAAGATTTTCTCCTAGGTTTTTCAATTTTTCATTATTTTGGAGCGCCAGGAAAACTTGAACCACCAAAAACGTTATAAAATCTCTTTAAAATAACATTTACTTCTACTTTTAGGTACTTACATTTTGGTCGATATCTTGCAATATTTTATTTACTGGACACAGTATTTCTGGCTCGCCGTTTAGCCTTGGGTAAAAATCGCGATTAATAGTCTAACTGAATACTAACTGACTGACTATTGAAAAAAAAACTCACGGTACATTTTGCTTTTATAGGATTTTACTTCCTGTTAATTTACCATGATCTCACTTTGACTTCGTCATATTAGCTTATTTTTCGCAAATTTTATCATAAAATTTCCTTTTACCTAATATGGTCATACCTTTGTATGCTATATTAAATCCTAAAACTATAAACAAATAAGGTCCAGAATTGCATTACCTAACAAAGTTGTATCTTTGGTTTTGAATTTCAGGTATAGTCTATTTCTCCCGATAGTGTTACTTTCGGTTACTTCAACATTCAGAAAATATTGAAAGTAAGAATTAACTATCAAAATAGAACATGTATCGTGTCAAATTTGTGACAGAATTAGCAATTAGTGAGTATAAACCGACAAAAGAATGCAATTACCAAAATAAACTTCACATGAAATAGACTGTACCCTACGTCCGTCGGCTAAATTAGGTCTTGGTGAATCGTATTATTTTATTGCATTTTAATTACGCAAAATAATTTATTAGCTGACTTTGATTTTTCTGCAAACTCAATAAAACACACAGACTTAAGTTCTAAAAACATCATCACCTAAACATATTAAAACAACACACTTAAAGTCGATACACATGTCGTTAACCAGTGGGAGGAGACTACTGGCGACGCCCCCGACGCGACCCATCAACAAAACAGACAATCTCCGCCTCCATCATTGTAATGGCCTCCTTCTGCCGGCACTCCGTGCTGGTTGATTGGAGATTTCGCCAACTGCATTGAAGTTGTTTGGTATGGCGGACATAGTGTTCGCTGAATAAAGCAAATGGGTTTTTTTGGAAGGTTTTTCCCCAAAAGCCAAGCCGTACTCCAGTCAATTATCGTAAACGCGTGAAAAATCTTTGAGCCAGGGTACTGCCGTCTTAAAGAACAGGCCGTCATGTTAAGATCGTGACGTCACATTAGAAGATGGAATTTATTATAGAGGCTAAATGGCATGTAGATAATAAAATTGATATTTGTAAGTCAAAGATGTCTTAAATTATATGAAATGAGGTATAGAATCGTATATTAAAAAGGTATTTCGATGATTAGTATACAGAGTGATTCAAGACTATAAACTAGCTTATGTTATGATCACTAAGTAGTGCTTTCGAACTTCAATACTCCTTCGAGGTTACGAAAATAATTCCCAAATAATCCCTGAATAACAAACATTAGAAACAATAAAATTTTATATCAGTCGGTTGGTAGGTAGGTACACACTATCATTTTATCTTCCTCGAGAAACTATATAAACTTTATTTTTTTGACTAGAAAAATAAAAAGGCATTAAGAGGAACCTGCTTTAAACTTGTAGGTATGTTTTAACCGATATTTTAAGTAAGAAACAATTGTATCGTATGAAAATCTAAACAAAATGTATAACGAATGTAGGCATTGTTTTGTTACTAAATTTTTGTCCGAACCTAAACTAAGTACGAGCCTAAGTATGAATGCTCAACCTTCAATATTATACTATCTGTTTAATAGCTAACTAATATACTTATAATCTTTCTATGTTTATTGCCTAATAACGATTTAAACAATATACCAAAATATTATTATTAAAAAAGGTACCTACATTGCCCTGTACGTTCTAGTGTTATCTACCATCAAGTCTTCTGGTTGCCCTTAATTTCCCGACTAAAAACCTTTCCTCAAAGTACTTTATGCAAAAGCTGATGCATAAAGTATCAGATTAAATTATTTTCGCCTCCACACAATTTTTTTTTTTTTTTTAATGGTTTATTCAAGTATCACAACTTACAGTCTACATATTAGTATATTTACACAATTGTTGTGTTGTCTATGTTAATATTACCTAAATATCTATGGCAACTGCTATGAACACTTAAAAACCGGTGAGATCCTAGTCAATACCTGTAGTACTGTAGTATTGGTATCGGATGCCACACTTTAGCTATAGAGACAATCAGTAGAGTCAATCAATTCTCTGTGGGAAGTGTAGTTTTAGTTTTTTAACAAATTTGGTTAGAGATATTTCTTTTTTTAAGTCGTGAGGTAGATCGTTAAAAGTTTTTGCAGCCTCACTTATGGAGAGCAATATTAGTTTTTACCGTATATAGATGTATATTGTTTGCGTTTCTTGTGCTATATGAATGGGTTTCATTCGAGTAAACAATTTAAATATTGGTCTTTCGCATGTTATGAGTTATTTTGCAGATGAACTTAGATTGTTCGAGCTTTAGGATTTGAGAGATGGGATGAATTTGTAGTGTAGTGTAAATTTCATCAGTGTGCGTCCGATACTCTAGTTAAAACAATGTCCTCAGGGACCTATTCTGGAGTATCTGTATTTTGCGAAAGTTGGTTATGCCACAGGTTCCCCATACTGGAAGGAGGTATCTTAGTCTTGATAGGATAAAGGCATTATATATCTTATATCTGGCATTAGTAGACAAAAATTTCCTGCATCTAAAAATAGCTCCAATAAGGGGTGCTATTTTATTATTTATGTAATCAATGTGAGCATTCCAATTAAGATTCTCGTCCAGAGTAAGTCCCAAATACTTAATTGTTCCAACCCTTTCTATGCTTACATTATTTATTTTAATATTTATATCATTAATTTTTTTATTTTTTTGTTTAAAAGATTATTGTTTTAGTCTTATCCAAGTTTATTTTAAGGTTTTGATTTAGAAGCCATCTATAGTATTTATTTAGAACATTGTTCGCGGTTAATGTTAATTTTATTGTTCTTCACTTTCACCACAAAATGTCAGTACCGTGTCGTTCGCAAATGTATAATATCTAGTGTCTAGACCTGACAAGCGTAGGCTTAAAACAAACTGAATAAAGAAGAGGCCCCAGGAAGGACCCTTGGGGTACGCCGCAGTTGTTAGATCTAATTTCGCTCGTTATATTGTCTATAATATATTGTTCCCTATCACTTAAGTATGTTTGAACTAATTTAAGAGCTGCCCCTTGAACTCCCATCATTTCCAGCTTTTTGAGTAGCTTTTTGTGGCTAACAACGTCGAAGGCCTTGCGCAAATCGACAAACACAGCTATCACTATCCAGCCCTTATCCAAGTTGGTGGCTAAGTGGTCTATAAGGTCCATAGTAGTACTAAGCGTACTACTATTTTTTAAGAATCCATATTGAAATTGATCTATGAGAGCATGCTGGTCGATGAAGCGAAGCATCCGTGCTTTAACAATATGTTCAATTAGCTTAGAAAATACGCTAATTAAATAAATGGGTCTATAATTCGACATTTGCGCTTTTGATCCATTTTTAAATATCGGACATATTTTTGCTATTTTTAAATCATTATTAAGATATGATTGACTAGCCTAACCAATATATAGCCATATAATATGCTATAATATCTATAATTTTTAAAACATCACAGACCGTTATACCATCGTGGCCAGGGGCCACGTTAGGTGCAAGATTAGAAATAATATCTCTGATTTCTTTTTCACAAGTGGGGTTTAAGTGTAGGGTATCATTGCATTGTATTTCCATAAAATTATATGTGTTAACCATGTTAGTAATTGATATTATCTCTTTTCGGTTTCTACCTCTTCTATGATATTTGAGCCTATCTCAGAGAAGTAAGTGTTTAGATTGTTAGCAATTTCTGTCATATTAGTAATTAATTGGCCGTTAAGTTCTAGTTCGTGTATGGTATTTGAAGATTTTGTATTTGTAATGAAAGAGTTTATGACCTTCCATTGTTTTTTGGGGTCAATCCCTGCTTTATCCCACTTCTCTTTAAAATGCATGTTTTTTTGCACCTTTATCTCGTTATTTACTTTATTTTTTAATTGTTTATATTTACGGGTGAGTTCTTCGTTGTTTGGAGATACTCTATGAGCTTTGTAAGCTTTACTTTTTTTATTTATTAATTCCAATAGGTCCGCTGTCATCCAGTCATTGTTTTGGTGACATTTAATTTTTTTTTGAGCCTTAGGGCATGTTGTTTCGCAGTAGTAATCAAAGATATTAATTCATGAAAATTATTTACATCCTTACTTTCTACCATATTTTGTACTTTATTTTTAAACATATCAACATTTAATATTTGCCTCTCGATATATGTTTTTTGTTTGTGTATTTTAATTGATTCTTTTAAATATATTTGTAATTTTTTGTGATCAGACAGTGGACTGTCTTCTACCCTAACTTTACATCTTCCTATTATTTGGTCACTACCTAAGTATAACGTGGTCGATCAGTGAAATTGAATTTTGGGTTACCCTAGTTGCATTATCAAAATTTATTTTGTTAGCTATTTCGTATCCGTTTAACCTTAATTACTTAATTAAATTTTTGTAGTCTTTAGTCGATTTACAGTTCTCGTCCAAAACGTTTACTGCCGAGTGCTTGTCCATAAATTAGATGCATATCAGCATTAAGTCTTATTAACTGAATTAATCAGATGACTTAGAAAAGTGTTCTCAATAGCGTATTGTTAGCGAAATAAAAACGACTGATGGTTTGATAATTTTATTGTAGTATTCTGACTTATTATTTCAATAACGTGTTAGACCAAGAATGTATTTTCTTCGAAAACGGCTAATTTGATCGAAATGAATGTAGAGTACTTTTCTTACAGAGGAACGACGAGAGTATTAAATAATCCGTTTTCAGCTCTGAAAAATGATTCCTGTTAAAATTTTGGCCCAACAAGTGTGGTTTTCAGTCCGTTCCTGACTTCCCTGGAGATGTAAATCATCTAGTGTATTATTGTTTTATGAGCCTTTATGGCCTCTATAAAATATTAAAATGCCATTAAATTATACTAGTCGGTCCAAAAGTTAGATCAAAAAAGTAAATAGCAGGGTACCCCCCCCCCCCCCCCCCAGGTCGTCTTTGTTGACATGAGACTTCTTGCATGCTGCCTATAGAGATGAGCACACTGACTGCGTATGTTTGAGCATCCAAAGTAAATGATGGAACAAGTTTGCTATCGTCAGTTTAACTATATTATCTTATTTTGAACAGGATCTTTAAGTCCATCGTCTTTAAAAGGTAACACGAATATCATGTAGGCCACATAGATGGAGTTTAAACCATTAACATTTACAATCTACCTACCCTAACTAATAAATGGTGAGTTCGTCAATAAGTAGGTACGGTCCGCTATGTTTTTATATTCTGGTTTCGACATGGCGTTTGTCTCTTCATCCGCATTGGGGTTTCTCGTCATCAAAGACTTTCATGTAATGTGATTTAAAGCATCAATGAAGAGAATCACCCAGTTCATCTGTTGCCTTTACCTGTCGCCGAGCGATACCTTGCAGCTAGGGCCGTCTTCTCATCACTTGCTAGTACTATCGACTTTTTGCCATCCCGCCATCTCAATTCTGAAGTTGCCATCCTTGGCGACTTTAACGTTTATAACGTCAATTGGTTCAAAAATCCACATACAAACGACAAGCTAAATATTTTGCAAAAAGTTGATTTTACAGAGTCTTTCAGAATGACAATGCTTAAAGCCTGTTCACATTAGGCAATTGCACGTGCAATGCAACAAAAAATTGCCTGAGCCGTAGACGAGGTACTTTAACCTCGTCTAAGGCGCGCAGACTCTTGCGACTTTGCTATCAGCCGTTGCAATTTTATTTGCATTGAATTGAATTACAACACGCGCTATTTGTATGTCACATGGCATGCAAGTTTTGTGTGAAATCACAGGTACCAACAGAGAAAGATCAGAAATATCCATGCAGAGCAAAGCCAAGTCAACGTAAACTAAAATATTTCTTTATTTGCAAACGTGTTCAGTAATTAGTTTAATTATCTCTCGAGTGGCAGCGAAAAGATTCAACAAGCAACTCTAGTTATAGTTTTACAAATCTTTATGGTAAGCCGAGAACAACAAATATATGTAAATTAGGTTTCTTTGAAGAGCGCGGGGCCGCGGTAGCAATAGCATATACAATAGTTGTACTAATTTCTAATTAGTAATGTAAAAGAGGTAGGCTTGAGAAAATGTAAATCACACATTCTTTATTCATTATAATGATATTATACAGTGAGGACATAAAGTCTGGAAAACTACCTTTTGCAAGTAAACGAAGCACCTGAATAAAAAACGCTCGGACACGTCGATTTTATTTAATTGTCTTCTATCTTCTAAGATTTCTGAGATATATACAGGGTGCTTCAAGAAAGCTGGGCAGCTGTTAACTTCTTTTTTTTTAATGGAACACCCTGTATGTTATTGCATTTTTGGATTCTACGGACAATTCTAAGTATATTTCATATAGGATGTCCTATACCTAAATTCAATTGTTTTTAAAATATTGCCAGTTGAAATTATACATTTTTTCATTAAGAGAAAAACCATGATACAACGTAAAATCTAGGAGAAATGTAGTAACTTGATGTCACTTTGACTCGTTGTCACTATGACAACTGTGCCAATTTTTAACATACTGTAGGACAGTTCTGTTACTGTCAAGTTATTAAAAATGCTCTCAGAGCGAGAAAGAATGGAAATTCTGATGATGTTTGGCTGGGGAGATCGCCAAAGACATTTGGGCGAAGTTTGTGAACTTTTTAATAACACATATCCAGATCGCGGACAAGAAATTACGATATCTACAGTCAGCAAAATTGTCAATAAATTCCTTGAACATGGTTGTGTAAAAGAACTTCCCAGGACAGGTAGGCCGAAACTAGATGATAATAAGAAATTAGATGTTTTACTCAGTTATAACGAAAATCCACATTAACCTACAAGTCAAGCAGCATCAGATTTGTCCATTGGTCAAACATCGGTAAAAAATATTTTAAAAAAGGCAAAGTATCACATCCATACAAAATAAGATTAAGGTAAATGACCCAAATTCAGACACTTTAAGCAAACTGTGTACTGTTTTTAAGCAGAATCGTACCTAAATCACTTTTTGGAGTTACTTTGGTATGTTTCCCAAAAAGTTTGAGCCTTTTAAAATTTGTTTTCATAAAATTTTTTTACCAAACAAAAAAAAACACAAAAATAATTATTTTATCTTTTTGTACATCTGAACATAAATCCGACATTGCAAAAAAGAAGTTGTCCATAAATCTGACATTGTCATGACCATTATTCCGACAGTGGCTTTAAATCCGTCATTTTAAGAACAATAATCTGACACATGAATAAAAACATGTACTTACTCACCTAAGTACCAAGTACGTACCTACCTATATTCACTTACTTATAATATACTTAAAAACCTAAAAATACGTTTTGAAATAAAACTAAAATGACGTGTTATTATTTTTATTAGGTAGGTTAAATATGAAACAAAAAATCACATTTTGAATACCTACTTATAAAAAAATTTTCAATATAAAAAACAGACTCCTCAAATGATGTTGTCCTCGCCATTTTTATACTTTTCAAGCTTTTCAATAAAATAAAATTCCCTTTGATTAATTTCGCGTGGAGGTTTTATTTTTTGTACTATTTCCTCGTAATCATATCCAATTTCATCTTTGGTGTTTGGCCATTTCCAGTTATCTCTTCCTGATTTAGTCATTGCATTAACCACGATTATTAATAATTCCTGGATACAATTCATTCTCAAAGTTGACAATAATAACATACTTAATCGTCAATATTGTAAATAGTGTTTGTACTAATATCATTGGTAGTATCATTTTTCTTAAAATTGTTAATACTTTCATCTTCTTTGGATATTTTCTTGCGTCCTTTTTTGGGATCGTCTTGATGTTGTTTGATTTTTTTTTCGTAATTTTTGAGCTAGTTCGTTTTGACGTAAAGCTTTAATTTCTTCTCTTTCTCTTTTTCGATCTTCTTTTGTTTGTCGATGGTTCAGACCAAAATAGCGATTTTTTAAAAGAAGTAGGAATAGTTACCCCTGGAAGAATACTGGAAAAACTGTTTTCTTGTGGTCCATTTGGTTAAATGAATGATTTTTTTTCTTTTCGCCTTTTCGCATTCTTCACCCTCTTTATTTTTTTTTTATTTGTTTATTTGTTGGGTTTTATTTGTTTGCTTTATTTTCGTACTGATTTTTTGATGTTTTAACATTCGTGTTTTTTAGTAAGTCTCTTGTTTGTTCTGGTGTTACTTCGTTTTCTTGTTGATTCTCTAATGGATTATTGTCCCTTTTTTTTTCTGGTGTCATTTCGTTTTCGTACTGACTTTTTGGTGTTAAAATATTTTTTGTTTTAGTATTTGGTAATGTCAAATTTTTTAGTTCTTAGAACATCATGATTTTTTTCCACGGCGTGATTGCTTTACTAATAAAGCAACACTGTCGAGTAGCTGGTCTTTAGTGACTGGAAAACCTTTGGCACCCATATTTATAATCCATTGCTCCAGAAAATTTTCTTCCTCTGAAGTTAAAATTGTTAAGGCCCCACTTCTGCATTTCTCAGGATAAGCTCCCTTTATTTTTCCGATTAAAGTTGTTCTGGGAACATTAAATTCTTTTGATGCAGTTGCAAAAGGCATTCCTTTTTTTATAGCGTCTAATGCCCGTTCAAGATTTTCTTTTGAATATTTGTAATATTTTTTAATAGTAGACATGCTAAAAAGAGAAAACCCCATTAAAAAGTTAATTATAATTAATTAAAATAAATATATATACTATTTATTGTTATTATTTTTATACTTTTTCCTATGAATAGATTGGGTAACAATTTAACTGAGCTCTGCTAAACCTAATTTCGACACTTCGTGTACATAAATTCGACACCTGTCGGATTTATGGCAAGTGAAGAAACACGCATTATCAAATGCAATAAAGGATAGAACATACATTATTATTAAAAATGAAAGAGAAAGAATATATATTTTGCCTATTGAACATTGTACATAATTCTGACATCCTATGTCTGATTTATGGCAACTATATATAAGTGTGTACATAAATCCGACACGTTAAAATTTTATAAAACTCGTTGAAAAAACCACACATTTTTATTAAAATTAGACTCGTTAGTGCCTACTAAACCTAAATATCAATAGCTAATATTATTTGATTGGATATATTTAATAAAACAATACAATTAAATCGACTGAAAATTCGCTTACCTTCTAAAGAAATCAAATGATCTGGTGCTTTACAACAAGATGACTGAAATGTGCGCATTTGAGGTTAAATATAAAAATAGGTGTTGTACCTAAAACAGTACATTTTATGACAATTTACCAAGTACAGTTTTCTACATAAACCGAATGGATAATGTTCGAGTTTCTGACAGTATATAGATGTCTTATTTTTATTAGTTTTTAAAATTAGTGACGGAATAATGGACACTGTCTGATTTTCGGACAGTTACCTTAATACATGAATTAAATGAAGACGACTATGACCGCCGAATTCAGTTTTGCGAAAATATGCAAGAGCGGTGCAATATAGATCCATTTTTTTGTAGAAATATTTTATTTTCCGATGAAGCTACCTTTTTTCTTGATGGTACTGTCAACCGACAAAACTGTATAGATACCGGTCCACAGAGAATACTCATTGGGCTCAAGTGGCTCATACGCAACATCCCGAAAAAATCAATGTTTGGGCTGGAATATTTCAAGACAGGATTATAGGTCCGTATTTTTTCGACGTTAACTTAAACGGCGAAATTTATCTTGACTTTCTGCAACTAGAGTTGATTCCTGCCTTAGTTCAACTCTATCCAGGTAATGAGCCTGATATACCAACTCCAACTATGTGGTTTCAACAAGATGGAGCACCACCTCACTACGCGCTTACTGTTCGGCAGTATCTCAATGAGATATTTCCTAACAGGTGGATAGGACGTCGTGGCCCCGTAGGATGGCCGGCCAGGTCTCCGGATTTGACTCCCCTAGATTATTTTCTGTGGGGATATTTAAAAACCAAAGTTTATTTCAACAGACCTCCTAATATCGATGCGCTGAAAAATCGTATAAGAGATGAAATTCGACAAATCCCACCTTTTTTCATTCGAAACGTGCAACAAGAGTTCATCAATCGGTTAGGATATTGCCAGGAAGTTAACGGACAACAGTTTCAGCATTTGTTACGTTAAATTGTGTCATTTAAGTTATTGTCATTAAAAATTCAGTAAACTAGTAAGGTGTGTTTTATTTTAAAAACAATTGAATTTAGGTATAGGACATCCTATATGAAATATACTTAGAATTGTCCGTAGAATCCAAAAATGCAATAATATACAGGGTGTTCCATTAAAAAAAAAGAAGTTAACAGCTGCCCAGCTTTCTTGAAGCACCCTGTATATATCTCAGAAATCTTAGAAGATAGAAGACAATTAAATAAAATCGACGTGTCCGAGCGTTTTTTATTCAGGTGCTTCGTTTACTTGCAAAAGGTAGTTTTCCAGACTTTATGTCCTCACTGTACACTGTACAGGGTCTTCCAACGAGGACTGAACAGGGGCTAATTTTTGAGCTTCCTTGTATTTAAAGAAAAATCCAAAATAGCCAATCGATGTACTTTTTCCTGCAGAATTCAAAAATGAAACCAAAAATTTATTTGAACCAGAAACAAAAGAGTTACGCTATGGATAAGGTGTTTTTTAAATGGAACATAGCTTTTTTTATACGATTTTTGGAACGAGTGATTTTTTTTTGTCCGTTCTGAATAAAATATTTAATATTGTGACAGCTATTTTTATTAAATTTTAATGTTTTATCCAGTATAATTTAACTTTAACCTGTTTGAAACATACACTAGGTAATAAAGGTATAATCACCTTTGAATCCTTCAAAGTCAAAAAATTTGACAAATTTACTATAATATTGCCGAAATGAAATATTCATTAGATGAGAGATTGCAGATTGTTATCTTGTTCTACAAATGCCAAGAAAATGCAAGAGAAGCAAGGAGAAGATTTATTGCAAATTTTCACAGAAATATATCCGTCAATACTATTCTAAGGATAAAGAACCTATTTGAGGAAAATAAAACATTACATGACAGAAAAAGAAATCCAACTCTATACTAATTTAAAAAAAAAAAACATTAATAATTTAATTGTTCAATGTGACCTCCGTTGTTCTCGAAACATGTGCGATAACCTCTTTGTAGCCTTTCCAAACTTGCTGTTATACTGTGATTTTCCTGTTAAGGCGATTTATTTCATTCACAATTTTCTGCATGATCTCTTCAATATCGTGGTTCCGCTGCTTGTATACCACTTCTTTAAATGGCCCCAAAGAAATGTGTCTAATATTGACAAATCGGGACTATTGGGTGGCCAAGCATAGGTTCCATTTCTACCAATCCATTCTTCATGGCGTCCGTTTAAATATTGAGTAACCTCACGCACGGCATGCGGAGGGGCCCCATCATGTTGCCAAATTAAATTTTGATATTCTTCCAATGGTAAATCTTCCAAAAAGTTCTCAATTTCGTTTTCTAAGAACTCGTAGTATCTCTGTCCATTTAAAGTCCCGTTAAAAATATTGGTCCCAAAATTCTATTATTTTTTATGCCACACCAAACATGGATTGAAGTCCTTCCTTGAAATTTAATTGTCTGAAATTTTCTTGGATTTCCAACGGCCCAGTGATGATTATTATGTCTATTGAAAACCCCCGATGTTGTGAATGTGGCTTCGTCAGTCCATAAGATATTTCTGAATAAATTAGGGTCTTCGTTTTCTTTCCGAATCACAATTTGGGAAACAAATTGGAAGCGAAGTTCTTTTTGTGCCGGTGTTAGATGTTGAAGTGGAAGGATATGATAAGACTTAAATTTATGATTTCTTAAAGTCCTGTGAACAGTTCCTTGGGTAACTCTTCTGCGTCTTACCCCGCCGCCGTATTGGACGTCCCGAACTGCGTCCGAAATTGATTTGGTTGGATTCAGTCGAAAATAATTCACAATGGCACGGCCTCGATTTCTATTCCTTTCTGGATTTCTTTTTCTGCCATGTAATGTTTTATTTTCCTCAAATAGGTTCTTTATCCTTAGAATAGTATTGACGGATATATTTCTGTGAAAATTTGCAATAAATCTTCTCCTTGCTTCTCTTGGCATTTGTAGAACAAGATAACAATCTGCAATCTCTCGTCTAATGAGTATTTCATTTCGGCAATATTATAGTAAATTTGTCAAATTTTTTGACTTTGAAGGATTCAAAGGTGATTATACCTTTATTACCTAGTGTATGTTTCAAACAGGTTAAAGTTAAATTATACTGGATAAAACATTAAAATTTAATAAAAATAGCTGTCACAATATTAAATATTTTAATCAGAACGGACAAAAAAAAAATCACTCGTTCCAAAAATCGTATAAAAAAGCTATGTTCCATTTAAAAAACACCTTATCCATAGCGTAACTCTTTTGTTTCTGGTTCAAATAAATTTTTGGTTTCATTTTTGAATTCTGCGGGAAAAAGTACATCGATTGGCTAGTTTGGATTTTTCTTTAAATACAAGGAAGCTCAAAAATGAGCCCCTGTTCAGTCCTCGTTGGAAGACCCTGTACATGTATAGTATCACATTTTCTTTTCTCATTTTTGGTCATATGATCCCTCCTCCCCCCTGAATCTGCGCCTGGTTCGGCAAATTATTTTTATTTCTTTAGATAACATAATTACTAATAAAATACAAGTAGGTATGTGATTTAAAAAAAAAAAATTAATTAAAAATCTGAAAAAAAAAATTGTAGTTCTTTTTTATTTGTATTTTTTTTGGATATATTTTCTAGTTTAACCACTCGCTAACTATAAATTAACTACTTTGAAAAAAATTTGAAGTTTTCCAAATCTGGCAAATTAATTCTGTACAGTGAGTTTATTTCAAAATGGTGAATACGCCACAAAATATAGGTGTTTTTGCATATTTTTTTGTTTTCTATTAAGTACTTACCAGTAATTATTGTGACAAACTTGACAGTCGTTCCTAGTTAATTGTATTACGAAAATAAGTTTTAACGCTCTTTAGATACGAAAATCCTGGCTCATTTGACACAGATGTGGGCGACGATCGAGTCAAGTCGAATAGGTAAACGTCACGTTTACCAAATAAAATAAATCAAATTTTAGTTGACTAAGACATAATATGCTCTTTGGAAATATCATGCTCCGAATCAGTTCGCACTACGGATTTGGATCTTATTTTCAATTTGAACTAAACTGCTTGGCCAACTGTCCAACAAAACAGTTTCATTTTGGTTTTACCACAGATCTATATACATAGGTCTGTATATCGTTTCACTCCCCGTAAGCCATGCATACTTATTCTTGATACCATTTTTCTGAAAATGACTTATTGGCTCTCTATCGTATTAATTAAATTCAACATTTTAGGGGTCTACCTTTAAACTTCAAATATATTGAATAAGATCACTTTTTGCCTCAGTTTCAACTTGGTTTTCAATGTCGTTGCGTGCGTTACCCTCAATTTATCCCAATGTCTAAAAAGGATGTTTTTTCAAATTTTAAAACTCTTAACTGAGGTCCTAATCTTAGAAAAGCCGAACCGAAAGTTTTGACCTTGAGTTCTAACTTCGATACATGGTGTTTGTTTGATTGCCTATCTTCAAGCCTAAAATTCTAGTCTTCGTTACTGATATTCAACAATATATGGCATGTATATATTGATACTATTATGTTCTTTTTTAATAAGGATGGACGGGGGCTGCGTATGGGGAGGGGTCATCATTATAGCACTCGCACAACTGATGTTAATTATCCTGCTCAACGTCTGTCCATCTTTAAAATGAGACCTTTTTGTGGAGGGGTTCGCTTCTTTAATAAACTGCATAATGAACTTAAATATGAACAAAGTGTAAATGTGTTCAAAAGAAAATTAAAGAAACTTTTAGTGCAACTTAAACCATACAGTCTAAGCACTACCACCGAAAAACAAGGCCTTGAAACGAGAAAGTATGAGTCATCACGAGTAGACCAGTGGCGGCCGATCTCCTGATGAAATATATTGCAATAAAGATTTATTTTTTAATATTTGGATTTACTATGATAAATTTTACTTATGTAAGTACTAACAAATGTGTAATCCAAATATTTTTATCTAAATAGGTATTATTTTTATATGGATATCAAAGCGCTTCCCACATAGCAAAAAGATATATCCTGTGGATATATGAAATATATTCTCTTTTGGCTATGGATATTGAGTGGCACATTCTCCGCAGATTCATAGAACATATATATATATATACTACGTATATGCATACGACATGCGTTTGGCCACAAGTCGGACATGCTGAGAAAATGCGTTTCCGGACATTGAGCATATCCTCCGCACATTCACAGAAGATTCGTATGTGTATAGAGGAAAGTCGCCTAATTTTGGATAGTTGCCTAATTTTGGATACTGCATTATCTCGAAGTCCGTTTACAGTTTTCTTTAATTGAATCGACAAAACGAAGCGCCTCTAATATAAAATGACCCTCTGTGAAGCACATAGTTCGACTGTTCACTATTAGGTGGCGCCATATGATTATGTGTTTAATTGTGCTAACGAGTTTTTTGTTTCTGCACGTGTAAACATTTATAAAACGGTAAGTAATTAGCGTATGAAAGTGTAATTTGGCACAGATGTATTAGAATAGTGGTAGAATAAGCCTACGTATTTGACATTAGAATGACTCTCATGGTCTTTTTGATTTTAATCATATAACCTAGAATATAAAGGTTGCCTAATTTTGGATAGGAAAGGGTTCCTAAAATTGGATATCCAAAATTAGGAACCTAACTACATGTACCATCGAAAACTTTGTTTAAATATATTTTATTATTATTTTTTCAGAAAAATGCCTAAGAAAGGGGTCGCACATAAAAAATGGAATCCAGAAAATATGAAAAATGCCGTTGAAGCTGTTAAAAGTAAACAAATGGGATATTTAAAGGCATCAAAGAGCTTCAACGTTCCAAAATCAACGCTTGAACTAAATGTCAAACGTGGCAAACCATTAGAAGAACAATGCACGCTAAAAATAGGTCGAAAACCAGTTTTAACGTCTGAAATGGAAGAAGACTTGGTACAACACTGTTTGGAAATGGACAAACGATATTATGGACTAGGACTCGCAGACATTCGTAGACTGGCGTATCAGCTTGCTATAAGGAATAACCTCCCTCATCCTTTTTCAAATAGAGACGCAAATGCCGGTAAAAAATGGCTTAGAAATTTCTTCAAACGTCATCCCAATCTGTCTTTGAGAAAACTTCAAGGAATTTCAAAGAATAGAATAAAAGGTTTCACGCCAGAAAATATCAACCTTTTTTTTGATCTTCTAGAACCCGCCCTGGAGAAGATTAATTTCAACCCCCTTAGAGTGTATAATGTTGACGAAACCGGGATCACCACGGTGCAATCGAAGATTGCTAAAGTCATCGCGTTAAAAGGAAAAAAACAAGTCGGGGCCGTAACAGCTGCAGAAAGAGGAGCACTAGTAACAGTAGTTACATGTATGAATGCTGCTGGAGGCTTCGTTCCTCCGTTGTTCGTGTTTCCACGGAAAAATATGAAGGCCGAGCTATTAGACGGGGCTCCAGCGGGGTCAATTGCTGAGTGTCACCCTTCAGGGTGGATACAGAGTCACATCTTTACACGATGGGTGCAACATTTTATCAACCACGTAAAACCTTCAAAGGAAGATCCCGTATTGCTTATTCTCGACGGCCATTACAGCCACACCCAGAATTTGGACGTTATAGATTTAGCAAAAAAAAATTTTGTTTCTATCGTGTGCATACCCCCCCATACATCGCATAAAATTCAACCGTTAGATTTGTCTTTTATGTCTCCCTTAAAGACATACTATTCAAGGGAAATCCAGAATTGGTTAAAAAATAACCCCACTCGAAATATAAGCCCCTTTCAAATTTGCAAATTATTTTACCCTGCTTATCAGAAATGTGCGACAGCTGAGATATCAGCTAATGGATTTCGCAAAGCCGGAATTTTTCCTTTCAATCGGAACATATTCTCAGACGCAGACTTTCTTATAGAAAGGCAGAGAGAAAGAACTCCGCCTCGAGTACTGACTCCCGATAACACTTCTTCATCCGAATTGAACGACACCAATACCTCAATTCAACTATCTATTGAAAGTACTCCCCCGAAACAACAAACCGATGGCGGTGTTAAAATCAAACGGTTGTCAAACGTTGTAAAACTTCAAGATTTTTCGCCTTTGCCATCCTGCAGTTCGGTACCTACTTCGAACAGGGGTCGTAAAGCTGGTTCCGAAGCGGTAATAACAAGTACGCCCTATAAAAATGAATTGGAAGCTAGTGTTTAAGAACGACAACGAAAATAATCCCTTAAAAATAAAGGAAAGTCGCCAATACTACAATCCTTAGGTAAAACTAAAAAGAAGACCATTGGTAAAACTAAGAAGATAAAGAAGAGTAAAAAGGTTGAAGAAGAAAGTGACTCCTCGGACTCCTTACAAGATCCTCTATTTGATGATGATTCAGATATGGACGCAGATGAAAACGGTGACGCAACATGTATTTTCTGCACTGGAAATTTTTCAGCTGACCAACATGGAGAAGCCTGGGTGCAGTGTACAATTTGCTTCCGATGGGCACACGAAGACTGTGCTGGTAGTGAGAAGACAAAAGCTTATGTGTGTGATCTTTGCTTTGAAAAATAGGTTCCCAATTTTGGATAGGCTATCCAATTTTAGGAACCCTTTTTATTAATTTGGAAAACTGCTCTATTTTACTTTTTTTTAATTTTGATGTTCTTAAGATTAGAAGTAAAAAATTTTCAAAACGTATCCTGTTTCTATTGAGGTTATAACACATTTTAGGCATAGAAGAATTAATAAAATATGTTTTTTTCACACAAAAAAAGTTGAATAAAAAAAACTATCCAAAATTAGGCGACCTTCCTCTACCAATGACATGCACAGTATATTCGTTTTGCCCAAAATAGGGATGACCCGATTTTTAAATTTTACTTTTAAATTTCTAGTATTTAGACCAAGAATGAAAATGCAGATAAAATTTAAAAAAAAATAAATAAAAGTAGAAATCCATGAGCCGGACTCGAAGCGACGACACTCGGTTGTAGGGTTAGTAGTAAATCTACTTTTCATTCTTCGTCCGAATGCCACAGATTCGCGTATCTAAAATTCAATAATTATTTTACAGATTTCTGCTTGTAGGCAGGTATAGGTATGATGCCCATTCTTGCTTGGAATTTTCATCGAAAAGATTGTAAATGTAAATAGGCTATACTATATACCATTCCAATGCAAACATCATTCAGTAGAGCCTTTGGGAAGCTGGCAAATAATAATTTTTCGTGTCAAGGATCTTATTGCGGCTAACTACCCCTACTAAATTTAAGATTCCAGAGTATTTTGCCGACATGGCCACTATGGCCGTCGTATCTCGAAATGTTGGGTCAATCGACGTTTCTAATACTTAATATTGAAGTGTCAGTCTCATATTTGTTTAAATCAAATCAAGTAAACATATTAAAACAGGCTTTATTAGAGCACAACCAAACTCTTAAAAAACAATTACAGACATAATTATTAGTTTTTTAAATTAAGGAGTTACTGCTATATAACGTCAGTTTCGTTTTTCCTGAAAAGAAAAACATAAATGAATGGTTGAGAAAATATTTACGTTAAAAAAATGTAGAGTAATGTCTGAGCACTTTGAAAACAGGTTTCTATTATATTATGTTCTTGCAGTTTTTAAAAAATGAGTAAGGAATTCTTACTTGTCAAGGTTGTGTTTCTTTTTATTGTTAAGCATTTCCTTCGCTTTGACAAGCCATTTTTGAATGTGTACTATGACTTCGTCCTCACATGCGTCCATTGTCCTGTTATTTTAACGCACGAGAGCATCTAAAGAATTAAGAACTTATTATTACAGTATCTTAAAATTTCAGGAATTTGTTAATCTATATTTTTTAGTAAATTATAAATTATTTTAATAAAGAATACCGAACATTTCTGGACGATTTTAAATAGGTAGGGGAGAGGCGGGGAATGGTACGCAGCGGGTAACGGTACGCACCCAGCTGTAGCAGAAACGGATCGACCGATATCGGCAACCATCCTTTGCAGTCGTCGCAAGACGTTATTAAAAGATGCCCTTAAAATCTTATTCAGTTGCACGTGTTCTTTCGGTCTGTAGAGGCAAATTTCGTAATTTGGTGTTTTTGTTGTAATATTAAATTTGTGCCTGGATAAAATAAAGGTAAGTTTTTTTTTTGCAATGAGACTTAGCTCTTATTTTTATGATCGCATCATGGTTAAATTAGGAAGCTAATTACGTAAAAATATCTAGCCAATATAATCAGAAATTTGTTCTAATCATCTGTATGTGTAGTGGCGTCTAATCGGGTAACCATACGCGGGGTGCGTATGTTTACCCGGCATTAAATTATACATATCACTTTGACTATTATTTATTGCACGATTCATTTTAGTTATTGATTTCTTATTTCAGATGCCAAGCAAGTATAAAAGAAAAACAGACATCGCTACTGGACGGAGGAGACTTTGCAAAATGCACTTAAAGCAATTGATTCCGGCAGAAGGATTCGAGAAGTTGCCAGATCGTTCAAAATTCACGAATCAACACTAAGGGCTCGCAGAAAGAAAAATGATTCCTCTGGTCCGAATTTAGGAAGACCTCCTGTTTTCCCAATTGAAGTTGAAACCCAAATTGCAAATCACGTTCTTCGGTTGGCCAAGTTGTTTCATGGACTGACACCGATGGAGCTACGTAAAATCGCTTTCCAGTATGCCGAAGCCAACGGTATCCGACACAACTTTAATAAAGCTCGTGAAGAGGCAGGTAAAGACTGGCTACAGTTATTACTAAGGAGAAACCCCACAATCAGCTTAAGAAAACCCGAGGGTG
Organism: Polydrusus tereticollis; assembly: GCA_963920685.1. NCBI lineage: Eukaryota > Metazoa > Arthropoda > Insecta > Coleoptera > Curculionidae > Polydrusus > Polydrusus tereticollis. The sequence goes on from OY987333.1 coordinate 97,618,115, forward strand.
CAAGTGTAAATAGAATCACAGCATTCAATGAAAAGTAAGTATGTTGAAACCTTTTTTACAAACTTGGAATCTTTGCTTGAAAAATACAAATTTACGCCAAGTCGAATATTTAACGTTGACGAGACGGGTATCTCGACTGTCCAGAAGCCTACCAAACAGCTGGGACCGAAAGGTGTTAAACAGTTTGGATCGAAAATATCTTGGGAGCGAGGAAAGAATATCACTGCAATATGTGCAATGAGTTCTTCTGGAAATTTTGTTCCTCCCCTGCTCATATTTCCTCGAAAACGAATGTCTCCCGCACTGACCAAAAATGGACCGACTGAGTGACGAAACATGTTTTCTTCAGTGGCTAAAACACTTTAAATCTTACACTAACGCAAGTCCAATAAGTTGTAACGAAATAAAACTTATTTCGTCACACTGGATTTTAGTAAAGTCCCTGTATTGGATTTTAGGTATTGGCGCTGCCATCTATGGATAACTCTGCATACTGCAGAATATCGATTCTTTAGACGAACTGTAAATTTGCCGTTCTATAATATAGATTTCTAGGTTATTCTTTAATATAGATTATCGATTCCTTACATTTAATTTAGTTGATAGTGTCTCCGTAGATAGAAAGGCTCGACTGGGAGGGAAAAGTTCTTTTGACTTTCACTTTCGTTTTTATCCTGTTACAGGTATGTCACGCTAAGCCTTTGGTTTCACTAAATTTATATTTTATCTGATATTAAGTATGTAATTGAACTAATTAAACCATAAATATTACTTTCTAGAAACCCATGACCTTTTAAGCTATTTTTACACGAACTAAATTCCACATTTTTATGTTTTAACAAAAATTAAACACAATACATGCCGACCATCATGGCGTCATATTTTAATAATCTTCATTCATCTCATTTATTCTTGTAAAGAATAGTGTTTTTAAAGATCTAAAAGCATCATCTTAACAGACAGAACGCAGTCATAAGATTATTTCTTCAGTCAGTGTGGAATTTCAATCAATATTATAATAATTTTGCATTCAATTTGAATATCTTTTTAAGTCAATCAACAGGTCATGGTTTTGTGTGTTTTTCTTCATCAATTAATATCTAAACTCTCAATTTAACTCTGTTTTCGGGTCTCTCTGTCGTTCTTATATGTTTTAGCAAATATCGTTGGCCAGTTGGTGGTTTATTTAAGTTCTTGACGAACAGTGGTGAAGACCAGATATAGGGTAAACCTGGCTGGACCATTTACAAGGAAACCGACAGATCCAGGCTCTACAGAACTGGTAACTGACAGAATATCCAATGAAGCTGATATCGAGGAAAGCAGGTGAGTTTTTCTTTTGTTTCTAATCAGAAACCTAAATTGAATTTGTCGGAAAGCTCACCTAGTTTCTCTCAAAGATATCTGTCAGAAATAAATTCTAGTTTAACATTAATTTCTCTTAAACTTCTTACTCAATTAGCGTGACATGCTTGTACTGGATGGATAATACCTTAAGTCACATTGTATATAAAATTTCTCTTGTACCATATCTATATCTTGAATCTATCTTGTACATATCTTACCCTGGGTGTCATAAGACATTAGTCTGGAACACCAATATCGCGTGGTGACGAACGCATGTAGCTCGTTATACCACATTTATCTATCTTGCAAACGATTGTCTTTTGCTCGTTATGCACTATCGTACCGGCACAAAAGTTACAAATACTTTTGAGTGCATTTATCTTTCTTGCAAACGATTGCCTTGTTGCTCGTTATGCATATCGAATCTACACAAAGTTGTGGATGCTTTGAATGCAGTATCTTCTACTAGTTTAAATATCTGTATTGTATATTTGTACATTTTGTAGTATTACAATTTCTCTTGTACCGTACCTTGATTTTATCTTGTTTGTATCTTACCTTGGGTGCCATAATTAAGACATTAGTCTGGTACGCCAATATCATGTGGTAGCTCGTTAGAACACATTTATCTCGTAAACGATTGTCTTTTGCCCGTTTATGCATTATCGAATCTGCACAAAAGTTCTAGATGCTTTTGAGTGCAGCATTTTCTACTAGTTTAAATATCTGTATGATATATTTGTACATTTTGTATATTAATTACTTAACTTTTATCTTGTTGGCACAATATATGCTTCTTTTGGATTAACTTAAAACTTAGATACATTTTAAGTCAATAAAATCATTTGTTTTTCGTACTACTTAAACACGAAAGAAAATTTGTTTTTGACCTTATGTAATTAAACATAGTTATTTCATTTCCTAATTTAAAACTTTATGCATATTCACTTGAGTAACAGGGAGTAAAAACATCCTGTGACTATAGTATAGAAATTTAAGTTACAACTGGTACTGTTTACCATAAATATTCATTTTCAAACCTTTATTGCATTAATATTCGCTGGTCTAATGCCACTTTTCTAACATTACATGTAAACAAGCAAACCTGAGGCTGACAAACTGACAAGCTCATCAGATGTCATTACTCCTATCAATCGCTGTCACAAGAATTCAAGTCTAATCAAGTCCTGACATCTTCCTCATCGTTCTCCATTGCTGAAGTCTATGCATGGAACACCTTCTCCATTGCTGAAGTCTATGCATGGAACACCTTCTCCGTTGTTGAAGTATATGCATGGAACACCGAACACCTCATCGAGACAACTTACAGGTGAAGAGGATTGGAGTTTGGACACACCTCATGGAAGACAATGCAGAGCTAAGTATTTGTCAGTCAGAAGGGCAACTTTGTAAAGACCAGTAGACCATTGTTATATTTTCATTTTAATTTTCACCTTTTTATACTGTAAACTGTTTCCTCAGAAACCAATCTCAACAACCATTATTATACAAGTATAGTTTAATAAACTACTAAGTGTTTTTAAGATTTTGTATTATTTCTGGTAGGATGGCGCCCTAAAAAAAAATTTGTCAGACAATAAGATAAACCCACACCTAACAACAAAAAAAAAGTAATTAGCCGAGGCAACTCAACATCATTCAAACAACTATCAATAACGTTACAATGGCGTCCAACGTCATCGTTACAAAGTCCTGTTATGCTCGTGCTGGATAACCATTATAGCCACATATCTCTTTCGATTTACAACTATTGCAGATGTAGTGTCGTAGTTTAAATAGCACTATACTGTTTTGTTGGTTGCCTATATGTAGTGTAAGAGATAGTGGAAATTAAGAAAGGTTAGTTTTTGTGTAAGAAATTGTTTTGAAAACATGGTTGTTTCTGTCATCGGTATTTTTTGGGAAATAGACGATTTTCCAGAATCATCGGCGTTTTATTTGAGTATATTACAGTTATTTGGCGACGAGGAAAATATCAGTTAAGTTTGTAACGGGAAACAAAGTGTATTTTTCGGAAAAGTACCAAAAAGTGGACACAGGACGATTCGAATATTTTTTTCGAGCATGGATAACCAACAGCCAATCCTTACCGTGGTAAATACGGGGAATGTTTCCTCACTGGCTATTTTTAAGCAAGGGGATGACTTTGAGGTATTTGAGGAGCGCCTGGAGCAATACCTAAATGCAAATTTGGTGGAAGGCACTAGACAAGTAGCGGTTTTGCTGACGCTATTAAGTGAGGAAGTTTATAGAGTGCTGAGGGATTTATGCAACCCGGACAAACCAAAAAGCAAAGATTTTGATACTTTAATGAAGTTGCTAGGGGCACATTTTAAGCCAAGACTGTCAGTTTACAGAAGAAGAATTGTTTTCGATTCATTGAGGCAGGGGCAAGAGTCGGTAAATGACTGGTACCTAAAAATTAAAAACGCAGCATCGCAGTGTGACTTTGGTGATAAGTTAATGTACAGGGTACAGGACAAGTTCGTTGTAGGTATGAAACCTGGTCCAATACAGGATCGCCTTTGTGAAGAGAGCCCTACAAAGCCGATAAAGGATTTATTGGAAATGGCATTAAACAAAGAGGCTGCATTGACGGAGCAAAAGAAAAATCTTACTGAAGTAAACAGGGTGGAGAAGAGGAATAGTTTGAAAAAGCCGAGAAGCAAAGATGGAGCTTATGAAAAAGAGGAAACACACCAGGTAGAGCTTAAGTGCAATTTTTGCAATAAAACAAACCATACATTCAGTAAATGTAAGTACAAAAAGTTTATCTGTAAGAAATGTGGTAAAAAGGGGCATATAATGGCAGCTTGTAAGGGGAAAACAGACAAAACTCATTATGTTGAGGAGGAAGAAGCAGAAACTCTTCCACTGTTCAATGTGACAAATTTTCAGGATGTCAATTTAATAAAGCCATTATGTGTACCGGTTTTACTCGATAAAGTGTCAGCTCAGATGGAACTAGACACAGGAGCGGGAATTTCATGTTTACCTTATAAATTTTATAAAGAAAATTTAGATTATATTCCTTTAGAGAGCACCAACATTAAATTAAAGACCTATTCAGGGGAAATAGTGATACCCGAAGGTAAAATTAGTGTTAAGGTCATGTTTAAAAATAGCTCGCAGATTTGTGATTTAATTGTGGTGAAAAAAGCTACTAAAATTTTGTTAGGTCGAGATATTATTAAAAAGCTGAATCTGTCCTTTAGTGACTCTGAGGTCATTGTTAATAAAGTAGCTATTTTACCTGATAAGCTTTCAAACTTGTTGTTAAGGTATTCAGATGTTTTTAAAAATGAGTTAGGTACCTATAATGGGGAAAAAATAGATCTCAAAATAGAAGAAAATGTAAAACCAATTTTTCACAAACCGCACCCTATTCCGTTTGGTTTCCGTGAAAAGGTGGAGGCGGAGTTAAAAAGGTTAGAATCGAAGGGAGTGATTGAAAAAGTTGATAATTCTATATGGGGCACACCATTAGTACCTGTTATGAAGGCAAATGGCAAAGATATTCGGGTCTGTGCAAATTATAAGATCACAGTTAATAAATTTCTAAAAGATTTTAATCACCCATTACCTCGAATTGAAGAGATTTTTGTTGCACTCCAGGGGGGTGAAACATTTACTAAACTTGATTTTTTGAATGCGTATAATCAGTTAGTTTTAGATAAGGAAACAAGTAACTTGTTAGCTTGGAGTACACCGCATGGTATATACCGAGTATTAAGGTTGCCATATGGTACAAAACCTGCGTGTTCTATTTTCCAGAACATAATAGAGAAAGTTTTGCAGGGTTGTGCAGGAACAGTTAATTTTCTAGACGATGTGGTGGTAACAGGAAAAGATGAGGAGGAGCATTTGAGAAATCTTGAAGAAGTGTTAAAAAGATTAAGCAGGGCCGGATTTAGGCTAAATGAGAAAAAGTGTGAGTTCTTTAAAGATAAAATTTTTTATTTAGGACACAAAATTTCGAGTCAGGGATTAGAGAAAGATGAGGAAAAAGTAAGAGCAGTAGTCAATTCGCCTAGGCCGAAAAATATAACGGAAATTAGGGCTTTTGCGGGAATGTTGAACTATTATTCCAAATTTTGTAAGAATTTATCTGAAAAGTTAAAACCGTTATATGATTTGGTGGGAAAAGGTAAGGAATTTAAATGGACTCCAGAATGCGAGACAGCATTTCAGTGCGCAAAAAAAGAGCTAGCTTCTGACAAAATTTTAGTTCATTATGACCAGAGTAAGCCTATTCGTTTAGCGTGTGACTCAAGTGAGTATGGAATTGGTGCAGTACTTTTGCATGTAATGCCAGATAGATCTGAGAGACCCATCTGTTATATTTCAAGGGTTTTAAACAAGGCTGAAAGGGGATACTCTATGATTATGAAAGAGGCGTTGGCAGTCTACTGGGCAGTTTCCAAGTTATATCAATATTTAGCGGGAAGAAAGTTTGAAATTTTAAGTGATCACAAGCCACTACAAGCGATCTTTGGAGAACATAAAAGTTTACCAAAGATGGCTGCGGGGCGAGTGCAAAGATGGTCGTTATTTTTAGCTAATTTTGATTATAGTTTTCGCTTTATTAGAGGGGTCGATAATGTAAAGGCGGATGCTTTATCGCGTTTGCCATTACCCGATTTTGAAAATGATAAGACAGAGCCGGAGTACGATTATTTAAATTTAGTAGAGGGCTTAGTGCCAATAGATTCCTACAAAATAAAATCAGACTAGGAAGGATACATTATTAGGAAAAGTATTTAACTTGATCAGGTATGGGTTTCCTAACCAGACTGACGATTTACTTGTAAAACCATTTTTAACGCGAAAGAATGAACTGTCAATAGAACGAGGTATCATTATGTGGGGTTATCGAGTGGTAATACCTGTAAGTCTAAGAAAACAATTACTGGAGGAATTACATAGTAACCATGAGGGTATGGTCAAAATGAAATCGACTGCGCGATCATATTTTTGGTGGCCTTCGGTAGATTCGGAGATAGAAAATAAAGTTAACAGTTGTAAAATTTGTTGTCAGGTGCGACCTGAACCAACTAAAGCTAAATTAATAAAATCAAACATGTCAGGTTATTTTTATGAACGTATACACGCAGATTTCTTGGGACCAATAAAAGGTAAAATGGTTCTTATCATTGTTGATACTTATTCTAAGTGGCCTGAGGCTTTTATCATGAATAGTACTGATTCTGAGGCTACAATAAGTCGATTTAGAGAATGTTTTTCACGATTTGGAATACCGCGAATAGTTCATACGGACAATGGAAGTCAGTTCACAGCTGAAAGTTTTTGCAAATTTTTAGCTAATAACGGAATAAAATTTTTGACATCTCCACCTTTCCACCCAGCGACCAACGGGTTTGCTGAAATTAGGATTAAAAAAATCATTTTTGGATGAAAAAAATAAGAATGTTTCCTTGGAAACTATTTTGTATCGCTATCTGTTCTCCTACAGAAATTCTATCCATATAACTACAGGGTTAGCACCTTCGGATATTGTTTTTAAATCGAAAATTAGAACTCGTTTGGATTTGGTATCGCCAAAAGGTGTGGCAGTAAATGACAAAGCTGAGAAACAAGTGTTAAATTATAAAGGGAAGCGAGAGGAAAGCTTTGTGGTGGGGGATAGAGTTTGGTGTAGAGATTACAGAAACCCAAATAGAAAAGGTTGGGTAGAAGGCGTAATAGATGAAATTCTAGGTAATAGAGTTTATTTTTGTAAAGTAATAAATGAAAATTTTATCTGGAAGAGACATTTAAACCAGATTTTGGGAAATGTATCGGTACCAGAACAGGAAAGTGACAGTGCGGGGCAGTATAATAGCAAAACCAAGCAATGTGCGTTAGAGCAGAGTATTTTAGTGCTACCACAGCCGGCTGTAACCGCGAAAGTTCCTGAGTTAAGTGTAAGTCACGATAAGGAGCCACAGATAAATGACTATAGTGATAAGTTAACGAGTGTAACAAATGAGGAAAAAAAATATGATACAAATATGCCTGATACTACCATTTGTGAGTCTAAACCAAATAATCTCAATGTTAATGAGAGACCAAAGAGAAATGTTAAACCACCCCAGCGGTTAAATTTATGAGGGGAGATATTTGTAGTGTCGTAGTTTAAATAGCACTATACTGTTTTGTTGGTTGCCTATATGTAGTTTAAGAGATAGTGGAAATTGAGAAAGGTTAGGTTACTTTTTGTGTAAGAAATTGTTCTGAAAACATGGTTGTTTCTGTCATCGGTATTTTTTGGGAAATAGACGATTTTCCAGAATCATCGGCGTTTTATTTGAGTATATTACAGCAGAGATAACGGTATTGCGATGCTATCAATACCACCACATACCTCCCACCGACTCCAACCACTGGATGTTTCATTCTTTGGCCCATTTAAATGCGCTTTTAATGAGGAATGTGACATTTTTTTAAAAACTGGAAAGCATGAAAAAATTACATTTCCTGACTTAGCTGAAATATTTAACAACGCATATGTTAAAATTGCAACAATTGGAAAGGCCATGTCAGGTTTTAAATCAACTGGGATTTGGCCATTTAACCCGAACAAGTTTACAGCAGAAGATTTTGAACCGGCTATACAGTATGCGCTCGAGTATGCGCCTATTGTTTCTGCCCAAGACACGGAATTACCAACTTTCGTCAATCCAGGTCCATCCTCTTCGCATACTCAAGTTACACCTCAACACAGTGATAAAGAAAAATCGAAAATAGCCAGGTTAGTGTTGCTGAGCTATCCCCACTGCCTTCATATTCAGGTACAGATAAAAAAGGGAACTAAACTAAAATCAGAAGTTTTAACGGCTACTCCTATGAAGTTGATACTAGAAGGAAAACAACAAAAAAAGAATAAACGTGACTGGGCTAAAAAAGAAAAGAAGGAGAAAATCAAGGAACCACCACGCAAAAAACCAAAAAATAAACGAAAAATGGAATTTGACTTCGAAACATCAGAAGCGGAGGGAGTTGATGAAAAGGATCTGGTGGACGATGACGAATTGGATGACATGGAAGTTGAAACATCAAACCTAACAGATAAATGTTTGATCTGCGGAGATTTTGGAAAATATGGAGAAATTTGGTTTAGATGTGTTATTTGCGGACGTTGGGCACATCGTGACTGTAGTGGGCAGGATTCTGCCACCAACTATATACATGTGACTTTTGCTATAAAAAATCAAGCATTCGAAAAAATGTTGTTCTTAATTTCTAAACGTGTTTTGTTACTAGTTTACTGCATTTTTCTAAATAAATATTACTTTACTTTTGTACTGTTTGCAAAACTTTTTTTGCGTATCATTACCCGACAGCTTGCGTACCATTAACCTCCACAGAGGGTAATCATGCGCAAAGCACAAAATTTGATTTCATCAATATTTTTCAAAGTATTTTTATTTTATGTACAATTTACGATTATTCCATTAAAGAAGATACCTAAGACAATGATTCTGCTGTGGCATTTAAAGTTTTGGACTTATAGTGAATTTTGCTTAGGTGCGTACCATTCCCCACCTCTCCCCTACCTCAAAACTTTTTTTTAATTGAATTGTTAGTAAACACCTTTAAACTAAGACATTTTCTGCTAATGAAATATCATCTGCTATTACACCTTCGGGTGAATGCTCCAATACTTCTAATGACAGCAAATCATTAATGTTTTTCGGGATATAAACCTACGAAATGACATCTTACTTTTGCTGCTTGAATACATAATATTTAAGAAAGAGTAAAATTTCGGCTGTTGAAAGCAATATGATTAAGTACGTTATAAAATTATACTTATATATATATATTGTTTACGAGTTCACATACCAAAAACACTTATTTATTAAACAATGAACATACTTACAGTAAGAAAATGAAAAACAAGCCACCAAAAAAACTTACACGCCACGACTACCAGACGATCGAGGAGAGCAGGGAAAATGACAAAAACTGAGGTTATGTAATGTCATCCAAAGCGCGAAGTGCGCAGGGCCGCCAAAATTTGAAGATTTAAATACCAACCTGAGCAATCGCATTGCCCTAAAGAAATTTAGATATTATTTTAAAAATACTAAAGTAGGAAAATCTTTTCAACAGTAATATACCGATAGAGGAGGCGTCTTATCGGTAATACCGATGTTTTTAACAAGAAATCGATTTTCTGATAAATTTTTACGAAATGTAATTTTTACTTATAATCTGATATGATCCCGAGAGCTTTAGCTCGAGGGTCTTATCTTTGATTATAAGTAAAAATTACATTGAGTGAAAATTTTCTTGGAAAATCGAGTTTCGAGTGAAAAACGAAGGTATGAAGATAAGAAACCGCCTCTAGAGGTGTATTTTATTGGATAATTTACTGAACATAAAAATGAAGGCCGTCTAATAAAGGTAAATATACAAGTTAGAGGTGTTACTAATTTTTTATTTAAGTAAAAAAGCTACAAGCGTCTTTTCGAAAGCGTCTTTTCGAGCTAGCGGTAGTCTTATCGGGTAAGACGACCGTTACCAAGGTGGTTGCTATGAAAATGAGCGTTTTGATTGGTTCAATAAAAGTGAGGTGAATTATCAATACTATTTTTAATTCACTTTTTTGACTCATGATTTTTATATCAATTTCTAGATATGACTTGGATATGCTATGGATATATCCAAACGAACATGATTTTAATCAATTTATAAATATGACATGGATATGCTATGGATGTAACTAAACGAATGTGAGTTGTGGGCTGTCGATAGCATATTCTCAGGATGTGAATATACTTTTTTTGCTATGTGGGTTGTATTGGGTTATTTTATTTTGCTTGGATAGGAGATTGAATAATGAATTCAAAGGGGAGCATGGAAAGAAAGAATACTTTAACTGCATTATGGTTTTATTTTATATATTTTTATAAAAAAAACGAATTATTTCACAAAATACACAAGGGAAGAATATGAAAATAAATCAATCGCAATAATTATTTCAATCACATTTCACATTGTTTGAAAAAAAATATTTACACGTAGTAAATAAATAAATAAACTCTTTATTTCAATTATTTCAAATCATCATACAAAAATCACAATATTTCTATAAATCTGGACTAAAATCACGTAAGCAATATGACCCTAAATTTATTAATAATTTCCTAATCTGTACCTACTTTAATTTTTTTTTCGGACACAATACATTTTATTTCTTTTGGTAGGTATATTGTTAAACAGCTGAACACACATATTATGTGGTGACTTTTCAGTCAGCCAGCCTATGGGGTAAGCATTTAAAGTTCGGAGTTCTAAGCCTACTATCACTTTTATAACTATTTTATGCAACTCGTTACCAGTCATTTTACTTACTGGAAGAACATGGACTACATCTTGATATGGCGACAATAAGCTGCTAATCATAAAGGTGTGAGCACTGGTGGCACGTTCAGCTGCACTATTGTAGGCACTACCCACAATGTTACCCCCCTTGTAATCTATGTTAGCTCTAAGGTGAATCTCGTCCATCATCAAAACAATTGTTTTGTCAGAATCCTCCGAGGAATCCTCCAACAACTTAAATTTATTGGAAGCATATTTCAAAAAGTTTTCATCTGTTTGCTCCAAACGGGGATCTGTGTTGAAGCTTGCACAGATTGTCTTAAGGGTACGTGGAGATGGAAGTATAGTATAAGTCTATTTGGACTTCTTAAAAATTTATACGCGTGAGGAGAGATGGAGTGTAATAAGCAAGCAAACAGTGACAACTCGCAAGAATATCTCAGGCAGGTATTATTACTCACTGTTACTAACTTAAGCTGTTCTTGAATAAACTGTAAAACTCCTTTTTTTTTTCCTCCAAAAACTCATCAGACATGGGCTGCAAAAGTTCCAAAATGAAGTTAAATTTTTGTGTTTCTTTATCTGAACTTTTCTCCTGTAAATCATCTAATAAAGGCACTTTTAATTCCGATAACACAGTTTTTAAAGTATTATTGTCAGTCACTCTTAAGGGAAATTTAAAAACACTTTTTGTCACTACACAGAATTTTTTTGACCTCAGTATTAGCAAAAAACACTTTGACATTAAGTTCGTCGGTTAAAAACACTGACAATTTTGGGGCAAGGTCATTCTTTGATTCATTTAGCCTCACTGACAAAAATGGATTTACCAATGTCGTGGGTTGCAGAATTAGAGCTACTTTAACGCACGTCTCTATGTTGTTCATACTAAGCCTATGAATTATCACAAACCAATTTAAAACGCTAGAATAACTCAGCTTCTTTTGGTTCGCCTCAACACAGAAAGAGATTTTTTATCAACATTTTAAACACATTTGGGATTACCACAATCCCTCATCTTGTAACCATTTTATGAGTTACCTGAACTCAGTTTTTGGATTGGGACAACTTACTTAATTGATTTTAAAGTGCCGTTTTAACCCGGACGTGCATTATTTTAACTCACAACCATGTGTAAATTATTTTGAGTTGGAATAAGTCATAAAAAGTGCTCCAAAAACCCATGTCGAGGGTAAATCACAGATCGAAAGATCACGGAAAATTCCGAATTCGTGCTCGTGTCGCTCTGGCGCGATGTTTTATTCATTTGTTATTATAGTATCTGATGTGCGTCGGGACGACATTGTTGATCGGCGGAATATCTCATGTTTCTTCGAGTTTGGTCTCGTATGTGAAAATTTGTGTTAATTTTGTTCATCCGTGTTTGGTTTCAAATGGAGGGAGATGCATACAAATTATTATTATTGGAATGGGACCTTTTTAATTTTGTTGAACTATTTGAAGGTAAGTGTAAAATGTGTTTTTAACGAATAAAAATATAACTTTAGTGCAAGAGGTACGCTCTGAGACTTTATGCAAACCCATCGGTATAGACTCGGATGTTGACAACTATTTAAGGATTTCTGAAATAAAAATTGCCAATTTTTCTATATCTGCTAATATTCAAGAAAAACTATAGGCGTAGGATTCGGAAAATCCTTTAGGAAGGATTTTCTCGATCTCTCGGGTATTATAACTTTCGTTCGACATTTATTATGTCACTGTCATCTGACAAACTACTGCGTGTTAGCGAAACGTGTAGGTAAAGCGCCAAAAGCCACAATTTTTTTTGGGACTACGCCTGAACTTCGTATGAATTCACCTTTCCTATGCTCCCTTGGGAATAGGGATTTGGCCTCAAACAAAGTGAAAATCCGCTCTATGGCGAGCCCCCCCCCCTTGGTCCCCTTATTTATATATATTAAATTTATAATAAATGTAAGGAAACTTGTCAACGAGAATTTAGTGTTCTTTATTGATAATAAAAGCGATTGTTGACTTGGGTGCTTGGTATATAGTACAGCGTGTGCATGAATTTGCTTGCCAAATGGCAAACTTTTATTACCATATTTTGGAAAAAAGTTATTCTTTATAAAAAGTTTTGCTTCCAAAAGTATTAAGGTTGGCATGCGCATTTCTTTCTAATTGTTGTAGGATACAGGGTGTCCCAAAAAGCGAAAAGCTCAAATTCTAAATTGGAAAAAAGTTTTATACAAATATGTTTGAGGAATAACCAAATAAATTGTATAATACAGCGCAGTTATTTGAATAGTTTCTCATAAAATCGTTCTAATATATGGATGAATTCCATCGCAGTATGTTAAGCTGTAAATAAATGTATTTGGAGCTGTTCACAGGTTAATTTAATATATATGTACTTCGATGGGATTCATCAATATATTTTGTAACAAAAATTGTAAGAAACTATTTAAATAATACCTTATCACTTTATCAACAAATTATTTAACGGTTTAATGCGCTCTACTCTTTCTTCAATTTGGTCCTCGATTTGGTCGCTCAAAAATATTAGAATTTAAGTTTCTCGTTTTTTAAGACAAGGTACAAAATTAAAAAGAAATGCTTTGCCATTCTTAATATTTCTGAAAGCAAAATTTTTAATTAATATATAATTAATTTTTTTCTAAAAACTGATAATAAGAGGGGTTTCCATTTGGCAAGCATATTCACGGCGCACACGCTGTAGATTTAAGGTGTAATATTTTTTTAGCGGAAGGAATAGACGATGTTTCTTTTGATCTTCTAGATGAAGAAACAATTAAAAACATTTTTCGACAAGCCGGACCAAGGCTTAAATTTAAAAAACATCTCAGGGAATATCTGCAAAAGAAACAAGGACAGTTAGGCACATTTTTTGTAAGTTTTTGTTATTTAATTGATAAGTGTTAGTCATAGTCTGGTTGAGATACAAATCAGTCATAGTCTTATAGACCTATGGACCATTGCGATAAAAAAAAAAAAACTGGGAAAAATCTTGTATAAAGAACGCATCCAAAAATTTGACAGCGGTGCATTAGAAATAATTATGTAAAACTGTCAAACTTTTGGGTTAGTTTTTTAATTGCAATACCTATTAAATTTACTGATCATTTATAATTTACGCCTTTAGGTTTTTACAATGACGATGCTTTATCGTCATTGGGTTTTTACATCTCGCAGCATCATGAGCTTGAAGGATAACAAAATGTCAAAGTATTATTTTAAATGTCATCTTTTTGCTCAAGGTTTGAGACGGATCAAAAAATTATATTTTCGATAATTCTTTGACCGACATCGGTTTTTTTCTAGTTTTTCTGCCTCTGTTTCTCTCGATATTTTGTGCATTTTTTTTATCCTTTAAGAGCTATATGCTCCGAAGTTTAAGAACCAAACTCAGCCATGCCATATATACTACTTATATATTACAATTGCTAATTTCAGTGTTTGTATGCGTGTTGTACTTTTCCAGATCATTCTTCAACACATACCTCTGCTGTATTTTAAGGTAAAAAAAGATATGTATATGGGTATGGCATAATATCTGGTGTATTTTTACTTGCTGAATTTATGTAACAAATTTTGTGAGAAATTTTGTTTCTATTACATTTACCTTTCTAATGGTGATAATATATATTTTGTGGGGTTTTGTATTTGAATTTGGTTGTAATTGTATTAAAAGCATTTTTTTTTAGTTTTAATATTACTATTTGTACAGGGTGTTTCAGCCTTGTGTGGTGTGGCATGTCGAAAGGGTTATTTGGGAAAAAATATAAAATTTATTCTTGTCAAATTGAATAAATTAGTAAAAATGAATTTGCAAAAATTGACATCAACTTCTTTTATAATTTTTTTTTACTTTATAGGTGTCGCTGATAGAACGGTTTTTCCTAATTCAGCACTAGGTACTGCACACTATAATATATCTTGTGTGGTTTCTGTACTATTTGTTTTAAGTGGTAATGCTCAGGAAAGTTTGCATTTTAGTAACAATGAATTTCACACCAAAATACAAATTTATAAATTTTTTCAGCTCAGTTTTTCAAATAACTTTTTTGGTCTGTCTGTACCTATATAAACTCAAAACAAGATCACCAATACGCGCCGATTTTTTTCTACAAACTTTGTGTCAACAGTTCTGTTGAATAATAAAGCTACAAAACCCAAGGCTGGGACCATTAACGGACCCTAATATGTGTCATGTATGTCCGATTGTTTGTTTAGTAAAAATTGATGTACCTATATACCCATAACGTTTTTCATATTTTTCTGAGTTTTGATAGTTGCTTTATGTATAGGATAGTGAAACGTCTAGTACTGCCTCTACAGATACAATTCTGTCAGAGTCTTCTGATCAATCTTCATCAGCAGATAAGGATTTATTCGAACCTGACGATGAATTAAAGGAGGCTCTAAGAATATTTGATGAACAAAATAAGAATGCGCCCCAGGGCTCTTCACAAACTGCATCAGATTTAGAACCTCAATTTAAAAAACCTCGTCTGGTTAGCAACGATTTTTCTGTCACAATTGAGGTAAAGTAATTCTTTCAAATTCGTGAACTTTCATAAAAAGTCACTGTAATGTGGCATCATTACATTTTTTTTTAATTTTTAGAATTTGGAAGAAGTACTCCAAAAAAATCCTGAAGGTCAGATGATATTGCTTAAGAAAAATAAACTGACAAATGGTCAAAGGCAGAAACTAGCAAATATTTGCGTCAACGAATTGATTGCTCGGTTTGGGCCAGAGTGAGTAAAGTTACTTAGGTGTTCTTTACTTTAGTTTTTTTTTTTACTGCATAATCGCTTTAGTCCTTGAACATTGCTCAAAAATGTTTTTTTTTTCAAGCGCTGCTTACCCAATTTATTAATTGGTAAACATGTAGCATAACTCATAATTTTCTCCTATAGGCCCATGATATAGGTGTCTTGGCAAACTATAAACCAGCAGGATAACTTTATTTATTTAGGATAAGTTGCTAGCAATATGAGACTTTCAATATCATTGTGCTTAAAAGATGTAAAATTCTCGGTAATAATCTTTTGGAGAATATTCTCAAGTTAGAGAATTTTTTGAGAATGGTAAGAAAATCGCTAGAAATAGCAATAAAAATAAATCAAATTTTTACATTACATTACCGTACATTTTTTGCGAGATTTTTTGTAATAAAATATTTCCAAACGTTACTTTGTGGTTTTGTGATACCCTTTAATTTATTTTGCTCCATGTTTTTATACTAATAGGCGGTCTAAAAGTCGAACGGAACGCCAAAATAAATCTAGTCTCACCACATCATTTACAATTCACATAGCTGTATACGAGTATACGTTCGCGCTTCTAGGGAATTTGCCTGAATTACTGTTATACTCGGATTCCCCTAGAAGCGCCGACGTAAAACACTGTTTATCAGAGTTATAGAAAAGGTTAGAGAAGCTCAAAATTTTAAAAATCATTGCAAAATTTTCTGTAGAAAAACTTCTCTAGAGAATATTGTCGGGAGAATTTTCTTGCAGAGAATATTATTCTCGAGAATATTCTCGTTCTCGAGAATATTTTCCTCTCACATCTCTTATTGTGCTATTGTTAAATTGCATGCTCTCATGTTGCTGGCAACTTATCCTGCAATTAAACAATTTGCCATGAAATCGATAATTTGGCTCTTACTTAATAGAAAGTGACAGAGGTATGAGTTATGCTTCTGTATGAATTCAAGAAAAGTCGCCTTAAAATCTGAGAAGATCAAAAAATTGTCCTGCTATGTACGTGTTTTTTTATGAGTTTTTATCCGAGATTTTATTGCGACTTCCAAAGTTTTGTTACCTATATGATCAATACTTATAAAAAGTTGTAAATTTTCCCTGTGAATATCACTTTTAATATTTCATCTTCGTTAGGCCATTTTTTCATTTTTAGACTAAATCAAAACATACTATATCGAACTGCCAAACAAATAGTATCTGTCTGTCCAAACGAAATTTCACATGTATATATGATCACCACAGCATTTGGAGGCCCTAAGGGAAAATTATGGAACCGATATAGAAATATAAAAAAAGTACTTCATTCAGTAGAAAAATGTAAAAGAAATAGGTCTGAAGAGAAAGAAAATGATTCATCTGAAAACAGCCCGGACGAGAACATGTATCTAGATTTTCTAAGAGTGGCTATTGAACCATATCAAAGAGTTGTTGAGGCTTGGCAGGAAACTCACAGGCTAAGAAAAAGGATATACATGAATGAAGAACTAAAGATGTACGATGATTTTCCATGTCTTGCTTTAAATGAGGGGATAAATCTAGTAAGTTCACTTAATTTTTGCATACATTCTTTTTCCATACTTCCTAACCAGAAATATAATAGTTCTGCAACAATAAAAACTAGGCTTTATTTAAGTATGGTCTTTAAGCAGGAAATAAATAAAATATGCTAAGAACTAGTTTTTATGTTTTATGACTTTCATCCAATTATTTGATTATGTGATAATAATTAATTAACACGCTCCTTATTTTTTAGTTAGAAATTGACTTTAATATTCAATACCCTGATAAAATCGACAGCATTTACTCAAACTGGGAGATGGTAAGAAATGCATGCCGTCAGGAAATTAATGACAGAAAAGTGAACATTGTGAATTGTACTGATGGAGTAGGTAAGTTATCACTTCAGTCATCACTATAATATTATAGAAACAAATATTTGTTTTTGATAACCTTTAAGTGTGCTGTTTTGCTTAGTTTTAGTAATAATTTTCTTTATGTTTTAGATGAAGATGTTCTTATGGTCATGGGTTTACCATATCTATTTCCACCTGTTACTATTAAAAGTAGCCGAAAAGGCAATGCTTGGAGACCAACCAGGAGTGAAGTTATGGAGAGTTTCTTTCTGGTTATGGACGTAAGTAACTAATTAATAAAACTAATTAATAAAACTACGTAAGTAATTCTTAACTATTAAGAAAATTTGTTCTTTAGCACTCAACTTAGGCTGTAAAAACATATGTAGCCCTCAAGTGAAATTAAGTGGACACCTCAAAATGTTGAAATACGTATTGAAAAGTCAATATAACAGGCGGTCGACCTCAAATTTTAATGTATTGGCCATTTTATGTCAAGTCAGAGTCAAAATATGCTTTATTGTTTAAAGAAATAAATCTTGTTTACAAAGTCACTAACATTTAAGATATATATACATAAAAATTTATTTTAGGACTTGTCGTATAAACACAATTTAACGCGTATTAGCACTAAATCGCATTTTTAGTTAACACGCATTAAGTACTTATATGTGTAAAAGTGTAAACTGAATAATTGAGGCTGCACAAAAGATTTTACATTTTAGACTAATGACAGTTGACATTGTAGAATGCCGAAAGAAGTGAATTGTCTTAAAATAGTATTTAGAGTCATTCAGACATAGAAAGACAAAACTGACAGTATACAGGTTAAACAAATTTATTGTTTTTTTTATTTATGCTTTTGTTTCAGGATATTAATAATTTGCCAGAAATACTTCAAAAAAGAAAGGCCAAGTTAGATGAACTGAACATAAAACTGGAACCTTTTGGAATAATTGCGGGGGACTTGAAAAAGCCAGAGTTGTTTTTGTGGATACAAAACACCACATACAAGGTGGATTCGGTGATTCGAAGTGTTGAACTTCTATTCAAGGCCATATATGCTCTGAGAAGGGAATACCCAAGCGAGTGTGAGCATATCTGGCTCGCAGTAAGTGACTTAATCTTTGGGATGAAGCCAGTGAAAAAAAATTCGAGCACAGCCGCTGTCGTAAGCGATATTTTATATCACTTAAAATCCAAAACTCAATAAATTTTAAATTAATGAAGCAATTCTCCACGGGTGATCGCTTCATTTAAAAAAAAAATAGCTGTAAATAGGTCAAATATATCACACAACATTTTTCTTCATACCTATTTTTGAAATTTAAAGAATCCAAAACAATGGACTGTCATTTGTGTAACGATTCATTTTTAAATTCAAATGCTTTATTAGCCCATCTAAAATATTTACATCAATGTAAAGAAAATAGTTTATATATCTGTTGTGTCAAAAACTGCAAAAGACATTTTCCCGCGATAAATTCTTTTAGAAAACATTTAAGATATCACGAACGATTTACTCTCGAAAACAACACTGAATTGCATGCATCTGGTTCAAAACACTATCGCATATCTAACGAGAGTAAAAGTGGAACTTCCGTTGTTTTAAATGCTCGTGAAGATATATTAATAAGTCAAAACTTTTTTAATGAGTTTAAAGATCAGTTGTCTAAAAATATAATTGTATTTATCTGTGGTCTCTACATTAAGGGAAATATACCTAGAAAGTCGGTTCAAGAAATAATTTCAGCAGTTAAACGATTGTTAACTAAACCCATTGAACTGTTTCAAAATCAAATACACTGTATTTCAAACTTAAATGATGGTGAAAGAAACCTATTAAATAAGTATTTTGAAGAACTTCGTACTCTGTTTCATAATCTTGATAGTGAATTCTTGATACTAAAATACTTGGAAACGTTTAATTATTATATTAAACCTACTGAATTTGTTGTTGGTGTGAATATTGAAAATAGAAGAAATTTACCATCACAAAAATCTTATCTCGCCCAATATATTCCTATGGGTCCAGTTTTAAAGGCATTTTTTTCCTTACCTGATGTTTTTGAAAAAACTTTAGCATATATGAATTATCTCAAGTCAAATTCTGATTCTATATCGAACATAATTCAAACTGATTTTTGGAAAAATAAAATTCGAGATTTTAAAGCAAATGACATAGTATTACCGTTATTTATCTACTACGATGACTATGAGGTAGGAAATCCTCTTGGATCACACGCAACCATTCATAAACTTGGAGCAATTTACTATTTGATACCATGTATTCCTTTAAACTACCAATCTTTACTAGAGAATATTTTTATTGCTATGCTATTTCATGCCAATGATTTAAAAAGATATGGAGAACAGATTATGTTTAGTAAACTGGTTAATGAACTGAACTGTTTAAAAAGTAACGGCATATTGGTTGACATCAATGGAAAAAAAATTAACATATTTTTTTGCACTACTCTATTCTTGGGTGACAATTTGGGCCTCAATACAATATTAGGTTTTCAAGAGAGTTTTAGCGCCAATTTTTTTTGCAGATTTTGCAAAACTGTAAAAAAAGATACCCATGAATTATGTTATGAAATTACGTCAACTTTAAGGACCTATGAATCGTATAATGCCGATATATTAGAAAATAATCCTGCAACAACAGGCATAAAATTTTCTCCAATTTTAAATGAAATAAATGGTTTCCATGTAACTTCAAATTATTCAGTTGATATCGCCCATGATATTTTTGAAGGTGTTGGTGTACTTCTTATGGCATACTTGTTGCATCAGTTTATATTAGTGGATAAATATTTTGATCTTAACATTTTAAATAACAAAATTCGTTTCTTTGATTTCGGACGGGATCATAACAGGCCGCCAGAAATTAGTCATGATAATTTAAAAAAAAAAACGCTTAAAATGTCTGCAGCTGAAATGAAATCTTTTATACTCAACGCTGGTTTACTTTTTGGACATTTCATACCAGAAGGAAATTTGCATTGGAAAGCATATATACTGTTTCGGAAAATCCTTAAAATTGTACTGCGTGATTCCGTTACTTTGGAAGACTGTCGAAAGTTAAGAATACTTGTGTACGAACACCACACTTTATTCAAAAATTTGATTAGGACATTAACACCTAAATGTCACATCTTAACCCATTACGCTTCAATTATGGAAAAAATCGGGCCCCTTAAAAACACTTCAACACTTCGGTTTGAATCCAGACATAAACAATCGAAACTGGCTGCAACAATGTCTACATCACGAGTAAATATCACTAAAACACTTTCAGTATATAATCAACTAAAATTTGCTTCGCGGTTGGCTTTAGGTGAAGGATTTAGTGATCGGTTCAAAATATTTTTTATAAAAAAAGCCATTAAAAATTGTTGTGTTTTAGATTCATTATTAGAATCGTGCAATCAGCAAGAAAATTCAGTGTTGGATTCTTTTAGAGATAATATTAGAAAAGCTTATATGATAACAATCAACAGTAGAAGCTTTAGAGAGCAAGATATTGTATTTATAAAAAATGAGGATACTCCAACTTTAGGACAGATTAAATCTATAGTCGTTAATGATAAAGAACAATGTTGTGTGTTATAGCGTAGAACTCATTACTTTCGAGGAACATTTATTTGCGTGGAATATACAGATATCAGAAAAGCTAGATTATGTATTTCATGATAATATTCCCAATTTAGTTGTTAGTGTTCTAATAAAACGAAACAATCGTCTTTTTGTAGGGACGTAAGTTAAATAACGGTAACCTATTTTTTGTGTAGTATAGTATTATATCGACAAGATTTAAACAGATTATTCTTTGTACAAAAGGAAAGAAATACCGTCAAGTCGGGTCACTTAAGACATTTTGCAACTTTAGATGTTCATAAAATCGTAACTGCTTAATCTAGACTAACCAAACTTACGTCAGATTGCGAGTCTTGGCTTATAGAATAAATGCAGATATGAACTACTTTAACTGTGGCGTCTCGGAGCTTTTTATTTTTTAATTTATAGGTTTCTCAAGTCAGCCGCGGGGGAGGGTGAATTGAGACATCGCTGTTCGGGGCGTATTAAACTCAAACCAACGAACCAATTGGCGACTTGAGGCTTCTATAATATTTAAAAAAATATTTTTATCATTACTGCTTTGAATTTTAAAGAAGATATCCAGGTATTTATTGAAAAAAAAAACGTTACTTTTTTGTAGCTATTTTAGCTTATACAAAAATAAGAGTAGGTAAAAAGAAACCAAAACGTAATACTCTCAGGAGGTATGTTACTACGGAAATTAGAAAACAATACTAATAAAAGCAATGAGAAATTTTCTAGACCTTCAAACTCAGGAAAAAAGGAAAATAATATCTTCCCCTTCTTACATATTATAATGGTTTCAGTTTTGAAACTATTTGATCCTATTTCACCTCTGCAATATCTTGGTTGCTAGGAAACACATGAATATTTTTTCCTCCTACAGTTTTCTTCCGCAGAAAACTATACATAAAAACCATTTCAGAGTTTATGTCGATAATTTTCCCAATAAATATTTTAAGGCGTTTTTTATGGGGTCCCTCGTAATTGAACTCTATTAAAATAAAATCTTTGGAACTTTGGGTACAAACTAAATCATTCTCATCACTATCCGATGAATCGGTGGACGTTGTTTTACTTTCTTTCCCTTTCTTACCATTTGACCCAGATGTGACTGGATTGGATTTTCTAAACAGGTATTGTACAAATTTTCGGCCTTGTAACCTATGTATGGAGGCAACAGCACACCGCTCGCAGTACCAGTAAACATGAGGGAATGGCTTATTTTTGAACTATCTCTTATTCGGGTAGCATGTTTTGAGCCTCTCCTGACGACTACTTTACTTCTTCTGGGATCATCTGTCATATTGGTTGCGTCGTAATTTATTATCGCATTTGGCTCTATTCCTTCTAGACTCTTTCACAACTGGTCAAAATAATTATTTATGTAACCCTGTTAACGACTGCTCTAACCCCTTTTGATATTTTTACACCAACGCTCACTGAGGATATTTTTATGACGCTGTAAAAAATTTCTCATGAACCGTCCAGGTAAGTTTTGTTTGAACTTTTTACAGTTCGCCCGCTTCTGGCTAAATATGATTTTATTATGTACCGAACATCTATATAGATGTAAGAGGAAATCCCCAAACACTTGCTACTTCAAGATTTTCTACAATTTTTGTTTCTTCGTCTTTGCTTAAAGCAGTTTGACTGCCTACTTTTAACATATGACGTCCTTTTACCTTTCGGTCAATATCCTGGGAATACCATATTTTTCGAAACTTTTTTTTTCTTAATTTTCTATCGTTTACAGCCAGTTCGAGGTTTCTTTGATCGTATTTTTGATAGTTTGATCCAACTTTGCGTATATATTTGCCCATGTTTACAGCAACTGCTAAAAAATTAAAATATTAAAGAAAAACTATACGGTACGGCTGACTTGAGACAGTGTCTTAAATCTCCAACAAATATAACACTTTGTAAAAATATACACATCGTGGTAACAGCAAAATTTTTTGATATGCTGTTTCCTGCAATATTTGCACCCTGAGTCACACTAACAACATCGCCAGTAGAGGGCACAATATCTTTTATAGTTAAAGGCCTGCATATAAAGTTTTCAGCCGGATTGTAAATAAAGTTTTTAGCTGGATCGTAAACAATAGAAAATGCAATTTTCAAAAAAATATGGTTTCTATACTTACTTTTCGAACTTTTGCTGTAAAAACTATACTAAACACCTGCGACCACCTGATCGCATCAAACCACAAATATGAACTGGACAAAAAAGAAGAAACGCCACGTTACCATGTTTTTTCGTAAACCTATGAAGTTTTATATTAAGTCACCATAGAGTCTCAACTGATCCGACTTTACGGTAGGTCCGGAAACTTTTCTCTTCCAAGATACAGGGTGCTAAACTTTTTCTTTGTTTTTATAAGACACTGACCGTTTTGTATAGAAATATAATTTGTTATTGTTCATCTTTTATCATTCAACTTGCTTTTAGTCTGTACGGAATTGGAATTATTTCTAGTTTGTGATAATATTAGTTGATTTTCTTTTAAGTTTATATTAAAGTTTCATTTCATTAGTAGTGTATACTTAAAGTAGAGCCTTTGGGACTTACTAAATGTATTTTTTATTATACCAATAAACGTTCCTTAAACTAATAATAGGGTTTGAATTAAGTTTCCAAATACACTCCTAAACCACATCTTTTAATCTTTTCCAAGAAAATGAATGAGTTTTTTAAACCATTCTTCTAGATTTTGTTTAGATTAACTTAATTCAGTAAACTACTAATGCATATTAAGAAAAAATAACAGCTGACGCTATCTTCGACAAAATCATAACAAAAATAAAAAAAAAAGATTTTATATACTGTAAGGGTACTAAAAATATGGTTCTTCTGACTGGCTAATAATTTTTATTGACATTAGACAAATTATGTTTTTCTCAGGTATGGACGTACCCTGCAGCCTACTTCTTTAAAGTTACGCCTGCATATTGTGGGTAAAGTTTTTATAACTTTTTTTTTAAACATGACATTTTTCCCCCTTTTTTACAAAATTAATAATCAAATTACCAATAATATACACAAACACATTTGATCAATTTTTTTTTTAAATATTTATCATATCTTAAAAAACAAAAGGTAAGTCCACAATATGCAGGCGTTAATCATACAGATATTTTGAGTTTCGATAGTTCGCAATTTAGGTAATGGTAGTCCAAAATTTGAGGTCTGGTAGCCCAAAATTTGGGGGCTGGTAGCCCAAAATTTGGGCTCTGGTAGCCCAAAATTTTGGCTCTGGTAACCCAAAATTTGGGGGTGGCAGTCCTAACTTTGAGTCGGCCTAGCCCAGTAAACAAATTATCATAATTCAGATTATATCCCCTGACAGCCCAACGCGTGAGTTATTCCAGCCACCATCGTAACCTAGAACAACTTAAAGGTCAAGTTTTGATAGCTCGAATCATGAATTAATCTAGCCCTAGTAGTGACGCATCACAACTCCCATATTGGTCTCTGGCAGCTTAAACAATGAATTGCTGCAGCCCACGTCGCATGTGTTCGTCAAACCCACGATTAGCTAAGCTAGCTAGCTAAAACAACCCATCTTCAGGGCTATAATAACTCATAAACAGTGATTTGATGCAATCTCTTCGATTGAGTTGCCGTAACTCAGAGGTCTGAGCTGTCCCCTATTAGCAACACGCTTCGGGCTAGGATAACTCATATTTGAGTTATGTCAACTCGATATTTCGCTCAGTGCTGGTTCTGTCAATTTGTCAAGAGCTTCCACCAAATAGAGAAATAAGTTATTAACTCATTATAAATTGCTGATGCTTTTATACTTTCTGTAACAGCTTTTTCTACATCTCGACATTCCATTCGAAGGCGTTTAGACTCCGGAGAGATTCGCACAGGGATATCATCTTTCGACAAATATGATGGACATCGAGGCATCTGGGTTGGGACAGTTCCTAAAACAAATAAGAATCATTTAAAAAAAAATCAGTACCAAATATTTGATCAACAACAAGCATAAAATATTTTACCCACATCATATTTTCTAATATCCCTCTTACCTTTAACTATTCGTGGATATTTTAGTGCTGCCTCGATAACTTCACCAGTTGCCACAATCTGGAAGGTTGTTTTTCTTTTAATGAAGCTGGGTTGAAAGTGTAATTCACACACCTAAAAATAATTTTATTTTTGGTAATTACAAGCTATTAAAATATCCATTGACACAAACCTACCTTGCTTGCTTTTGTAGGAACAAAATATTTCCTTTTAATTGCCCATATCCATTGTTTCCGCAGTTCGGGCTCTTGAGAAAATCCAAAAACTGCCACTTTTGGCCCATTGATATCATAATTCCCCTACAGTTTGGAACACAACAACGATACGGCATGATTTTTTATTAAAAGTTAAAAGTTTTATCAAAATAACATAACCTAGACGTTCACTGCCTGGATGTTTTGCGAAATTCTACGTGTCCTGAGTAAGTAAACGATAGAACCACCGTACCTAAATACAAGAACACGTATATTACACCAAAAAATATCTTTAGTTTACAAGATTATAGCCGAGAAATTATAGGTAGTAAATTCACAAACGAGAACCGTGCACTGTACCGAGCCTAAAATCTGGTCTATATGCAATGACTCATCGGTTCATAAAATCGAGCGTTTCACGGCCTTGTCTTTACGGTGGTATAGTTGGGGGTCAAGCAAATATTTGACGCGTGACACTTCCATTATGTCATGGGTGTCAAATAGGGCAGGCCACTCATAATATAAAAGTTACTAAATAAATGGCTAATTTATATTTGCTGCGTTCTGCAACACACTCTTATTCCTCGATTCGCTCCTTTGGTGTTCTTTTATGTCCTCTTTCGGCGGCGGAGTAAATCTAAAGGGGGCGTTCCGATACAAGAGACCGCGACCAGCGACCGAGACCGAGAGACCGCGACGTGCGACCGCGACATACCGCTTTAACGGATTTGTATGTGGTGCTTTCCGATGCAAGCGACAGCGACGCGAGACGGTAGGCGGGACTATCGTGCGATCAACGGTCGCGCGACCACACTGCTCTGGAAGCAGTGATACGCTGCGACCTGCATAGTTTATTTCAATTATTTTATACCTAGAGAGGATTGAATGGCGACGTTTTCTACTCAGGAAGATGAATTGTTCATCGATTTAGTGTCTAATCACCCACCATTATATGACAGCACTCTCCAGGCTTATAAGGATAGTATTGTAAGAGATAATAAAGCAGTTGGAAGCACCCCTCATTTGATCTTGATGTGTATATTGAATCAATTTTTTGTCTTTTTTCTTGCGGTAAAGCAACCACAATTTTATCTTCGTCCTCGTCTTCCAATAAACGTTTTAGTGAATGTTTTCTTACTTTAAGATTGTTAGACATGGTTTTCTGAAACGTACACAATTACTAAATTAAACAAAATGGACCTATCCAAAGTCGCCACGTCGCGCGTCGCGTCGTCTGTATTTGTATGCTACTGGTCGCCGCAGCGACATGCGACCTTTGGTCGCTTGTCGCTCGGTCTCGGTCGCTTGTCGCGATCTCCCGTATCGGAATGCCCCCTTAAGCGTGCTCTTTTTTCACCTCTGCGAAGCCGTCGAGCAAATATTTTTACTCCGATTTTTCGGAGCGAGCTCGCAGATTTACTTGAAATTTGTTGGTGGGGATGAAGGTTTAGGTACTAGCCTCACTTTTTAATTTTTTTGCGCCACTACAGAACATACAACATACAAGCTGTTTTCTATTTAGGACATTTATTTTGTTTAATTTTATTATAAAAAAAAATGTTAAAACCAAAAGTGTGTTGACGTTCGACGAGCGGAAGTTTTAAAATTTTGCTCCTTGACCGTTCTTTTATTTTTCCGTGCTCGATGTTCTCGCTGACAGATCACGAACCACGTGATTATACATCTACTCTGCTCCGCTCTCATCTCGGAGGGAATTGCAGAACGCAGCATAAGTATCAGCTGTAATAAAGTTGGTGAAATCGAAATAACTAGTATTGGACAAATATGACAAGATGGAAGTGTCACGCGTCAAATATTTGCTTGACTCCAACTTTATTGTGGTCTAAGGGACTACATGAAAAATTTATGCTCTTACTTTGGTGACGTCATTTCTTTTTATGTTGACAAAATCTATGTAATTAGAAATAAAGAAGTTTATTATTATTATTCCTACGATAGAGCAGACATGCCGGGCGATTTTAGAAGTGGAGTAGTTACTCGCTGGCAGTGTTAGAGTTATTGCAATGCAAATTGATGTAGATAAATTAATAATGTAATGTATACTGTCTATTTGACATAGGGTCGTCACTGCCGACCATGAAAGCCGACGCTACTAACACAAAATGTGTTTTTTTTTTCGTTATGAAAAATAAATGCTACAGATAACTAAAGTGCAGTGTGTTCTGAAGTTAGAGATTATGGTTTATTCACCAAATGTACCTACCTAATACAGGCAAATGTTAAGTTTTATAAAGTTTACAAGCGTCATTATATTTTTATTTTGCAAATAGATGTTATTTTTTGTAATCCGTATGTCTGTAATTGAGTCTATGCATTTATAAACCAATGAGTCTATACTGTGGCGAAGCAGTAAATTCTAAAATGACGGCAAGCTAGTAACCCTTGTGAAGAAGTGCCATAGGCCAAAATATTTTCGAAGCGGCCCCCAAATATTGTTAAGAAGTCGCGCGAGTCCTTAGTCCTTAGGAACAAGTTAACAAAGTTAATAGGAAATAATACAAAAAATACACAATATTGCTTGCAGTTGCTTCTTTTTAAAAAGAGAAAGTCGGCTTGCATTTCAGTTGTTAATTTACATATATTGTCGCTTTTTGGGTGCCAATAAACTTTCATGCTTTCTTAGACCTCTGTGTACACTTGAAAAGCCGCATTTTAGTTGTTCTAAAACTTTATAAACTTGCATTATTTTCACATCTCGGGATACTCAATGAATTCAATTTATGAAAGAAAAGTTATCACTTGCCAGGCATTTTAAAGCGTTTTTTAGCGCATTGTATATTTTAAAAAAGAAGGTAATTTTCCAGTTTATCGGCTTATGCGAAAAATGGCGTAAAATGAAAAACGTTTCTTGCAATATGTAGCACGTACTTTCTAAACGACAAATCCGCGAGCGGAAAACCATTTTTTTAATTGGAAATATAAAAAAAATGTGAAAATAGTCGACCGAAAAGCACAGTGAGAGTGACAAGTGAGGTTATGTTTCCCTAGCTTTTATAGTCTCTCGACAAAAATTATAGACTTATATTGGTTAAACAGCGCTAACACGGCATCTAATCCACCTTTTTGGTTCCAATTCGGTATATGCTACATAAATCAACAAGAGTTTTTCATTTTTGTCACAAGCGGGTACCCTATTTTCACATTTTTTTTATATTTGCACTTAAAAAAATGGTTTTCCGCTCGCGGATTTGTCGTTTAGAAAGTACGCGCTACATATTGCAAGAAACGTTTTTCATTTTACGCCATTTTTCGCATAAGCCGATAAACTGGAGCGGTACCAAAAAAAACATTTCAACACATTTTTTAAGTATTTCTAAATCGAGAAATTCGGGTTACAAAATAAGATACGCACCTAATGTTTAGTATTATAATAATATGTTGGTGCAATCGAAAATTAAATTTAAAACTGGCTCAGCTTTAAGTCTTTCTTAAATTCAATGGTGCAAGTCGGCATTTAGTTTTATCTGGGTCCGTGTTAAGCTGGCTTGCCCTGATACACTCATGCTAAAATAATAAGGAAGAAGACAACTCAAAAATAACCTAACTTTCATTTTTTTTAAATAATATCACAACAAATTTGGCTGGATGCCGGAAGGCAAGAGGTCATAGAAAAATTTCGAACAGAACCACAACAAATTTTTGTTTGGCTGGATGCTAATAAGCAAGAAGCTATCGAAACCCTAGAAGAACAAATTTTTGTCAAAAAATTAAACAAGATTTTCGCTTATTGTTGTCTGATATTTCATTTTGGATGTATTTTGCCGTCTGTGATTATCCAGTTACTCCTGAAGTCAGGTTAGTTGTTAGTTAATTACCTAATTTGTTTTTATAAACATGTGTGATTTGGAGAAAAAAAAGTTATTCATCCAGCGATTCAACAGAAAAAGTGTTTTTCTCGATGATTTCTAAGCAAGAAAAACGAAAAAATATAGGACAAAAAATAAAAACTGAGAACAGTGACGTTGAGGAAACGGGGCAAATGAGGTAAGTGTGCTGATTTCAGAGTTTTATTTATTTGTGCTTCATTTAAATGTAGGTTGGTACTTACTAGTTTCTAAGTTTGAGGTACCTAGGTAAGTACCCTCATAATTATTAGTGTATTTTAATTTTTTTTTGTTGATAACGTTATTTCCGAGGTTATTTATTTTAAAATGAGTAAATAATTACAATTTTTAAATTTTAAACTCTTTGATTCTATTGCAAACAATCTGAAGCTAGGTATGTTAGCTTTTAAAGCCTTCAAGTCAGTTGTAACCTCAGTTGTAACATTAAAAAAAAAAGAAAAATTTCGGATTCATGATCAACAACCTCAATTTAACGCAAAGTGAAAAATTTGCTGATCAGGGTTGCTTTTTTTTTATTGAAGAGTTTTTAAAATCTGATCT
The DNA here is from genome assembly GCA_963920685.1 of Polydrusus tereticollis. NCBI lineage: Eukaryota > Metazoa > Arthropoda > Insecta > Coleoptera > Curculionidae > Polydrusus > Polydrusus tereticollis. Next base: position 97,647,665 of record OY987333.1, read on the forward strand.
TAAACTATAATTTTAATGTGTTGCCTGTTTGTTAGTCTAGTGTGTAGTGTGTACTACTGTAGTAGTTAATATTTTATTATTTTAATGTTTTTAAAGCTAAAAGCTTCCTCAGATTTTGTTTTCTTATTGTGTCATTTTGTAATTTTTAATTATTTACTGTCTTTTTATTATTTTAATAATGTTATTCTTAAGTATACTATTGTATGAAAACGCCAATAATTAATAAATAAATAATTAAATAAAAATAAATAAAAAATTAGGCTATAAAAAAAACTAGCAAAAAATTTGCCATACCTATAATATGGTAATCCACACAATTACCATTTTATGTTTTGCAGGGGCAAACAAATATTTCCTGATCAAACAGAAGCCGAGGTTAAAGTTGAAGAGGGTGAAGCAGTAAATGGATGTGATGAAATGTATAATTTGAATTACACAGAGTGGAAATTGAAAAATGAAGAACTAGACATCAAGATGGACGAATCTGAAATAAACCAAAATAGGTATACCTTGCTGAAGCTTATATAGGTATAGGTGAAACCTTTGTATACTGGGACCTCGACTGGGACAATAATTTTCTAATTGGTACAAAAAGTTTGTTTAATTTTTTTTATCTATTCTGAATTGTTTTTAGTGTTTTAAAGTGGACTTGCCATTAATAACTAAAATAATATTTGCAAACTCTTACACAATAAGGGAAAATAATTGCCAGTATGCAACCACCCCATGTCGTTTAAAGACAGAGTTCTTTTTATATATTTTAAAGATTAGTGCATTGTTGCATATTAATGTTGCCAAAATTAATCACAATTGTATAGCTATTCTTATGGCTCTAGCAGATGTAAAAGGCAGAGGAAGTTTAAGAATAATAGTTTCTTTTGACACAACATCTTCATCTCGATTTCCTGGAAACCTGAATTTTTTTGTTTAAAATTCTCTTTATAAAGTTAAAAATAGCCCTGTTTTTCTAGTTGTCCAACAAAGTGCTTAATGCTCTTTCATATTATTTATTATTACTCTCGTTATTACTTTAATATACACATACATATCGTGTACATACACCATCGAAACCCTCAATGAAGAGAGTATTTTTTTTTCTAATGAAATGGAAGGTCTTAAGCAACTTTATTCTAAATCCTTTGCTCCCGCCACAAGCCTTGAGCCCTGCCTGGATAAACCCATCTTGAGCAGCAGCAGCTTTACTGATGATGCTTCATATTCATTATTCAATGAACTATCTATGGTGGACCCCTCATTCACTTAAAATACTTTATTAAATACTGGGTTGATTGGTACATCAGAACAGCCTTCGAGTGGACCAAAAGACAGCAAAGTTAACATATTGGTCCTGGGCGATAAAAGCTCTAAAGGAGTTGCTCTTGGGTTGTATAACAAAGTCAACAGCTTGAAGTATTCCATCTGTGGTGAAAGTCAACCGGGATTTTCAATTCTACAAATAACTAGCAGGATTTCTCAACTAACCAGGAATTTTAATTATAATGATAATGTTTTGGTCTGCATTGACCTAAGCTCAATTGGAACATTGAATAATTATCATTTGAAAAAACTCTTTTCTATCGGAAAATATACCAACCTTATTTTTTCCTTAACATAGGTACTCATCTGCCACTGACCGTGACTACAAAAAATATACCAACCTTATTTTTTCCTTAACATACTCAACTGCCACTGACCGTGACTACAAAAAATATGTATCATTTTGTATCAATGCCATATTATAAAAATACTTCCATTCGAGTTTTGGATAATATTATTGTAAATGGTAAATAAAGAATCTCTATGAAGGAACTTTGTAAACATTTATCAACTTATATGTAAAATTGAGTTACAGGCTGAAACATGTTTTTACTTTGTCCTATGTAAAGGTGGTTGATAATACTAATATTACTAAAAAAGATTTGTCCTTTCAGGCTAATTTGAATGTTAATAATGGCACTCTTTTTTAGATTAAATAAATCTGACTTTTAAGCATTTCTTTAATGCTCTTAAATATTCAATCAGTTCGCAATAAAGTCGATGACCTTTTTATCCTTTTAGAAGGTCTTGAATTTCCCGGTATAGTTTAAAACCTGACGAACCACTATATATTCCAGGGTATTGTGTAATTTCTAAGTTCTGCAGATCAAATGCTGTTCATGGTGGTGGCATTGTTGCCCTGGTGAGTGAGAACGTTTGTGAGAATTTTTTCACTATTGATAAATTTGACAACCTACTTGTGGAGGGCCACTTTGAGTTTCCGTCATTCCCTCAGTAAAGTCGAAATGTTTTGTGATCTGTATTTATCGTTCTCCGAAATGCAGTTTGATTATTTGTTTGGAGAGACTTGAGGTACTACTTACTAAGTTTCCTACTAACCACAAAATTGTACTTGCCGGTGATTTAAACATAGATTTTGAGGACAAAAATAACAGATCAACTTTAAAGTTAACGAACTTGCTTGGATAATTTAACCTCAGCATGTATGTACATTGTACACACTTCCACACGTGTTACACAAACTTCCTCTACCACAATTGACTATAGTGCGTCCAATGTTCGGGACAATATTCCTTGCAGAGTCTTTGATCTGGGTCTATCGGACCACAATGCTATTTTGGCTGATATTCAAATAAAGTGTCATTCTTTATCTGAAAATAAAAATTATGGCGGGATTTACAGTGGCCATAATTTTGTGCGAGACTCGAACTGGTATGCTGACGTCAATAGAGGCTTTAAGTGCGGAAAATAAGTTATATGTTGATGAAATAGAAGATCTTAAGAGTTTAGTTAAGGGTTTTCAAGATGATAACATCAGGGACATCCAAACTAGGGGTATACAAACAGATACTCTAAAAAAACACACCATTCAAAATGATGATAGTGACAATAACATAAATGAAGCTGCTATGAGTGGTGAATGCCTGGGTAGTGTGAAACCTAGAGTCACTCTGAATCTAGTTGACCGAGTTAATAAAGAGCTAGTTTTAACAGATGACTATGGCAGGAAACTGTACGATCCTCTACATAGCACTTTAAAAAATACTTTTAAATTACAGGTAATATGCAAACCATTTGCTAGGTTTAGGGACGTGATTTCGTGTGCCGATGCTTACATAAAGGACTACACAAGCCGAGATTTTGTGATCGTTCTTGCGGCTCTTAATAATGTGGATATCCGTTTGGACGATTTAACGCTTCTTGCTAACAAGTGTTTTCATACGAATCTTGTCATGTCTACTGTGCCTATTAACACAAATTGCAGACTGGCAGAGAGAGTCAGCGATATTACGTTTATAAATAATAAAATTGTTAATAATGTTCATAATTTAAAATTTTTCACAACTAACATTGATTTTGTTGACACTGCTAATATATTTGTTTTGAGGGATTTCATACCGGATAGTTTATACTTAAATAGAAGAGGTAGTTTTAAGCTCTCCAAGCTATTGGTGGAATGCCTAATAAACTTTAAAAACAAAATACCGGTTACAAACTTAAGATATATTACCACTCTTTCCTCACCGCCGGCGCCATCAATAGTAAATGTTGATAACACGCTTACTGACATTAATGTAAGGTCTGAATTAGTAAAGCGCCCTTTTTTAGACGAGGCACTGCACCCATAAGTTGTTTTACTATCCTACTGCTAAACATTCAATCTCTTCGCAATAAGGTGGATGATCTAACTGTCTTCTTGCAGACTGAGGGTTTTCCTGGTATTGTACTACTTACAGAGCATTGGTTGAAACCTAATGAACATTGTTGTGTTACAAATTATAAAACAGTTTCTATTTTTTAAAGGACAGCCTCAATTCATGGAGGTACAGTGATTTTAATTCATGACGATTTTTATCATAAATTCCCTATGGTTAATATAGATAAATTCAATTCTCTGCTCGTAGAGGGTGAATTTGAGTTCTCCATGGTTTACAATAAGTGTAATGGTGTATTTATTGTGTGTATGTACCGGCCGCCGAGAAGCAATGTTGGAGAGTTCTTGGAAAGACTAGAATCGCTTTTAACTGCGATGCCTGTCAACTCGAAAATTATTTTATGTGGCGATTTAAATATTAGTTACAATGATGTAGGGTCTCTTGAAACTAACAAGCTAAAGTCTATTTTCTTTTCATTTAATTTGTCTATGCTTGTTAACCAACCTACACGAATAACTTCGAGCTCCAAATCTCTTATAGACTACGTATGTGTGAACTTTAATGAGAGGGTTGATAGTAATACTTTTGTTAAACCATCAGGCATGTCGGATCATGAGGCAATAGTGTCTGTTCTTAATTTCTCTTTGACCCTAGAGGTTGGCCTTCGATATGGCAGGATCTATAGCTCCTATAATTTCCTTAAGTTTCGACAACAGGCTGCTGAGAATAATTGGCTCCATATACTGAGTTCTGGGGATCCCTTGTCGAAATTTAATGAAACTGTCGTAAAGTTGTTTAACGACTACTTCCCTATTCGTAAAATTAGGAAAAAAAAGAGTAAGCCGTGGTCGACGGTAGGAATCAGGACGTCGGCTTTGAATATTCGATCACTGCATACGATTCGAAAGTTCACCACGGACCCCTGTTTTCATGACTACTTTAATAGGTACAGAACTGTATACAGACGAGTAATTAGAGCAGCCAAGCAAAAATACTATAATGATAGAATAAATAATGCTGCCAATAAAGCCAAAGAGCATTGGAGAATTGTCAATTCATTAAGAGGAACATCGGTGTCTCCAGGGGATCATTTAAACATTGATTCCAATGCATTAAATTCTATTGCTCAGTGGCAGATGGGTTGATATCTGGCTTAAGGTCTCAGATCGACCCGCTTTCTTATCTCAAAGTGCCTATAGCGGATTCGTTTTACTTGTACCATACAAATACTGAAGAACTTAAAACTATAATAAAAAATATCAAAAATAAAAATTCCTCAGGGATTGATGGAATCACACTGAGAATATTTGAAAGCCTTCCCGATAATTGCCTTAATGTTTTATCTGACTCAATCAATATATCCTTCGATAGAGGTATTTTTCCGGATTGCCTTAAAATGGCAATTATTAATCCAATATATAAGGGTGGCGATTCCGATGATCCAGCAAATTTTCGCCCTATATCACTCCTGCCAACTCTGTCTAAAATTATCGAAAGGCTTGTTAAGGAAAGAATGCTCAGTTTCATCCAGCGCCATAACATATTGCTAGATTGTCAGTTTGGATTTCAGAGTGGGAGGAGTACAGGAGATGCTGTGTTTCACTTCTCCGAGAGTTTGTTTCTGGGACTTAATGAGGGCGAACTTGCCGTAGCAGTATTTTGCGACTTCTCTAAGGCCTTCGATTGCGTAAATCATTCCATACTATTGCGAAAACTTTCGTGTTATGGCTTTAAGAGGGGTGGCATTAGACTGGTTTTCATCTTACTTGTCTGACAGAAAGCAGATGGTGAGATCTCGGGGTTGCAACTCCAGTGCACTCGCTGTTAGACACGGGGTTCCTCAGGGATCGGTGTTGGGACCCCTGCTGTTTCTACTATACCTAAATGATTTGGCCACAATCAGTATGCAAGGCAAATTCACTTTGTTTGCCGATGACACTACGATCCTATGGACGGGTGGAGATGCAGGGGTTCTTATGAGTACTGTCTCGCATGATCTGCGTGCAGTTCGGGCCTGGTGTGATGCTAACTACCTTAGTTTTAATGCAAATAAAACTAATATACTAACTTTTAAATTTAGTCCCTTAGGTATGGATTGTCCGGTTACTAATAAATCCAGTGTAAAGTTTCTTGGTCTGTGGATGGACGAAAGGCTGAGGTTTGATATACATACCCAGGCTCTCAATGCCAAGTTGGCCTCTGGTTGCTATGCGGTTCGTGTGGTGGCAAATGAGCTGGGTACTGGTATAGCAAGAAGTGCCTATTTCTGCCTCATCGAATCTCATCTCAGATATGGAATTCCTTTTTGGGGATTTTGCAACGGGTCTCTCTTCTCTTCTGTGTTTGTTTTACAGAAACGGGCAATCCGGTATGTTTGTAAGGCAAGGGTCCGGGATCACTGCAGGCCCTTATTTATTCAACAAAAGATTTTAACCTTACCCTGTCTGTTCATATTAGAGACAGTGCTTCTTGTTTATAAGCGTTTTAGAGACAGTCGGCATACCCATCATCATCCAACGAGAAACAGCAATTGTCTGCCATTGCCTATCCCAAGGTCAACCCTAACTAAAAACTCTCTTATGTACGAGGGCTTGAAAATGTATAATCACTTGCCATCTGTTGTGAAGGAGATAAATAGTCCAGCACTCTTTAAGAGTATGATTAGAAATACTTTACTACAGAAAGCATATTATAGTTTGAACGAGTTTTTTGAGGACAACTTGTAGTATTGCAGTGATTTGGCTCCTTCTGTCTGTCTGTAATGTTGTTTTGAGTGCATTGCCGCTTTGGTACTCGTCTAAGTATGTATGTATGTTATTGTATATGAATACTTTTATTAATTCATCATAAATCAATATCTGCATTATTAAGTCAATTTTTTTTTTTTTTTGACATAGTATTAATATTTGTTGACGTAACGACTTGTTATTTTGTCTTATTTTGTTACTACAAAACTTGAACTTTATTTCTCTTATTATTGTTGATTTCATGTTATCCTTAAGATTATTTATCACATTTTTACCGCTTCTGCTATTTGTGGGACATTTTATTGTTCTTTCTTTTTTTCTCCTTTTTGCATTGTATTGTACTATTTTTAGATTTTAAACTCAATTTTATTTATGATTAGGCATGTTAGCTGCAGGAAAGCTTTATCGATCATCATAAATCTGGTCAACGTTTTTTTTTTTTTCTTTTTTTATTTTTTGTATAGTTTTAATATTTGTTGACGTAAAAAACTTGTAATTTTGTCTTATTTTGTTACTACAAAATTTAAACTTTTTTTCTTTTAATTGATTCCATATTATCTTTAAAAATTATTTGTCACATTTACCGCTGCCACTTTTCATTGTACATTATTTTATTGTTCTTTCTTTTCTTCTTTATGTATTGTATTATTCTATTTTTACATTTTAAACCTGATAATTTTATTTATGATTAGGCATGTTTGATGTAGGAAAGCTTTGTAAATGAAAACTTTGGTTTTTTTTCCCTTTTGGGATAATAAAGCGATTTTGAATTGAATTGAATTGAATTGAATTGAATTAATTTTGGTCTGTTTTGTTAAACTTGTGAGACCTTTGATTGGGACTCAGTACTCATCAAAACTGATCCATTAGGAGCTTTTCATACTTCTCTTGCTAAAATAGTCAACAGTGCCTTTTGTGTAAAATGTGTAAGGCCAAAACGGAAGGATAAGAAAAAAATGTTTAACACTTGGTATACGCACCTCCGCCTCGAATCTCAGATTCCTGAATAGTCCGCGAAGGGCTTACTCAGACAGCAATATGGTTCAAGTTTACTACACAACTTACAAAAGAACTTATAAAGCTGTCATTAGGAGAGCAAAAAAACTATATTATGGAAGACTTCTTTCAAATTCGGACAATAAAGAACGCGAGTTGTGGTCTATTATAAATGAAATCAACAAGAGGGTAAAAAAGTCTACTGAAATTAATATTGACACTAATCTTTTGAATGACTATTATTGCTCAGTTGGTAGTAACCTTACAAAGAATCTCCGGAAAGCCTTAGCGTGTTTAGGCCGACTTCACCATGCGAAATTCAAACCACATTAAATTGTATGAAAAACAAAAAAGCTGCAAATGATGATGGCATTTCTATTAAAATCTTAGAGAGCCTTTCAAATCACGCTATGTCAATTTTGTCGGAAGTAATCAATCTCTCATTTATGTCTGGTTCCTTCCCATCTTGCTTTAAACTAGCAAAAAGTATTCCTCTGTATAAGGGTGGCGACCACTCAAGTTCTTCAAACTATAGACCTATCTCATTACTATCTACTCTATCAAAGCTTATTGAAAAACTAGTGAAAGTACGGGTGGTATCCTTTCTCAACCAGCATAATATTTTAACCGCAAACCAATTCGGACTTCAATCGAACAAAAATACTTCTGACGCTACGTTTCATTTTTTGTCGAGGGTGTTTCAGGGTCTGAACCGGAGAGAGGCTTCTGCTGCGGTTTTTTGTGACCTATCAAAGCCTTTGATTGCGTAAGCCATGAGGTACTGCTGCGGAAGCTTTATGCCTATGGGTTCCGTGGCATTGTGTTGCAATGGATTAGAAGCTACCTCACTGATCGTTCTCAAGCTGTGCACCTTAACAGCGTGCCATCTAACAGAACGAGTATTTCTTGTGGTGTCCCTCAGTGATCCGTGCTCTGTCCAATTCTTTTCCTGATATATATAAACGATCTCACTCAACTTGAAATTGCGGGCCAGTTTACACTGTTTGCTGATGACACAACTGTACTATGGCAGAATAATAACCCCAAGCAGCTAATGCTTACTTACTTACTTTTAAAATCTTTATTGACACAATAATATACAACATCACTATATCAAAGGGCTATTGGCCGAGGTCCGTCTGCCCTCCGCCTTTAACATCTCTAAATTGTATTAAAACTATATTATGTAGTATTAACAACAGTAAAGGTAATTATGGAATTATTATAACTTATTTTAACAAAAAAAAATAAAAAATTTTGAGAGTAGTATAGAGTAAGTACATAATCTTATGCAAGAATAAAGTTTACTAAGTAGATAAATAATTAATTAGATACTACATACCAAATTTCACATTCAAAGTCAAACAGTTTGTCCCTGGTGAAGGTCCAGCAAGTGTTTAATGATTGTGGATTAAGAGTGGCGGTATTTTTGTTTGTCCCTTTGTTCTTGTGTTCGCGTGTGGCATAGTAGTAGTCAAAAGTCTTTGTGAGATTGTGTAAATTGGTTGCAAATTTGCTGGTAAGGTTATTAATTCTTGTTGTAATTGGTTCAATATTAGTTGCTTCATACAACAGTACATTGGGCGGATTGTGTAAGGAGTTGTCAGGATGTCGGATTTTTCTTATTATGCGTAGCGATGATGTTTCTGCTACTTCGATTTTTTTTAGCCATTTTTTTAATGTTTAACATTATTGGGTGGGCATATTCTAGTAGGGGCCTGCAGATAGATTTATATATTTTGCTAGCGGTGTATGTTGAAATACCCCCATCTTTGTATGTGAGACTTCGAAAATGTTTGGCTCTTGCGATTGTCTTGTTTTTTAAGTCTTTAGTATGGTAGTTGAAGTTCAGTTTCTGATCCAGTGTTACTCCAAGATATTTAATGGATGGTTTTGGAGAAACTTCATTTGGCCCAATTCTTATTTTAGGAGATGTATGTTTAACATTATGATTAAAGATCATCAATTGGGATTTTGTAGGATTAGGTTGTAGTCTCCACATATTGAACCATGTAGTTGTACGGTTCATAAGTTCTTGAAGTGTTGCCATTGTCGTGAGTAAAGTAGAACCATGTGAAATTAGGGCAGTGTCGTCAGCATATTGGAGAACATAAGCCTTGCTATCAATATTTGGCGGTGTATAGGAATATATGTCATGGCAGAATATATTATACAGGGTGTCCCATAACTAATGGTACACAGTAAAACTGCAGATTTCTGGGGTAAAAATATTGCGATTTGGCCAAACTAAGCTTAGTTCAAAAGTTGATAATAACCGAGATACAGGGTGTTCAAGTGAAAATTTTATTTTCGATTTTCCTAATTAACTTTTTTTTTAACCAATATTTTAACATAAAATTTTGTGATTGGGGGTTTTTCGGGGCGAGAAATTCAAATTTGTTAAGAATTTTAATGTAGATTGTAGAGGGCGCTCTCTGCGGCACTCTAGGTACATAGAAAGAAGTGTAACTTCTTTGCGCCTTAGTATATTTATGTTTTTATTAAAAATATCAATTTTCTCATTGACTTTACGCAAAAAAGGTGTACTTTGTAAATGTCGCTCCGAGTAACGGTTCTCGAGATTTATACATTTACAACTTCTAATGCATCATTTTAAATTTTGATTTGCAAGTGTGAATTTTTTTAAAGTAGGCTTTGATAAAAATAAATGCAATGAAAGCGCTTTGAAACTTCATTTCTGTCAAACTCCCTTGTGATTTGTCAGCATTGTGGGTGTTTTTAAAAAGTTTTTAAAGAAATTGTTATTAAAAGTTAAGTTAAAAATGCCACGACATAATTTGTTTTCTAACGAAGAAATGCGAGACATGGTATGCTTATACGCACAAGAAAATTTTAACGGGCGCAGAGCACATCGACGATATTTGGAAATGTAGCCAAATCGAAGGCAGCCAGATTTTAAAATTTTTAGAAACCTTTACGACAGACTGGGAGAAACAGGATCGTTGCGTCCGAAACGTAATAATGGGGGACGTCCAAAGATTATTACACCCGAGCAGAGCAGGAAGAGGAAATACTAGTTCGCGTGGCTGAGAACCCGGAAATTAGCACAAAACGTATGGCTGCAGTTACTCCAGTAAGTAAGTCATCCGTTTCTAGAGTTTTTACCCAAGAGGAGCTTTATCCGTACCACTTTACGCCTGTTCAGAATTTATTGGGTGTTGATCTTCCAGTCAGACTGGAATTTGCCCATTTCTGTCGTAACCAGCAAAACGCTAACCCAATGTTTCTGAATAGTTTTATTCACCGATGAAGCGACTTTTACACGAAGAGGCGTCTTCAATTTTAGAAATAAACATGCGTGGAATTTAGAAAATCCCCATTTAAAACCGAACGCCATTTCCAGCATGAGTTTAAAATAAATGTTTGGTGTGGACTTATTGGCAATTACATCTTGGGTCCAGTCGAGCTACCACCCAATTTAAACGGACAGCTCTATCTTAATTTTTTGCAAAATCAGCTGACCGACTGTTTGGATAACCTACCGTTAGAGCTAAGAAAATATATGCTTTTTATGCAAGATGGTGCCCCGCCACACTTTTCCAGGCTTGTCAAAGACTACTTAAATACAACATTTCCTAACCGCTGGATAGGTCGTGGAAGCGAAATGCCTTGGGCTGCCCGAAGCCCCGATTTCAACCCCCTTGATTTTTGTGTATGGGGATACATGAAATCACTTGTTTATGAAGAAACGATCAACACTCGGGAACAACTATGGCAAAGAATTGAGAATGCGGCGCAATCGTTTCAAAACGAATACTTATTATTTAAAATCAGACGCTCGTTCAATAAGCGGGTAGCCAAATGCATTGAAGTTAACGGCAATCACTTTGAGCAATTATTGTAAAAAATTGATCTTTTCTTTTATTGATATATTTTGTATTTATTTATGTAGAAATAAAATTTTTATTTAAATTATTAACATTTTCATTCGTGGCCGTTTAATTTCTTAGTAGTCTGGAGTTTTCATAATTTTTAGAATATTAATAAATTAATAATATTTTAAAATATTTAGGTTAAGTTAGAACTACTGTTATAATCTAAATTATTTGTAATTAAATTCTGTTATCAATAATGTAATAATTAATTTTTAAGACAATACCTAATGTGTTATTTAAATATTATGTATTTTAAAATGCGCACTGGACAATTGTAAATGTATAAATCTCGAAAACCGTTACTCGGAGCGACATTTACAGAGTACACATTTTTTGCGTAAAATTAATGAGAAAATTGGTATTTTTAATAAAAATATAAATACACTAAGGCGCAAAAAAGTTACACTTGTTTCTATGTACCTAGAGTGCCGCAGAGAGCGCCCTCTACAATCTACATTAAAATTTTTAACAAATTTAAATTTCTCGCCCCGAAAAACCCCCAATCACAAAATTTTATGTTAAAATATTGGTTAAAAAAAAAGTTAATTAGGAAAATCGAAAATAAAATTTTCACTTGAACACCCTGTATCTCGGTTATTCTCAACTTTTGAACTAAGCTAAGTTTGGCCAAATCGCAATATTTTTACCCCAGAAATCTGCAGTTTTACTGTGTACCATTAGTTATGGGACACCCTGTATAATAATGGAGAGAGTGGAGAACCTTGGGGTACCCCCTGTTGTGGAATTATGGGGTTGGACAGTGTATCATTTATTTTGATTTGAATTGTGCGTTCTTCTAGAAAGCTTTTGGTTATTCTAACTAATGATGGGTTACAGTTGAGTTGAGTCATTTTAAATAGAAGTCCCTTATGCCATACTGAATCAAAAGCCTTGTTAATGTCTAAACATAAGATTGCACTGTGTTGGTTAATCAGTCTTGCGTTCTCCACGTTAGATGTCATTATGGTTATCGGATGTGTTGTAGAACATTTCTGTTTGAACCCAAACTGATACCAAGGTATAGACGCCCCAATGTTGTTGTTTATTCGATTTTTGATAATGTGTTCCAAATTTTTTCCCAGCACTGGCAGAAGCGTGATTGGCCTGTAGTTACGTGGTGATGAATGGTCACTGTTCGGTTTTGGAATTGTTATTGTGATACCCTTTTTCCATTCCAGAGGGAAGTAGCCTTTGTTAATGCAGTATTCATAAATATCAATTATATGCTTGTGAATATTTATATTAAGCTTCCTTACTATATTTTGGTAACCGAGTCTACTCCAGGTGCTGTATTTTTTCCCCAATTGATAATAGTAAAACATTGCTCCTCTGTGATTATGACTTGGTCCTGGTTGTCGTAGTTGTTGTTAAAGAATGTTTCATACCATTCGTTAACAAAGGTATAGTTGTCTTGGTCATAGTTTTGGTTTGGTTTGCTTCTAAATGCCGTTTCAAAATGTCTCGCCATAATCTGTACCTTTTCTTCATCCTTATCATATTCCATACCATTCTCTATCAGCGTTGGAATATTGGATTTTGTTTTATATTTGCTAAGTTTCCTTATTTGTTGCCAATAGTTTTTGCCCTATTGTTTTTCTATTTTCTTGCATGTTTCCAGCCACTTGTGTTTATGGTATTGAAAAATAAGATTTTGGATGTGTTTATTAAATGCTGCTCGAGAAGGGTTGGATCGGTATTCTCTGTATTTTCGTTCTTAGTTTTAATTAGTTTAATGATAAAAGGTGGAAGCGTTCGAGAGTAAAACTTTGTTTGATAAAAGGGAGAGTGTTTTATGACCTTTTCTGATAATGCCACATTAAATTTTTTGATTTTCTCTGAAGATATGATATTGTTGTAGTCTCTAGACAGGTAAGTCAAAGTCAAAGTCAAAATATGCTTTATTGTAAGAAGAACAAAGTCTTGTTTACAAAGCGGAAACTTAATATAATAGAGTATAAAACTAACAATAAAAATATCAATAAAATAAGAATAAAAGCATAAAGCTAAAAAATACCTGTCAGAAGATAAAATATGAGACTAGCACAAAATAAAATACAGAATATCTGAACATACATAACTATATATCGCTCATCCGGAAGAAAGCCGTCACAACTCAAAAATATCTAAAATCGAGGTTTTTATTCCAAACTACCAAAAATAACCTATTTTATTCAATAGAAAACCGTCCCATCTTAGCTTTTAAAGCTAACCGCTAGATGGCACTTGTGTCATTTTGACATTGAGGCAAAATGGACTTAGTTTAGCGGAGTAAACTGGCACATCTCAGTTATAATTCAGACACCAGGCAGCACTGTCGTATGATTCTGCCGAAAAGTGTCACATTTGGGTTTACAACAGGTGGTGGATTGATGTTTTTGGAAGAAAAGTGTCATAATTCGTGTTGCAACGTTTGTGGGTCTTGTCTTTTTAGAAGAAAACCGTCATATTTCTAGGTGAGTCACGTTTCATCTGAAGGTTAGGTAGTCGATGCTTTTAAAAAAATGTTTGTAAACAGTCACATTTTAGGTTATGTCATTCTTCTTATAAATAATTCTTAAACAATTTAAAATGTTGTATAGTATTTTGGGATGTGTCACTTTTCTGGCGAAAGCAGCTATGAAACTGCTGTCAAGTCAAATAAATATTTTGAAATATGTCGTTTTTCTACCGGAATTAAAGTAACCGCCGCCCCGTCTTAATTATTTTAATAACCAAAAACAAACAAAAAATAACACTTTTTTTTACTTGTCTATACTATTATCATGTTTTTTGTTAGCCTGTAAATCGATTGAGTCTCCTTCGGTCTCCTGCTGGTTTTATTTCTGATATTTTTTTAAAATTATTCCAGTTATGGAGTTCTACACTAGGACAATGAAGATGGTAAAGGCGGCCCAATTACTTGCACCATTGTCTGAAAATACAGAAATACAACAAAAGAAGATTGTTGAGGAGGTTCAGACGGACTTGCACAAAACAATAAAAACGACTCAAGAAGATGTAAATAAAAAAGTGGTAATAGTTCCGCGACAAGAAGACTCTGCTGAGATAATTGAATCAGAGGTACCGGAAATGGAAAAGCAAGAGCGGAATTTGAATCGAACACAAGGTTTGCAATCAGAAAGTTTTGAACCAATGAGAAGTCAAAATAAAACAGAAATACCTACATCCAGCCAAAACCAGTGTGCGCAACATAATTAAATGTATAACCACCAATTACGGGAAGCAAGTCAAAGTGCAATGAGTAACCTAAAATTCCAAGTTTCTGAGTCTGAAGAATATCTCTTTAACTTGATGATTCTATTGCTGACCCTAATTTTAACTCTTCTACTTGTAGTAGCAGTAGTAGTGCGTCATCGTCATCTTCTTCCAGTAAGAGTTCTAGTAGTAATAGTAATTACGATAATGATAACGACTTATATCATTTGCCCAAGAAGCGTAGAAAAGTTTCGAATCCTAGCCAAATCAAAAAAACAGGGAAGAAGCGATTAAGACTTCCAGAAACCTGGCGAAAGAATTCCGCAAAACTCTTGAGAAATCATGGCAAAGAATACGTGTCAGTGTCGAAAACTAATAAAGTTATTCAGGAAAGAGTTATCCAGCCTCCTTGTGGAGACAAGTGCAAACTGCAATGCAGTAAAAAAATTTCAATGGAAGATCGCAAGCTAATTTTCACAAGCTATTGGGGTCTTGGAGATGTACAGAGGCAAAGGGATTTCTTAGCGGCAAGTATGACCTTAGTTAAATTAAAATATCAATATAAAAGAGAGGACACCCATCGCCAACAAAACAACGCTTTCTATTTTGATGTACACGACCAAAGAACTCGCGTTTGTAAATTATTTTTTAAAGCAACCTTATCAATAAACCAATCAATCAATCAATCAATCAATCAAAAATATGCTTTATTGTCCAAGAATACAAATGTTCTTATTGACAAAGCTACCTAAAACTACGCCTAACATAAAATTACAGGTCAAAACAGAAACAGAAACAGAAAGGGACAAAACGCCCATAAGATCACACAAATATATAAATCATAAACATAAAAAATAAAATAATTACACCCACGACTTAAAATTATGTAAAGATCACGACAAAAAATAATGCTAATTATTTGTATCATTAAAAAATTCATTGACAGTATAGTACGCTTTTCTAATTAAATAATTTTTTGTTTTCCTTCTGAATCTCCTCTCGCATTGCTGACTCCTTAGGTCAATTGGTAGATGATTAAAGATTTTTTTGCCACCATATATTAAAGATTTTTTAATCTGATCGGACCTAGGAATAGGCAAGCTAAGAGTAATGATTGGCGCATATTATAATGAGTAGAAACAAAGAGATTGTTCCTATATTTTCTATACATCAAGCAGGCAGTCTCAAGAATAAAAATACAGCAAACTGTCAAAATTGCGTGTCTCAGGAATAATGGACGACAAGAATCACGAACTCCAGCCCTGCACATATATCTAATCGCTCTCTTTTGTAACACAAATACAGAATTAAACAAATATTGAGAACAAGAGCCCCAAAAACAAATCCCATATCGAAGATGGGATTCAACTAGTGCATAGTAGGAATTTTTGGCAATGGTAAAGTCTAAGTTAACGGATATAACCCTCAAGGCATAGCAACTGGAAGAAAGTCTTTTACATAGCTGTATTATGTGATATTCAAACCTTAGAGCATTATCTATTGATAGACCCAAAAACTTGCTGACATTAGGCATAGAAACAACTTCATTTTCTAAATAAATATTACCTAAGTTACATTTGAAATTTAAAATATTAGTTTTAGAAATATTGAATGATAGTAAATTAGAATCACACCACTGTTTTATTTTGCACAAGTCGGAATTTATATTAAGGTGAAGCCGATCGCTGTTTTGATCGTGCCAGAGAACAGTGGTGTCATCCGCAAATATTGTAAATTTTCCCGTTATGGGAAGGTGGGGTAAATCGTTCACATAAATTAAAAAAAGGAGCGGACCCAAGACCGAACCCTGCGGGACACCCGTATTTATACTCAATTCAACAGAGCTATTGGAATTAAATGTAACCGACTGAACACGTCCTCCCAGATACGAACGAAACCACTCCAGAGCCGTCCCTCTGAATCCATACGCCTCCAACTTCCCCAGCAGTATTCCATGATCCACACAATCGCAAGCTTTCGACAAATCACAGAACACTGCCGCGGCAGCCTCTCCAGAATTCAAGGACACATATAGACGTTCGAGAAATCCAAAGATAGCATCGCCCGTACCCTTAGAGGCCTGAAACCCAAACTGCTGGACACTCATAAGTTTGTGTTTATTAAAAAAGGTTAACACCCTTTCCTTTACAAGTCTCTCCACTATTTTTGACATAGTCGGCAACAGTGCAATTGGGCGAAAGTTAGAAGGACTATCGTGGCTACCGCCCTTAAAGATTGGGACAACCACAGCCCTCCTCAGACAAGTCGGAAAACTACCTGTAAGAAATGAGCGATTAATTGCCTCGGCCAGCACCTGCAAGGCGTTAACAGGTAAAGCCAAAAATATTCTTATGGACATCTTGTCCCAACCAGATGCATTTTTGTTTTTTATGTGCTTAAATATAGCCTGAAGTTCAGTCACATTAGTGGGGGCAAGGAAGAATGTCTCGGACACCGACACGTGGCTCAAGTAATCTCTAGGATCCTTAGCTTGAATTATTTTCTGAGCCAGATCAGTGGCTATACCGCAATAAAAGGAATTCAATTTATCAGCACTGAGTGTGCTCGAGATAGGTACAATATTATCTTTCCCTCTTAAATAATTAACAATTCTCCAAGACTCCTTAGCTTTGTTAGCAGACCGGGCAATTCTATTCTGAAAGTACCGTTGTTTAGCCACCTTGATTGTTTTTCTATATATTTTACGGTAATTATTGAAGTATATTCTTTTTTTTTATTGTGATAAGGGGAAAAGCCAAATTAAATTTACTAAGCATAACAGAATGAAACCTGCGCAACAGGTCGTCAGTGGCCAAGACACCATTCCAATTCGTTGCATCACATAACAATTTAAACCTATTAAAATTTCTAGCCGTGTACAGTCTACCAAGTCTTGAATTTGAATCGGCGTTTGGCGCATAAATAGGGCAACCACAAACCACTGCCTCGTGATCAGACAATCCGGCGTTCATAATTGTACATTTAAACTTATCTTTACAAAAATTTGTGCATACATAATCCAAAACAGATGATGAAAATGCTGAATACCGAGTTGGCTGATCAACATGCATAAAAATATTAAAGGAACCCAAAAGATCACTCAGCAAACGAGTATTCCGACTGGACTCGTCCAAAAAATTTATATTAAAATCGCCAGTCAAAATGACATAGGCATTAATGGGTATGTGATTTAGTAACATCTCTAATTTTTCAAGAAACATTCCAATATTAGAGGACGGAGATCTGTAAATCCCCAAAATATAAACATTCAATTTAGAACAGAACACCATAGAAAATTCAAATACAGTCTCCTCCAACAGATAGTCAAATTTATTTACAGATACAAAATTAAAGCGATTCAAAAATTCTCTATGTATCATAATCAGAGTACCGCCGTGAATACTCTGAATCCGCGAATACTTAGACACTATAACATAATTAGACATATAAAATGGCTCTGTTGGCTTTAACGACAGGCCTTTAAGAACCGTAGCTCAGAAAAAAGCCTTAGCTCCAACTGGGCAAATGATAGAATCTGAAAAAAGAGGCAAACATGGAAAACATTCAAAATTAGATGAATCGGTTAAAAACAGCGTAAGAAATCATATAAACAGTATTCCTAAGATAGAAAGTCATTATACCCGGTCACACACAACAAAAGAATTTATAGAAGGGGGCAAAACAATTGCCGATCTGCATAGAGATTTTGTTGCGTATTGCGAAGAAAAAAACCAGCCCAGTACAAACTACAATATGTATGCTAAAATCTTTAATGAGGAATTTTATCTTTCATTTTTTTCGCCCAAGAAAATGCGATTATTGCGTTAGTTTTGAACAATTAACGGCAGAAGAAAAAGCTTCCCAGTCTGCGGAGTACAATTTGCATCACAGAGAAAAAGAAATTTCAAGGGAAGAAAAAGAACGGGACAAAACTTTGGATTGTTGTGTTGCTGTGTATGACCTTCAGGCAACACTTCCTTGTCCAAAAGGAGACACTTCTAACTTTTACTACGTTTCCAAACTAAACACATACAATTGTACGGTGTTTAATTTGAAAGACAATGGTGTACAGTGTTATGTTTGGCACGAAGGCCAAGCGCAGAGAGGTGCCAACGAAATCGGTACGTGTGTTTTTAAATATTTGGAAAACCTTAATAATAAGGCTGAACCAGAAAGTAAAGACATTAACGTTGTGTTTTATTCTGACAATTGTGGGGGACAGCAAAAAAATCGTTTTGTAATGGCAATGTATCTTCTTGCTGTGGCTCAGCTTAAAAATATAAAGAGCATTTCGCACAAATATCTTATTTCGGGCCATAGCCAAAATGAGGGCGATAGTGCACACTCAGTCATTGAAAGACAAATAAAAAGGAATTTGAAATCTGGACCCATTTATATCCCCGAGCAATATTATAGTCTTATTAGAACGGCCAAAAAAACAGGAGATCCATACAATAAAGTGTGTGAAATGTCCTATTCTGATTTTTTGATTTGAAAAGTATACTACCAGAAATCCGTTACAACAATTTTAATAAAAATACTGACGGGGAAATCTTCAAACTTTCTGAAGTAAAAGTTTTGATGGTAACTAAATATAATTTAGATACTATTTTTTATAAAAATTCTTACAGTGATAAGGAATTTAAAAGGATGTTAGTAAAAGGCTCTTTGAGAAAAAAGGGTGACGTTAGCGACGTAAAATCTTTCGTATTGAAAAAGGCATAGCAGCGTAAATCAGGAGTTACCGAAAAAAAAAAAATAAATAATAATAATAATAATAAGCTTTATTGTGTAACAGATCTACATCCATTAATAAGACAATTTTATGATACAATGCACATTAAGATATTAAAGACACAGCATACGAGTGCGATACTACCAATTACAAAAAGAAAAAAAAAACCTAGGATTAAGGTAACATAATAAAGTTTCTAGCCAATCACCAACAGATAATGATTATACTGATCTAAGTAAAAGTGATATAAACAATATATTATATGGAATAAGAACAACACTACATAAATTTGCTTTTAACTAACGCTATAAACTGAGCATGGGTGCAGCCATTCATATCAATGTCATTAAAAATGCTCATGGACTGGAATAGTGGGCTTTTTACTAAGAAGTTAGTGGATGGGATAGGAATGTGAAACACAGGATGGCCTCTAATTGAGCGAAAAGGTATATTAAAGTTCACTTGGCTTAAGAGATCCGAGCAGTTAATGAGTGATCTACATAATTTAAATATAAACTGACATAACATATATTTCCTGCGGTCAAGCAGGGAGGGTATCTGATGTCTGCTAAGGAGTACATCATGATCAGTTCCTCTAGGAGGAAAGGCTCCGTCCATTTTAAACCACAGGAATTTAACAAATCTGCGCTGTACGTTTTCGATTTGTATTGCATACTTGTTATAAATGGGATGCCATATAATCGCTCCATACTCTAACTTCGATCGTATGTAGCTATAATATAGTATTTTTAAAGTTTGAATATTCGAAAAGCCCTTAGAATTCCGCAAGATGAACCCAATAGATCTGTTAGCAAACGTGATTTACATGTGCTGCAAATGAGAGCCTAGGATCAAAGGTGATGCCAAGATCCTTGAACATATCACACCGTTTAATTTCATCATTCCCCAAAGTATAAATAAATTTAGTAATGTTCTGTTTATTTGCGTATGTCATCGCAAAGCACTGGCCGCATTAAGTGGTAAATGGTTGACAATGCACCAGTTACTGATAGATTCAATGTCCTTCCCAAGCCCGAGGCAGTCACCATAGTTTTGAATCACTCTGAATAACTTGACATCGTCCGCAAAAAGCAGGACTTCACTCATGATGTTGGCAGTAATGTCATTGATAAACAATGAAAATAATAGCGGGGCAAGGTTGCTGCCTTGGGGGGCACCGCTAGTTGCCACAAATTTGTTCGATTTATGGCCGTTAATCTCCACATATTGAAACCTATTGCATAAGTAAGATTTTAAAAGTGATGTGAGATTGGAACTGAATCCCATATCGGCTAATTTACTTATTAAAATTGAGTGATCAACTCGATCAAAGGCTTTCGAGAAATCAGTGTAAACTACATCCACTTGTTGGCGGTTGTCTAATGCTTGAGCAGTAAATTGAGTAAAACAAGCTAAGTTACTTATAGTACTGCGATTGCTAAAGAACCCATGTTGCTTTTCAGAAATTAAATGCTTAACTTGCCAGAAGATGTGCTCATATGCTGAAATTTCAAAGAGCTTAGCAAAAGGGGAGAGTATTGACACAGGCCTATAATTCGAGATTTTATTAGCATTGCCTTTTTTAAAAATAGGACTGATTCTGGCTTCTTTCCAAATGTCGGGAAAAGTGTTTGTTTTAATAATGAGGTTGAAAAGAAAGAACAAGGGCTGGAGCAGTGCTGGGGCGCAGTCTTTAAGAAGAAAACAGGGTATTTTGTCGGGGCCACAGGTCATCTTGTTTTTTATTTTTTTGACTGCCTTTCTTATAGAATCCTCTGATAGATGATCGAGGGTGATGTGTGTACTAAGGTTAGTAACACTCTGGATCCGATCTTTTGGGTTGCAAGCGGAAAGAGTGTATACGCGCTACTAAAAAAGGTAGCGAATGCATTTACGATCGAAGTGGGATCCGAGTATTGTCTTTCTTCGTTAGTAAAAGTTACAGGCAGCGTCGAGGAAGACTTTCTTGAATTGACAAATGACCAAAACGTTTTGGGATCGGTGGCAATAGTGGCTTCAGCTCGAGAAATGTAGTTTTTGAATGCAATGTCTATCATTCCCTTTATACTTGCTCTGATATCGCTGAATTCAGCTTTAAGATTTTGTGAGTTTGGACTTCTTTTTAGTTTTTTAAATATCCTATGCTTACGTTTTATCCTTTTTATAATGTCGGAAGTAAACCACACTGGAAAAGATCTCCTACGAAATATAGATTTTGGAACACATGCATCGAGATTACTGTAAAGTACCTCGTAGAATTTCTCGCAGGCGACATTGACATCGCTAGACTTGTAAACATCAGACCAGTTTGTACATAGCATAGAGCTATAGAGCAAATGAAAATTGGCCTTTCTGAAATTATACTTACTCTGAGATGTATTGGTTGAAAATTCGTTCCTCCTATCAGGATTGAGCGCTAGAGATACGTTAAGGGTGTGGTGATGGTTGTCTTCTACAACTAGTGGAATAAGTTCCCTAGATACCTCACATTTAACGTTCGTGAAGACTAAATCTAATATTTTACCGAAGGAGTTATCGATATTATTCAGTTGATTTAAGGCAAACAAACTTGAAAAATTATTCATAATTTCTTTTCTCGGATCTCTCTGCATGTCATCGGAAAAACTGGGTATGTTGAAGTCACCTAATATTAATACTTTACTCCCATGTAAGCAGTACATGCTTTCAAGTTGCTCGAAAAATGTAAAAAGGTCGTTATGGGTTAAACCCGGTGGAATATAGATAGCAAAGACGTATAATGTGACAAAATTAATTATTAGTCTACAGGCAACCAAGTCCACCCCAACGACACTAGTACGAATGGCCTCAACATCCACCTTCGCCGCCGCAAATTCCCTTTTTATAGCTATTGCTACACCTCCACCTCTAGTTACGCCCAACGCATTAAGGTCTCTATCACAGCGAAAAACAGAGTATCTGTTATCAAACAGTTCACTAGATAAAACGTTGTCCTGAATCCAAGCCTCAGTAACAATAATTATGTCATAACTCTCACGGCATACAGAAGTATAGAAATCAAGCACTTTAGTATTCAAACCCCTCACGTTCTGGTAAACACATGTCACGTCGAGTGGATGCAGACGAAATACTGTTAGACAATCCTATTCGTTTAAAGAATTTTTAGGTGTGACGATTTTTGGTGCCCCATTAAAGTATTTTATTTTCAAATTAGTCTCCCCACTCTTCTGTCTATCTTCTAAAACGTTCTTTAGTTGTTTATACTCCTCTACTTGCTTGGGTGTTCTATCATAACTTAAATAAACTCTCTTGTAGGTCTCAACTGTCTTCAATTCTTTGGCATGATGAATAACATTTCTGACATCAGCTGGTGACTCAAACACAACCCTCAGAGGTCTAGCTTTTGATGGATTTTCACGTCCCATTTGAGAAACTTTTATATTCTCGATTTTTGCTTCAGGATGGCTCTTGAGGATTATGTCTGACGCCGTAATTAAGTCCAGTTGCGCTCTTGACTGATTCTCCGTCTGGACCGCCTCCCTGACTCCAAACATCATTAAATTGCTCTGCCTCTGTAGCCTATCGTTGACTTCACGGATCGATTCATTAACCACTCTATTCGGTAAACCTTTCTCAACATCGTTGCTATTTGCTAGTTGTTGCTTGATGTTTGTAATCTCCGACTGTAGCTGAGCATTGATTTTGAGTTGGTCCTCATATTTACTCAAAAGTGAGCTATACTGAGATTGCATGTGAATTAGTTTATCCATTATGTCCTTTAAGGAAACTTGGTCATGATTATTTTGCGACAAATCTCTGTGAGAATCGCTTGATGCGGCCGCTCCTGGTCCAATAGAACGTCGGTTACGTGTGTGGTTATTGAGATTGTCGGTCTGATGCTCTTCTTTATCGGCCTTACAAGAATCACATGTCCAAGTAGTTATGTTTGATTTTTTCCATAATGACGCTTGATTGTCGAATTCCTTGTTAGTAAGTCCTGAACAGCCTTTGTGGAACCAAGAAAGACACACTTGGCAAGAAATTGATGGCGAGTTTGAGTTGATGCGGCTTTCGCATTGTGATCACTTTTATCATTGTTTAACAACCCCAAAAAATGCACTGTTCCAAAAACCTATTTTGATTATTATAACATATTATAAAATCCTTTGTTTCAAATGTAGGTAACACAGTTACAGTCTTATGAATAATGTTTTCTTAATAATCTTCAACAAATTATTTCCACTGTTTGTAGTTTTTAAGTTGATTTATTTGTTTTTTTAAGCTTTCCCAGGGCGTTCTGTTTACTAGTTTAAGTTTTTCATTTGCCACGTTAATTTAATTACACATTTTGTAAAATGATTATACTTACCTTCCTAATGTTCTTTTTTCAATAAAAAATTATTGTTATATTTCTATTTTGTATTATTTCTAAATATCGTATATATTATTCAATAGAAAAGTGACATATCTTGGTTTTTCTTTATCAGAAAAATTAAAAATCACGTCAATTATACAAAATAACAACCCTAGAATGTTAAAAGAATCCAGCAGACAACTTACTCAACAGAAACATAATTATGCAATGAAGAAATGCACTATATTATTTATTTCAAACTTTCACTTGCCTCTACTTAAAATTAACATTTTTTGAGTTGTGACGGGTTTCTTCCGGATGAGCGATATTATCATCAAAATATTCCTCCAAGCTGTAATAGGACCTTCTAGTTAAAACTCCCTTTACCCTCCACCGAAACTGCGAGTATGGCAACCGTCTGTATTCCGTGCTGAAATGGTTATAGATCTTGAGGCTTTCACATATTAGAGATTTTTTTGTAAGGGTTAGTCTGGGTATAGGGAGGCGCATATTCTGGTCCTCATTTAATCTCGTATTATAAGATCGATTAGTGATATGAATATAAATTTTTTTGTGTATAAGACACACTGTTTCTAGGATAAATAATGATACTACTGTCAATATTCCCTGTGCAATAAACAGTGGTCTGCAGTGCTCCCTAACTCCCACCCGGCACATAAACCGTATGGCTCTTTTTTGCAAAATAAAAATTGAGTTGGTTGCAAAAACCTCAAAAAGCTATACCATACCTAAGGTGCGATTCAAATAGTGAGAAATATACCATCCTTGCCGTCGCCGTTCCTAAGTCGTTCGATACAACCCTAATGGCATAACAACCAGAGGCCAGCTTCGAACTTAGTAATGAAATGTGTTCTCCAAATTTAAGTTTGTTGTCTATCAAAAGGCCCAAGAACTTAGTAAGTGATTTATTTTCGACATGCTGATCGTTTATATATAAGTCATTTAAATTATTCAAATTATAAATATTGGTTTTAGTGATGTTTAAGCTGAGAGAATTAGTATCACACCAACCCTTAATCTTCGGCAAATCTAAGGTTATCATCTCCTTAAGAACGTCATCTGTTTCCGCGTGCCATAAGAGAGTGGTGTCATCAGCGAAGAGAGTGAATTTTGTTCGAATATTTAGCATTGTGAGGTCATTCATATATAGTAAAAAAAGGACTGGTCCTAACACGGATCCCTGCGACACACCATAGTGACATACTAAGGGTTTCATACTCTCTCCGCCAACTCTCACCACCTGTACCCTTTCCGAAAGATATGTTCTGAACCATCTATTAGCCGTTCCTCGTACACCATAGTGGTGAAGTTTTCGCAGCAGTACCCCCCGATCAACGCAGTCGAAAGCTTTCGAAAAGTCGCCAAACAGCGCCGCAGCCACATCCCCACTATCTAGGCGAGTGTAAAGAGTCTCTAGGAGCGAAAAGATTGCATCACTAGTGTTTTTAGATTCCTGAAAACCAAATTGAGAGGCGGATATAACGTTAAATGCAGAAAGCAAACTAAGAAGCCTCGATTTTACCAGTTTTTCAACCACCTTTGACAGGGTGACAAGAAGCGATATTGGATGGAAATTAGAAGGATCCTCGCAACTACCCCCCTTTACAAAGGGATTACAATTGCTCGTTTCAAGCAGGAAGGAAATTCTCCGGTCTCAAACGAGACGTTAATTGCATTTGCGAGTGAAAGCCAAGCAGATTCCGAAAGATTTTCTAATACTTTAATGGATATTCCATCGTACCCAGAAGAATACTTATACTTAATCCTCGAAGACACGCCCATTAATTCCACTACATCGACGGGGTACAAGTAGAAATTATAGGGAACGTTCATCTTACCAAGATAATCCAATGGATCCTCACTAGATTCTATGTTAGATGTCGCTCTTTCCGCCACAGAACAATAAAAAGCGTTCAGAGTATCCGGCCTCATGTCGACCTGGCCACAACATGAAGTCTGTTTGCCTCTTAGCTCATTAATGATAGACCAGTTTTCTCTTGTTTTATTCCTGGCCTTTAAGAGACGATGTTTATAATATAACTCCTTGGCATTCTTAATCGTTTTCCTGTAAATCCGTCTATATAAATTGAAATAAGACACGAAAAAGTTGTTATCACTATTAAATTTACGAATATAGTGATGACACCGTATATTTCTAGAGGATATTTTTATTCCAGATGTTATCCAGGGTTTACTCTTTTTAGGTTTTATTTTTTTAATCGGGAAGTTTTTGTTAAAAAGGTTAGTAAGCTCCAGGTGAAATGAACCTAGTGGATCGGGAGACCCTGCAATGCGATCCTATTGTACTGTTGTACATTGTTCTCTAAAGGCTCTAAAATTTTGAGAACTAAATATCCTACCCATCCTCTGTTTCCTTCCCACTTGATCAAGCTCGAGCGAAAACCCTATTAAAACAGCTTCATGGTCAGACAACGCTGCCGACAAAACACTTACATCATCCAGATCAAAGTTTGTACAGAAAAAATCCAAAATTGTCGAGCAATTTTGGGTGATGCGCGTAGGACTAGATACGTGCATCTGTAAACTGAAGGACTTAAATACACCGTCCAATGTTTGAGTGTGTAGAGAAGATTTATCATTAAAATTAATATTAAGGTCACCGCCCAACGCTAGTCTGGAATGAATGGGCAAGCTGCACAAAAAATTGTCAAGTCTTTGGAAAAAAAAAAAAAAAAAATTAATTATTAAAAATAAAACCATTCATCAGAAATTTAAAGAAACTGGACAATACCATTACTATACTTCCTTTGTGACCTTAAGGTCCGAATGTAAAACATTGACAGCAAGATGCTATTCCCAGTACCTTCAAAGGGCCGAACAGAATATAAATAATAACCCTCGTAGCTTTTGGTCCTTCATTAATAGTAAACGGGTTTCCTTTGGATTACCATCGGCCATGACCTTGGGCGATACATCAGCTACTAATGGGCAAGATATAGCTAATCTATTTGAAAAATATTTTTCGAGGGTATTTGTTAAAAGCAATGTTCCTACGCCCAACTATAGCTTAAACTTTGAATGTAATGCTACCTACCGCCCAATACTAGTGGCTGAAGTATTTGATAAAATCAGTCGCTTGCCGGACAAACTTTCGGCAGGCCCTGATGAAATACCTAACTATTTGTTGAAACGCTGCGTCTGCACCCTAACTGACGTTCTTACTCTTGTATTTAATA
Organism: Polydrusus tereticollis; assembly: GCA_963920685.1. Taxonomy (NCBI): domain Eukaryota; kingdom Metazoa; phylum Arthropoda; class Insecta; order Coleoptera; family Curculionidae; genus Polydrusus; species Polydrusus tereticollis. Next base: position 97,674,438 of record OY987333.1, read on the forward strand.
AATCACTTGAAGTGGGGGAATTCCCGACACTCTGGAAGGAAAGCTTTCTTGTCCCCATTCATAAATCGGGCGATAAAAATAGCATAGACAATTATCGTAGTGTCTGTAATCAGTCTTGCATACCTAAGCTATTTGATTCTTTGGTGTGCGATCAACTTTCGTGGTGCTGTAAGAAGATAATCATAGATCAACAACATGGTTTCTCTAAGGGTAAATCAACAACCACAAACCTAGTAGTCTATGAATCGGAACTGTTGGATGCCTTGGAGGCGGGTGCTCAAATAGATTCTGTCTATACTGACTTCTCTAAGGCCTTTGACAGAGTCGATCATAGACTATTGCTTGCAAAGCTGTCAGCTGTGGGGTTTAGCCCAGCTCTAGTTAAATGGCTGGGAAGTTATTTACAAAATCGTATATTTAAAGTAAAAATTGGAAACTTTTTCTCTAAGGGATTTGTGGCTGTATCGGGGGTACCACAGGGTGCCCACTGCTCGCCTCTTCTCTTTAACCTATTTGTAAACGATATTAAAGAATACATAATTGAAAGCATGTTTTTAATGTTTGCTGACGATGTCAAGATATATAAGATTATTACTAGTATTTACGATCTGGATTCCTTACAGCACGACATTAACAGATTTGTGTTGTGGGCTGAGACAAATGGTTTGCAATTAAATGTAGAAAAATGTCATGTTATTAGTTTCTATAGAGGATTAAGAAGGGTTAACGGTGATTATAGCATTGGTGGTTTAGTACTGGATAGGGTTGACAATATTAAGGATCTCGGAGTAATTTTAGACTGCCGACTATCATTTACTGATCAAATCAGTGCTGTTGTCACCAAAGCTTCAAAAATGTTGGGCTTTATTCAGAGGAATTGTAGTGATTTCTCAATTACGTCTTTAGTTTTACTTTACTGTGTCCTAGTGCGGTCCATAATGGAATACTCTACGGTGATGTGGTCTCCGTTCTACGAAGTTCATAAATATAGCTTGGAGAAGGTTCAAAATAGATTTCTTAGACTGTGTGCGTATAAATTGAATATACCGATTGTTGATCATGATTATAGTGAGATTAGAGGTATGGTTGGCCTTGACTTGTTAGCTCATAGAAGAATAATGTTTGATGTTGGCTTTGTTACAAAGATAGTTAGGGGTTATACTATATGTCCGGCTTTGTTAAATTATATAGCTCTAAATGTTCCCATAAGGTCCCTTAGAAATTTTGAACTATTTCATATTGGTCATCACAGTACCAACTATGGTTCACATGCGCCCCTGATACGGGCCATGCGTTTTCTCAACCACCACAATGAGTTGGATATATTTTCTAATTCCCTCACTTCTCTTAAAAAAAAGGTAATTGTCAATTGTTTATAGTTGTATAATTTCGTCGATACCATCGTAAACTTACTTTTGTCAAGTTAGTATTTAGATATTTCAATAGCCTTTTAATTTAATTTCAGTTGTATTGATATTATAATGGGTTGTGCCCGTATATTTTACAAATAAATAAATAAATAAAAAAATAGTTAGATCACAGCCTGGAGGTCTATACATACACAACACATACATCTTAACTTTTTTTTACAGGATTTTAAGGGGTCATATCTGTATTTACCTGTTCCATATTGCATTTTCTTACATTTCGTATTAGTTCTTGTCCATGGCTTGGTGCTGTTATGATGTCCAGAGTAAATCCTATGGATAGATGGTCGGATCCTAAATCAGGGTATACATCTACATTAGTCAGATTCTGCTCCAAATTTCTTGTATACAGTAGTCTGGTGTTGTGTCGGAATTATTTTCCATTAAAATGTTGGTGGTGTGTTGGCCTTGATAAAATTAGAGTTTTGCATAAAGTTGTTAAGCTGTTTTTGCTTTGCTTTATTTACATTAAAGTCTCCTATTATTATGGCATATTTGTGTGACTAGGCCATTATGAATAAGTTTTCTTCGATATTTGATGTTGAGTGGACGTAAACCAGGAAGATGTGCAGCAGGTTTTCTGCACAGGACATTGTGAAATGAGTAGCCTCATTTAGCGCATCATTTATTCTTGGCGGATTAGCTTTTCCTAATTTCAATGCTGGATGCGCCTGGACTAAATTTCCTCCTCTCACATTGGCATTTACTATATTACCATTGAATTGTAGTATCTTCCAGTTTTTAAAGGTGGTATTTGTTTCTTTGGTTGTTTTTGTTTCTACATACATTGCACATTGAATATTGTTTTGTTGAATAAAGTATTCCGCGAGATGTTTTTTATTTTTGTAACTGTTGATGTTGGTGTATATTATTTTAACTGTGCTAGCCATTATATTGAGAATTTAGATTACTTTCTATTGAAACTGTTGAAGATTCTTTATTGGTGTCTTCTAAGTCGAACATTAGTATGTATATCCTGTTGTCCGACCATACGACCGCGGTGTCTACTTGAAATTCTCCTATGAATCTGTTCCTTAGTTTGCTTAATAAGGTTTCTCTGTTAGTTATTTCATTCTTGTTCAACTTCCTGATATATGTATTTATAATGTGGTCAGGTATAGTTATAGGTGAGTGGATCCGGTTTTCTTTTATTTTGTGTGGCTCGATTTGTTTGTTTTCTTATTGAGTGATTTTATTTGAATATTTGGGATGCCTTCTATAGGTTTTGTTGGTCGTTTTGGGCACTTTATGGACCATGCTCCATGTTCTTCTGATCCACAGAGTGCACATTTTGGAGGTTTGTTTGTTGTACATCGATTTGTGTGGTGTGATCCTTGGCATTTATTACATTTAGTGGGTTCTGTGCAAGTTTCTGTTTTATGTGTATAGTGTCCACACCTTGTACATGGTTTTGGTATAGGTGCTTAATATATCAGATGATTAAAAAAAAAATCAGTCAATGGTGCGACGCAAATTGTCTTTGTTTAAATATGTCTAAGACGCATCTCATTGGGTTTAACTGTGCGGTTGATGATATCGATAATTCTCTGATAGAATCTGTGAGTGGGACTAAGTTCTTGGGTTTGTTTATTGACGAGGATTTGAAATTTTATTCTCATATTATCAACCTTAACAGAAAACTCGTTTCTGGGTGCTTTGCTGTCCGCACTACTTTTAAAAAACTTGGAGGAGAGGTCGCACGGAGTGTGTATTTCTCCCTTGTTGAATCCCATTTGCGGTATGTGGTGCCCTTCTGGGGCGCTTGTGCAAATTTCCTTTTTCAATCTGTTTTCATTCTTCAGAAAAGGACTGTCTAATGCACATTCAAGAACTCATTGCAGACCTCTTTTTAAAGAGCACCAGATCCTTACTTCACCGTCTTTATTCATTTTGGAGACTGCTTGTTTGGCCCACAAGAACAAATATCATTTCCCCAGATACCAGCCAACTTACATAACACATCAAACCCACAATATCCCTTTGCCAATTCCTCACACGGGTCTAGTCAGGGACTCGCTCATTTACAATGCATTGATCTGCGGCTTAGAGGTGTACAAGACTTGGGGCTGTTTCGTAGAGCATTAAAAAGAGAGCTGCTTCAAAAAGCCTATTACTCTATTGACGAGTTCTTTCAAGAAAATTAGTCTATGTGTAAATTTAAGTTCGTTTTGTTAGTAGGTGTTTGTTTGTTTTATTAGCTGCTTTTTAGGACTTTTTAGAATTTTATATGGCAAAGTGTTAGATATATTGTTCATTGTTTTGATTGTAATTTTAACTGTTTTGTGTTACTTTAGTTTTCTATTTTTAGTATTTTTTATACTTTTTTATTGGTTTCTGGACAATAAGGTACTTTCAATCAATATATTTTACAAGTATATTCACGTATATTAAGGTTCTCATCTAGTTACATCTTTCAAAATTTAGTCAAAAACATCTGCATGTGATTCATCATCTAACATTTCATTTACGGAAATATCACTATCACCACTGGACTTGAATAAATATCCCTACTGTTAACAATGTAAGTAGCCTTCAAAAATCTTAATAGGGGTCATTTAGCATTTTTTTTAATTGCATTTTCTGGAAGATTTTGTAATTTTAGTGGGAACTGCAAAAAATTTTTATTTTCTGACGCCCCTAAACTATTTCAAATAATTTACGAGCATTGACTCGCGGAAACCGTTGTGTAACGTCACTATCTCCTATAGCAAGTCGGGTCGCGCTCGCTGCCGTTTACTTGCTGTTTATGACTAAGAAGACAGGTGGGCATGCACATTGCCCTTTTACCGTTGCTGGGTAACAAAAGGAGCAGGGTTGAGATGATTAAAATCAATTAATGATGATATTTGATGATTTTTTTGATTAATTTAAAAATGAGTTTTAAAATTTTAACACTTAAAATGTATTTGTTCATACAAAAAATAAAACCCAGACGCATTTTTATGTGGTGTTATTTATTATTTTATTATAATAATCGAAGAGAACAGCTGGTTATTACAAAAATAAAACTTTATAAAAATTAAAAAATTAAAACTAAAAAACCTTTTTAATGCAAAAAAAATATAAAAAAACCTAAATGTTATATGCTAAGTGCTTAAATAGAAATACTAGTTTAGCTGCTTTGTCACTGCCAAGTCTGTTTCTTATATCTGAATGTACGAATCCATAAGTAGAAAACATCCTTTCGATATCAGCAGACGATGCACAGGCACACAAAACAGAAATTACTATAGGGAGCACTTGCTTAATTTCTGAAACATCTTCTTGAGATTTCCACCACTGTACTGCTGCTACATTTTTGATTATTTCCTCTGAAAACAGAGTTTTGTGAAAAGGGTCCGACTTAGCTTCCAACTTAATTAGTAATGGTAATAATCCTGTGTCTGCAAAATATTTGGAAGCAATGTGTAGAGCGTCTCTCTTTTCTTCAGCTAGTAATTGATATTCTTCTTTGTTTATTGTAGGATCCAAAATATACGCCAAAAAGTGAAAGGGGGTTAGAACTTGAACATATCTGTTTTTAAATAATTGATATTGACGCAAGCTTCTTTCTTCTTCAAATTCAAAAATAGCCAGTAACTTTTTCCATATGTAAACTGCTTCAGATAAATATGCACCTTTTTGTTGCATTGCATCCAGTGCTATAGAAATTGGTTTTAGCAACTGTAGAAAATCTTCAGCCATCCTTTTAATACAGATATCTGAAATTTTTTTAAAAATCACTGGATTAATTTGACCTTTATGCTCTTCACGTATTAATAACTATTTTGGCCACTCATTTACATAGATCTCATGACAATCTGAAAGTGTATTCCATCGAACATCCTGAGGTAAGACCATATACCAAGCATTTGGCAAATGGGTATTTTTGAAGTATTTCACAATATGTACTATATGTTCTTTTATCTGCGATGCTTCTAAATCTTTGGAAAGCAAAGTAAGTAAGTGTGCCGAACAACCATATGTAATTATAGGGTAATTGGACGACTCGGTAATTTTTCTCTTCATACTGACCATGTTGCTCGCATTATCTGTAACAATACTGGTAACTTTACAGTTATATTTATTTTTGCACTTATTTATAGAGTTAATAGCCAATTCTGTATGGGGATGACCAGATGTATCTATGCTTTCTAAAAGAACACTGTTTCCATCCTCTGCAGTCAAAACGACACAGGTTATCGGCTCATTATGTATATTGGACCATCCATCTAAGGACATGCAAACAGATTGTCCAGATAACTTGTTAAAACAATTAGATTTTTCTTCAAATATTTCATTCAATAGCGTTGATGATAACTGAAATCTAGATGGTGGAAGGTAACCCGGTCTTAGCATTTCTATGGCCTTTCAAACCTCGTTATTTTCTATTTATTTATTTATTTATTTATTCATCTTTATTTCAAAATTACATTGATAGGTACTAAGAACTAACAAAATAAAATGAAATGTCGTCAAAAACAAACAAAAACAAAAATACTAAATACAACCTTTTTAAACTAAACATATTTACTATTTCTCAATCCTCCAAGTAATGCATTGACAGAGTATGGCTCTAAATCTACCAGAAAGTCTTTTAATGTTTTCTTAAATAAACGTTCATTTGGGGAATCTTTAATTTCTGCTTTTAATTTATTATACATTTTAATGCACATGTAATATGGATTTTTCTCTGACAAAGTCAACCTATGTATTGGATAATTTATATCTTGTGTTCTTGTATTATAACTATGATGCGTAAATATATTAAATTTATTTTTGTTTTTATAAAAAAATACAATGGTCTCGTAAATGTATAGTGCATAAATAGTTAACATATTTTTAGATTTAAAAATACCTCGACATGACTGCAAATATGACATCCTATATACTATTCTCAATATTCGCTTCTGAATAACAAATATTGTTTGTAATTTCGAATTTGTCCCCCAAAATATAATTCCATACCTAGCTGTAGCTTCAAAATTTGCAAAATACAAGGTTCGTCTTGCTGTTTCATTTAAATACTTGGTTATTATACGTAGACAATAGCATATTTTATTTAATTTATCATTTAGGTAATCTACATGATGTGACCAGTCCAAAAACTAGTCAATGTGAATACCTAGAAATTTTGTATTTCTTTCCACAGATAGTGGATCTTCATCTGGCTCCACAATTTCGGGAGTTTCTTTTCTACTGTTTTAGCACTCAAATTTACTATAAATAGCCGACAATTTTGTATTAGATTCAGTCATTCACGGGGGTTCAAAGAGTAAAGATCTATTTAGCTGCAGTCATAATATGACGTCATAACTCGAGATGATGAGTTATTTTTATAGTAATTAAAAGTAAATTACGCATTTAGTTAAAAGTTTCCTAAAGCATAATCTGGGACTTTTCTGGTAGTTTGTAATATTATACATCGGACAAATAAAAGTTTTATTAAAGTTACGAAGTCGTTTATTTTGTGTTTTTAAGTTAGATTAAATACTTAGGCATAAAAAGTGTTATTAAATAGAAAATTATATAGAGTCAGAATAAGACTCCTATATTATACAGAGTTAGAATAAAAACTCGAACATTTCAAACTACGTTTTAGCTAAGCTGTTGTGAGTCAGACACATGGCCTTAAATTTCGCAACAGTCTTAGACAGAATGCAAGACGTGCTACTACCGTCTTCGCCGAGCGGCTTCCTGGAGGACTGGCTCCTCGATGCTATGGGGATTAAGACGTCCAGCAGGCACGCGGACCTCCAGGGCAACTCTCTGGAGGCCTGGACCATCGATGCCATGGATACACCAACGCCTAAAGGGCACCCAGAACTCCAGGAAGTCAGCTACGACTTTTCCGTCAACGCTGCGGAGGTGGCAAAGGGCCCAGACCGAGATGCCAAATCTGCACTTGGTGTCCAGGACCTGTTAGGGTTCCCTAAACCTCCGTCCGACTGCCGGCCGAGTGGCAAAGAAGTGGCAAGCGACCCAAACCCCGTGGGTGGCTCACAAAGGGCGTTAACAACTAAGCCTGAAGAAGAGGATCTCTGGTCGTGGTGTGAAGATGTACAGCCGTGGGGAATGCTGGGTGAAAACGAAGAAAAAGAAGTTTATGTTGAACTAGCTGATCGTCAGCGTATTTTTAACTGGAGTGCGCATGCGTCGGAGCTACCTGGGAAGGTGGACGTATGTGAACGCTTCACTACTTAGCTTAGTTTTAAAAACGAGAATGTTGGTTTTTTCATTATTTAAGATTAACCTATTTTTTTGAAACCACTACTTGGCATCCTGGTAAATTTTCTTTGCATTAGTTGTTAATTCTACTACATCTCTACCACCTACCAATATATTAGTATCATCCGCATACTCTGTAAGGCTGGATAAAGGGTCTAAATTATTGATTTCTAAATTTAAATCATTAATGAATATAATAAATAGTATTGGCCCCAATATGCTGCCTTGTAGAATTCCTATCGTATTAGATGCAATTTTTGATTTGTATGAACAATTTTCTTTTTCTATAACTACTCTTTGTGTACGGTTACTTAAATATGATGAAATCCATTCTAGAGCACAACGCCTGATACCATATAATTCCAGTTTCCGCAAAAGAATATCTCTATTCAAACAATCATAGGCCTTTGAAAGATCCAGAAATATACCCATAGCAATTCTACCCTGCTCTAGATTACTTAATATTAAACGTGTAAACTGAAAAATTGCCGTTTGTGTCGATCTACCCCTGAGGTAACCATGTTGATTCTCCGAAAAAAGTTGACATTCATTCATAAAACTAATTAGTCTATCACACATAACCAACTCAAAAAGCTTTGAAAAACTCTGAAGAAGACTTATGGGCCTATAGCTCTCTAAACTTTCTGAATCGCCCTTATTCTTATAAAGCGGTTGCTAATTTAAGTTGTTCGGGGAAAATACCTTCTCTGAGTGAATTATTTATTATGTATGTTAATACTTTACAAACTATTGGAATACTGAGTTTAACGATACTCGTCGGTATTTCATCATCCCCACTACTATGTTTATTTTTAATTTTCTCTTTAAATTTTAAAATTTCTGAACAAGTAACTGGCCGCAGATACAAAGATTTGAAATTATTTGGAATTGTAGAGTCCCACTTAACCTCATTAATATTTCGAAGTAAATCCGGAACTATTTTAAGTAAAAAATTATTATACTGATTAGATATCTCTTCTGGTTCTCCAGTGATTACAGTATTATTGTTTTTGTGTCTCCCAGACATTTCATCATATATAGTCCACATACATTTATTTTTATTGTTTGACTGCCTAATTCTATTTTCATAGTTTGCCGACCTGCAATTTATTAGAACATCATCATATTCTTTTTTCACTTTTTTGTACATTTCGTTATAGGCGTTACTATAGTTTTTTAACTGCAGGAGTACATCTAACCTATCTTTTACATTCTTAAGTTCATTATTGTTTCTTATTAACTAGTTTTTTAGGAAAACATTTCATAAAAATGGGCACAAACAAATTTATAAAAACTGACCATTGCTTATTAACATTTGATTTTTCTATTTGGTAAACACTCACCCAGCTTTCTTGTCTTAAAGAATTTGCAAAGTCGTCCTTATTAATTGACGAAAAAAATCTTTTGTAGTGTGGCGTAAAAGTGTTCTTCTTTTTAGTATTGAAGATAACCTTCTGTGCAAAATGATCTGATATAACAGTATTTAAAACAGAACTATGCAGCTCAGATTTAGAAATATTTGTAAAAATGTTATCTATACAGCTTTTAGATGTGCAAGTTATTCTAGTATTTTCTAATATTGTTGGAATTAATTAAAATAATTTAATATTGACAGAAAGTCAGTTCTATTATTATTGCTTTCTAATAACTCTATATTAAAATCACCTGCCAAGAACACTTTTTTACCCTCATCTACAATTTCTAAACATAAACTATCCAGTTTTTCAAAAAACAATGTTATGTCACCTCCAGGGGGTCTATATATGGTGATCACCAAAAAAATTTCGCCACCAATATCGCACTCGGCACAGGCACATTCGAAATGTCCACTAATTGACAATTTGTTAATTTTCTTGCGAACTTTAACTTTAATATTTTTTTTCACATAAACTGCTACTCCTCCATAACCATTTTCCCTGCAAAAACATGATGCTAGCTTAAAGTTATTTATAACAAATGTTTGGAGTTGGTGCTCGTTTTTCCAGTGCTCTGATATGCACAGAAATTTACATTGAGGGTGGTCTTCTAACATGTGATTTATTTTGTCAGTAGCATTGCCAATAGATTGAACATTCTGGTGAATTATACAGGGACTTGAGGAAGCATCTTCCCGTTTCGCAATGCTTGTTTTGTGTTTGTAAGCTGGTTTTAATGTATCTATAAAAATTATTTTCTTCGCTGCTTCTATCACCAAAATCAATATATCGTCGGTGTTGTTCTAGTTTGTGCAGATATGCTGGGCACTTAGGATCCCTTGCAGAATGTATTCGATCATGAAGTTTCATTCTCTTGCAATTTGGGCAATCTAGAATGCTGTCTTCAGGGCATTGGCTGCTTTCATGTTGTTCTCCACATTTATAACAGCATAGGGTTCCTCTACAGTACTTAGCTACATGACCAAAGTAACAGCACTTGAAGCACATTGCTAGATTAGTGTACTCTTGTACATATGCCTTCGTTAGGTCAAAACTTAGATTTTCGTTCTTGATGAACCATTTAAATATCTCAGGTTTGGTTTGTAGCACCCAGTTTTCTTTGTTTTTGTTTCTACACTCTTTTTTTGATATAAACTTGATTTGTGTTGTGACATCTGCTCCGAATAAATCTTTTATTTTGGGATTATCTTCAACAAGTTCTGTTATAAACTCTTTAGGCTCATAGCCCTTTTCTATACCATTTATCATTAGCATAGGTTCAGTGCTTTCTAAGTTTTTTGTCTGAAAATTCTCGTTTTTCTCTAAAATTTTTTGGAGGGTTTTGTTTTGAGTATCATTATGGCATTCTATTATTATGCCACCGCTTTCCAAAAGTTTAACTCTCTTAAACTGTTCACTTCCCTGTCCATCTCTAAGGTTCTGTTTTATTTCCTTGAGTACCTGTTTTGAGTCCTTATTTTCCTTTGGTCTAATTAACGTCTCGTTCTTTTTAGCGTGTGGTGAGTTACCCATTTTTCATTTACATTCTTTGGGTCTGCTATTTTTTCATGTTTTTTCATTACTAAACTGTAAGTTTTTTCAGGTTTGTTTGGTACCTTGGTGTCATTCGCATTATCGAACCCGAAAGTGCTTTCTTGGGACTTCTTGCATTCCTTTAGTTCATAAGAAAGAGCAAAATTTCGTTTTTCTAGTTGGCCGATTTTGTAGGCTAGGCTTGTAACACTGCTGTGTATTTTAAATGCCGCCTTTCTAAGTAATGAAAAATCGTTTTCGGAGAATTGATGTATGGTTTCGAAAGCTTGTTGAAGGTTTTAAAGCATCGTTTCAACATTGCATGTTTTGTTGTTCGGTTCACATAATCCTGTGGTGTTTTTAATTTCTAAAATTTCCAAAAGGTTATTGTCATTACCATCTTCCATTTCTGACTGTTTACGTATTTTTTGTCTAGTTTCAGGGGTACTGGAATCTGATCTAAAACTGCAATTTGTTGCGTAAACGGCTTTGGCTATTTGTCTGTCCAATTCTTTTTTCTTATCTTGTCCAGTTCGCACAACAAAAGAATCCAAATGACCGCTACTTCCACTATTTTCACGTCCACCTATACTTCCCTTTTCACAGTTATTGCTTTTCTGTTTCTTTGCCAACTGGATAATTTCACTCTGGCTAGTTCCAGGCTGTGACTGACAATCACCATGCAGAGTGTCAAGACCACTGCTGATATCACCAGTTTCACTTTTGCAGGTTTCCCAATGACTTTTTAGTCTGTCCACTAGACCTTGCAATTCTATAACACACTTTTTACATACTGCTCTACAACCTAGTTTGCCCACCACTTCTTTTTTATAAAATGCTGCCAAATACTAAATTACTTTCTGCCCCGGCTTATCATGAGTTCAAATGTTTTGATAGATTAACCCCTAAAGCAAAAATATTACTGATAACTAAAATAAGTGCGTATCGTTTACATAGCCGGGCGTTTTCTGCCAGTTATTACAAGTTTCGACAAAGCGGCAAACTTGCAATACTGCGCGGACGAAATGTGCATGTTAAAGCTTCTCCAGTTTTGCTTCGTATTTGTACTATTCCTGCCTAAAAATATTTCTTTACGTAACAAAACAAAATATAAGCAGTTAGAAATATTTTAAAATAATAATATTTGTAAAAGCTGGTAAATTTTTTTAAAAAATTAAAAAAATCATGATTTTTATCAACCCTGAAAAGGATATCAAGGTCGGTACGCCAATGGGCGTAGGAAATTTCGGCCCCGGCCAGGTAGCAGCCCGATTTTGACAGGAACTTTCGGCCCCGGGATGGAAGGGTCATGTTTTTATTACAGGCATTTTCGGCCCCAATGGTCTAACGTTATAACATTTTAATTTTTTTATGATCTTTTGTGTTTTGAATCATTTATAAAATGAAAATGCAACTAACCTGAACTAACTCAATTTTTGACCTGCAACTCGGCTAATGCGGTTTTATAGACTTATATTGGTTAAATAGCGCTAACACGGCATCTAATCCACCTTTTTGGTTCCAATTCGCCTTTTTCAAGTTCACCGGGGAATATTATTATTAATTGTTTGCCCCTTTTATAGACTTATATTGGTTAAACAGCGCTAACACGGCATCTAATCCACCTTTTTGGTTCCAATTCACCTTTTTCAAGTTCACCGGGGAATATTATTATTAATTGTTTGCCCCTTTTATAGACTTATATTGGTTAAACAGCGCTAACACGGCATCTAATCCACCTTTTTGGTTCAATTCGCATTACCTGCAATGTTTGGGGCCGAAATTTCTTGCAAGATTACTTGACCTAAAATTTCTAGCAGGTACCTTACCCAATATGGGGCCGAAAGTTCCGCCGCCCACGCCAATGAACCTTAGACCTAAATGGTGTGAAATTGTCTGAGCTTTCTAATGTTTCCAAAGGTTTACCATTAATGTGGAATTTTCCAAGAAATTTAGAATTTTAATATGTACTTTTCAATTGTGGACCCTAAATATAAAAATATAATAATTAGTATTGGGTTTAGTGACCTCAGTAATTTTAGCTGTTGTTTGGTTTGATTTAGGTCAAATGAAAAACAAACGTAGGAATAAATTGATTGTATTTGCCAACGTTTAGGCCTAAAATTAGGCCATCCTCAGGGCAATCCAAATAATCACTCCAGTGTAAATTTTTTTTAAAAAATAGGACACATGCTATAATAGGCTTCTTTAGTTCAACATAAAAATTGTGACTGTAGAAAGGCAACAAACTTTGCATATCGGCACACTGAATTTATGATTGTAAGACGCAGACAACGGTATATTGGAATTTAAAAAACATCAAAACAGACGTTGGGATTGAAGTCCCAATTGCCTTTTTTGCAATATACCGTTGTCTGCGTCTTACAATCATAAATTCAGTGTGCCGATATGCAAAGTTTTTTGCCTTTCTACAGTCACAATTTTTATGTTGAACAAAAGAAGCCTATTATAGCAGGTATCCTATTTTTTTAAAAATATTTACACTGGAGTGATTATTTGGATTGCCCTGAGGATGGCCTAATTTTAGGCCGAAACGTTGGCAAATACAATTAATTAATTCCTACGTTTGTTTTTCATTTGACCTAAATCCAACCAAACAACAACCTAAATATAATTTCCAGGATTTTCTCATGGCCTGCACTTTGGTAATACCTTTTTTCCCCCTGAATTAATATGCCCAGTAGTTTCCGAAATATGGCCGGTCGTCACCCTTAATGATACAATATGTACAACCCGGAATGGTTTTATTTTAACAAAATAATAATAATAAATGTCTTTAATGCCAACTAAATCAATAAAATGACAAAGCAACGTTAAAAAGTGAATCTTATGGTTATAAATTAAGTAAATTCCTACTTATTACTGAGAAACATTTAGTACCTACATCCTACATATGACTTAGTAACTTATCTATTGTTAAACACCCGTACAGTAAAATCACTACTTTTAAATGTTTAATCGTCCTGATGTGGAGAAAACGTGGCAAACGGAACCTATACTAATATATGATATATATGATTGGCCAGCGGTTGGCCATATTTGAGTTTTGTTAAAATTTTTGCGGAACATCAACGTCATTAAGTCAATTTCAGTTTTTTTCGGATTCATTGTTTTATAAAAAAAATTGTTGAGTGTTCAATCTATAATCCGAGCTAGAATCAAAACAATTGTGATCTTGTTTATGAAAAGTAATATACCAAATAAAAGTTAGGTTATTGCTTTGTTTTTTATGATCAGACACAAGACTGCAGGATACAGTGTTATTCGAGGGACATTAAGCTGAACTACGTCCGGGTGGGCTGCTGAGTTGAGTGACACATTTTTTCCTCCTGTTATTAAGTTTGCGTTACCAGCATAGTTAATAAATATTGTGAGCTTTAATTGAAAAAGACTTATCCGTCCTTTAACTTCTGCTATTTGTCTCACCCTTTGAACAACCTATTCCTTTCAACCTTTTGTGTTGTCTCATCACGCAGTTTAGGTCACCTCCGCAGACCCGTTCGATGTAGGCGACATGTGATAGACTTTTTAATGAGTAACTGTCTTAGTCCATCAGTATTAAGTCGTTGGAGCCACCAATTTATGCCACCTGAAATTGTGATTGTTGTTTAATTTAATATTAATATTTTTAATTCATACCAATTTTTTTCTTCTAGGGAAACTAACACTCGGCCCAGAACATGGAATTCAGCTATAACCGACTATAACCAAGAATCGCATCCTTCCATATGCCCGGAAATTATCAAGATAATGTTAAATAATTTACTTCAAGAAACGAATACCACTAACATTGATATACCAAAGGATTTGTCAGGATTATCTGCTGTTGAGGAAAATTTAGAAGGTTGCGATAATAAAAGCCTTTCTTCCAGGTTGCAAATAGAGGAAGAACATAAAAACCTTTTAAATGATGGATTAATCAATGTTAAAAATACTGGCAATTCAGTAATAGCTCACTTTGAGAATAAAAATGTGCTACTTGATGTACCTGGATATTCTTCTGATAAAGATTTTATTGCACAGGGACCTAAATTAATTGTTGTGATTAAAAGGCTGAATATATCCGAAAAAAATGGAGAACTTATGACCGATAATAATCTACATCGGATTCCATGTACAGCTTCAAATAGGTAAGTGTTATCTGAGTCTAAATATTTTTTTGTATTTTATTTTGCTTACATAGTAATACAATAAATAAAAACACAAATATCTTACGGCGCATATTTCCCTCTATTTATCACACATTTTTCACACTGCGTTATGACTACGGGTTGCTCTTCTTAAGGTGTTGATTCTGGTAAGAACATCTCGATTTTCTAGAGGAAAACATTTATATACCTCTTTTTTGCGTATCCCCATAAATAGAAATCTGTAGGTGTAAGGTCTGGTGACCTCGCCGGCCAAGCAATAGTACCATTATTATAAATTATTTTATAGCCTGAAGTGTTCTAACGAAGTTACTATTATTTTTACGACTCTTATTTTTGGCGCTAAAAATCCGGTTCTTTTTTGTATCCACATAGCCCAACCCGTTTATTCCGATAGGTGGTACAAAAAAGCAACATGGAATACTAAATCTTAAGAAATACCTATTTATTTAAACAAAAAAATAATGACGTACTTCTCCCACTTGCCGGGGAGCGCTAGCGATAACGAGCCAATAAGATTGAAATTTTACTGACACGTGTCATCGGAACAAATTAAAGGGAAATGTCGAGTTGGAAGACGCGAACGCGCAGGACTCGCGGCGAAGAGCGTATGAGTCATTTAAACCGGTCTGGACGTAGACGATGCATATTTTAATACCTCATTTTCATGTTTTCAAGCGATCTAAATAATAATACCGGGTGAGCGAAAGCTAATTATTTGAAGGTATGAATTTTTTGTTCTATTATTTAAACCTTCCGTCTTTAGTGTGGTTTAATAATTTGTAAAAATAGGTACTGGATGTTTTACTAACAGTTGTGCACAGTTTTAATACTTTTTCAGTAGGTATATAGTTACGACTTTTTCCATACGCAATCTCATGTAAGTATATACCTACATAGTGTAATAAAACATAAGGTGTTCAGGGTTGGTCCAGGTTTATAAAAAAGGTTCTGATGCTTTTCTGTAGGCTAGGTGTATATTCGTATACATATACAGGGTCTCAAATTTAAAACTACCCAGGCCCGTATTATCCTTAATTTTTGACAGACAAATTTGTGGGGATTACCGAATTGTAGAGATTATACTATCGTGTCGTCAATTAAAGTTTTGTTTTGCTCTCTTGGTACTTATAGCTGAATATCTGGTTACATCCCACAGCAAACTTCTATTTTTTACTTCGTTAATTAACTGCATTTCATAATAACACAACACCAGCTGATGTGTGTCAGGTGATCAAATGACTACAGGGAGAACTGTTATTGGTTACGGTTGTATTGATAATAAAGAACATGGACGAGAGAGACATATTATTGGTTTCGGTTTGGGTTAGGTTAGTTATAGTTAGTTAGTATTTACTCGATCCGCACATCGCAGGGACTCTGCAAATTGTGTACTGTGTACTGTGTAGGCATGCCGGACCGACAAAATCCAGATCGGGCGGTTGGTTGAGGTGACCATACGATCATAAGTCCCCACTCCAACGCCCTGCAAGTCTGATCGTGTGGAGCACGGTTGGGTCAATTTATATCTATATTTGACGGGGCACGTCATGTTTTAGTTCTGACAGAATTGCCGCGAATTTTTATTATTTTGAATCGAAAATGTCTGAAAGGGAGATTCAAGCTGGGAGAAAAGTTTTTGAGCTATATAGGGATATGCCCTGCCTGTGGGATATTTCCAACGCCAATTATTTAAATAGAGACATGCGCAGCCATGGAATGAAAGTTTTCAAAGGCAATTGGTCCTAGTTCTTTAAGAATATTAATATGGCTATACTTATTCCTCTCTAGTAGCCACTTCTTAACCGAGCATTTTCTTTTCATTCTTCACGAATTATTTTCCAATACCGCAATTTCGATTTTTTGACATGTACTTAGAGGAGCCATTCCACCTTTAACGTCACACGTTCGAATCACAGAAAAAGGTTCGTTTTTCTCAACACGCTGCGAGTTCGGGTGGTGTGGAGAGCATCATCACCCGATTTTCCCTTTCCTATATGCCCTGCAAATCGGACCCTGCAGATTGGGTCGTGTGTAAGGGCTTTTACTGAGAAACTCTTTGGGTATACCTATACCGACACCGATAGTACAGTAATAAATAACGCGACGGCGACGATTTACAAGGTGGATTTATTTGCTAAATAAAAATTAATAATAATAATAAATAAACTACTGCTCTATAATATGGTATAAAATGAAAGTCCGCTTTCTTAAAAAAAATACACCTGCATTTGTAGGAGCCAAATTTTAAGGCACAAGAATAAATATACTGAATACTATAATATTATCAACAATTTCTCGTTACCAAGCTGTAGGAAGTAGTGGCGCAGCCAGCATTTGGGGGGGGGGGGGAGGCAAACTGTCAGAGAAACGCAGACAGTGGAGTTAAAGCGCTGCAGGGAAAAAAATTTTGTGACCCCAAACGAAGTGAAAATCCGCTATATAAAAAAAAATATTCTAATGTGGTGGGACGCTCTTGAAACCGGTTTTATTAAGTATATTCCCATCGCTTTTCTTTACTAAAAATAAAATAAGACCCCTTTGCCTCCTGTGGCTACGCCACTGGTAGCCTTTGTCTCGGCGGCGGCACTTTTTTAAACGAACGAATAATTCGCAGGTGAAGGCAAAGGCAAAGAGACCGACAAGCTTCAGCACGGGGTAAAGGGCGTGGAGCTACAAAGAGTTTTTACATCGATATTTTGCGAAGAGCAAACTGACAAGTTTTGTTTAATAACAACGATGCTTGATTTTGTCAAAAGATATTCCAAAATAACTTTTTGACTTTTGTTCTTATAATATATGGGTACCGAAAGTTATAGTAAATATTTTTATTTCGCTTATATTTATACTTAACCTAGCAGTCACTGTTTTGAATGGCCGAATAAACGACATTTGGAGACCTGACATTGTAACACTAGTTATCCTATACAGGGCGTCAAGAAGTCTGGGGTATTGCAAATTTTTCAAAAACTATATACCGAATACATTGTTTGGAAATTGGCATGTGTATATAAATGTAATTCCAACGGCACAACTTGGAAGGATACAACCATGAACTAACCTGTAACTAAGTGTAATACAGGGTTGGTGAGGAGAAAACCAATTTCCTAATTTTAAATGGAACGTCCTGTATATTTCTGAAGATTTAGATAGTCCTTTAAAAGACAAATTAAAAATGATGTAAGGATGTAATGGGTGTATGTACTGAAACGACTTATGAAATAAAATTTTAAAAAATTACACACAATAAAAATAAGAAATCCCTAAACAAATGAACAACACCTACTTTATGAGATGTTCAAAATGTTTCCATGTTAGACTTTCACTAAATTCCCGTAAGGCATTTTTTCAGCTTATATACTATTTCAAAACTATACTATTTCAAAAAATTAATTGTTTTAATTTGGTTTTTACATAAATCTATTAGTTTGACAGATAAACCCAGCAACAGCAGCCTATCATTAAATTGTTTTTTTATAAGGCACTATATATTTGAAATGACAAAAATATTCAGATCATTTAAAATTAAAAGAAATTATATTTTTGCTGACCAACCGTATATAGTATAGTAACAGATAAGGTTTTATCCTTCTAAAGTGTGCAGCTTTAAGCTATATCGACATACCAATCTCCAAAAAATATTTTAAGTACTTGTAGAAATTATTTGTAATATACCAGACTTTTTTGACACCCTGTATAGCAAAATAACATATTATTATTACCACATACCACACTTGAAATTAGCTTCATATTATGTTATATAGGAGAGCTGATCATAGTTTTCTTTGGTATAGTTTAGTATAGTACAATCTAAACTTAAATAGTTTGTACAATAGTAAACTATATACTCCCTTAAAAGCAATTCATCTATCGACAAATTTATAAAGTAGTTGGGTGGGTAAATTACAGATCTCACATTTATTTTTAAAAATATATTCCTGATATCATACGTCTACCGTCATCTACGAATAATATATGGAATTTAAGCTTTTAGCTGATTTTGTGTGCGATTTTGAGCAATTCAACTGCGGTCTTAAGGTTTCTTCTGAGAAGAAAAGCGTATATATTTTATTATTATACAGGGTGGCGCATCGAAAACGAAACAGAGCCATTTACTGGCAGCTCAGTTCTTTTTTGGAAAAACGCTCAGACCCGTCGATTTTGTTGAGGAGGACACAAAATTGGCAAAAAATCACGTTAGCACGTGCAGCCCCCTGGGCGGGGGTGGCACCACCCCTAAAATCTTAAATGGAAAGGGGGGTCGAGTGATACCTTATTTTAAAGGTCTTTCAATTCCCTTTATAATGATGTACAATTCATGTACTTCAGTTCAGTAGTTTTGGAGATTTATTGATTTAAAGTTTAAAGTAGACTTTAATAGGTACGGGTTATCCAACCAAGACTAGACAAGGCTATTTTTTGACTTTTCCTGTACTTTTATAAAAAAACTGAAATAGCCATCTTAAGTCATTTTCTCCCGCGAATTCGAATATCTTCAGCAAAAAACAATTGAACATCAAACAAAAGTACTAGGGGTCACTTTGATATTTTTTTAAATGGGATGCCGTATTTTTAATGAGCTTATTCGATTTCTCATATAAATTTTGATCTAAAATGTTGGATTTAATTAATTTTTAATTTTTTTTTTTTTAATTTTTTTAATTTTTCCGAATTTAAAACTGAAGAAAAAAGGCGTTTTTGAATTAAAAATCCAACATTTTAGATCAAAATTTATATGAGAAATCGGATAAGCTCATTAAAAATACGGCATACCATTTAAAAAAATATCAAAGTGACCCCTAGTACTTTTGTTTGATGTTCAATTGTTTTTTGCTGGAGATATTCGAATTCGCGGGAGAAAATGACTTAAGATGGCTATTTCAGTTTTTTTATAAAAGTACAGGAAAAGTCAAAAAATCGCCTTGTCTAGTCTTGGTTGGATAACCCTGTACATCAGATTAGTTTGTACTACTTTCAGAAGAAATTTGAGTAAAAGCATTTACTTAATAAGTAAATGCTTTTCTTTACTACGCCCATGGTTTGTTTATCATTTTGGTGTTGAAAATAGCGATTTTTGTGGCAAAAAAAGTTGTTTCTTGAAAAAAGATAAGAAAGGAATGTCTCGTAATTCTTTTAAATAGGAATTTAGTACATAGTTTGCGATTGATTCGACCAAACTTTGTTGTTAAAATGCCTTTTAACGCTTTATACATAAATTAACCATGGTATATTCCACGGCAGAAATTATCGAAATATTTTTCGGAATTAATCAGTGCGCTAATAGAACAGCACAAATATGTAATGAGCGACATGAGATCAGTAACGTGCATCGAAAATATGTTCTAGAACTTGTAGCTAAATTTCGGGAAACTGGAGCAGTCGCCAATAAAAAACGCCACATTGAAAATCCCATAAGCAACGAAGCAATGGAAGTGGGTGTTTTAGGGCAAGTTTGTGTAGATCCTACGTTAAGTACCCGCAAATTGGATACTGTGTGTGGTGTTAGTCGACGTAGTATCCAACGGATTCTAAAGGCCCATAGTTTTCATCCGTATTAAATTCACCTTGTATAAGACCTTAATGAAGACGATTTTGATCGGCGATTACAATTTTGTGAAGATATTAGTGAACGAATTATAAACTATGAACATTTTCTATTCAACACTTGCTTTTCCAACAAATGTTCCTTTTTCTTAAATGGCGTAGTAAATCGTCATAACTGCCGATATTGGTCCGATTCTAATCCCAGAATTTATCGTGAGGTACACACACAGCAGCCATAAAAATTAAATGTTTGGGCTGGTATTTTTGGCGATCATTTAGTTGGTCCTTTTTTCTTACCTGGAAATTTGACCGGTGAAATGTATCTATTTGGAATTACTGCAAGACGCCATAGATCCTGCATTAAGAGCCATAATTAAAAATCAGAATGATCGGCGGTACATTGCGAATAGGTTGATGTTCCAACAGGATGGTGCCCCCCCACATTACGCATTACGTGCCCCCAAGATCGCCAGATTTATCACCTTTGGATTTCTTTCTGTGGGGTCACTTAAAAAGCAAAATCTATGCTACTCAGCCAACATCGTTAAAAGATTTGCGACAAAGAATTGTGAATGAGTGCCTTCAAATTACTCCTCAAATATTGCAAAATGTGCGGCAACGTTTTGAGCAAAATCTTTATTACTGCATGGAGAGTCATGGTGGTCATTTCCAACATTTACTTGGCTGACGGGTCAGTTCATTTTTTATTTTTACACTACTTTGCTGCCAAATGTATTGATCTCCACTAATGATGATGTATTAGAGTTTTATTTAAGCTTTAAATGAATAAATCTCCAAAACTACTGAATTGAAGTACATGAATTTGACATCATTATAAAGGGAATTGCGGGACCTTTAAAATAAGGTATCACTCGACCCCCCCTTTCCATTTAAGATTTTAGGGGTGTTGCAACCCCCGCTCAGGGGGCTGCACGTCGTGATTTTTTGCTAATTTTGTGTCCCCCTCGAAAACAAAATCGACGGGTCTGAGCGTTTTTCCAAAAAAGAACTGAGCTGCCAGTAAATGACTCTGTTTCGTTTTCGATGCGCCACCCTGTATATACCACCGAACTTAAAAATTGATGAATATCAAAACCTGTTTGAATTTTTATCTTTGTTAGATTTTTTGGGTAAAGGTGATACACCCCTTTTAGGTTATTTTAACATTACTAATTATGCAAATTTTTTTCTAAGGAATGAGAGATCAGATAACCGTGTGAATGCTATTAATAATCTTTTTAATTTAACAGGACTAATTCAATTCAACTCTGTTCTAAATACTGAAAGCAGACTGCTAGATCTTGTCATTTTTAACCGACATTGTAATGTCAAAAGTCCGACTTAATTATCACTAGAATTGACGACCCTCACCCTCCGTTATCGATTTTATTTCCCTATAATATAAGTATTAATTTAAATGAACATATTCCCAAGAACCAGACAGGCCAGTATAAAAAATCTATTGCGTATTTGAGATGTGCGTCCCAAAGTTTGGTGTATTAAATCGTCGTACCCACCCGCCTTGGTTTACGATTAATATCAAACGCAATATTCGACTGAAGACTATTGAATGGCGGAAATATAAATGAACTGGCGATGGGTTAGCCTATGAAAAATTTTCTCGATTAAGGCGTCAAATAAAAACTGACATTAACGAATCGTATAAGGTGTTTATGCTTAGAATCGAAAATAGCGTAAATCATTATCCTAATAAATTCTGGGCGTTTGTTGATTCCAGAAGAGGCTCTGCGGGAGTTGCTCTAGCAGGGAATAACATGCGAGGTTTGTTAATACCTGTATGGTTTTGTTCTGTCTCAAGTTGACATTTAACGGTTGCTTGGACTTATCTTGCATGCAGATTTCGCAGCAGGTAATGTGACAGAATCCTAAAGGAAAACATGAAACATAAAATGTTTTGCTTCTACATAATAAGAACTTTGACACAAGGGATTTGTGTCTAGCTAAATTTTTCGTACGCAGCAACAGCAAGGCCAGACATTTTTAGAAAAGTATTGTTAATATGAAAGCACTGAAGCAGATACATAGGAAATAGTAGCCGCTAAGTAGGAGTACTTACCATACGTGAAGTGCCTTAAGCTCCAGGCATCACCCAACAGTACAGAATACAGATCAAAGAACTTAAAAACTTAATACAGGTGTTGTCTTCCGGAAATTCCTGCTCTTGTTATCTAAGTGTTAAGGAGTGGAATACTAAAAATCATAGGACTATAGGATTCCTACAAATTGTAACAGTTTTTTACAAAATTAGAATGGATACGCTTGTCTAAACGTAAAGATACATTTAACATAACTTCCGCTCAAAACATTTTAATACAGATATAGCGAAATTTCAAACACGAGTTACTTGAAGAGAGAAAGTCGTCAAAAATAATTACAAAAAGTTAAATTTATTTTCATATAGATTTAATTTTATATATTTCTTCTTATAAAACATGTTTTTTTTGCTTTGAAATTAGTTAACAAATATAGATATACGTGCCTACAAAAAGTTTTAATGGGGTTAATCTTCAGCTAATTTAAGCATTAAAGTTAATATAAAATTGGTTCTAGGGGAATTGCAAAAATCGTTACGTGCGTAAGATTTCACCTAGTTATTTTTAAAAACAAATAAGATCATTAAAAACAATAAGTTTTGAACTACAGGGTGTCCGGTAAGTACCTACTAATTTTTGGGGAGCAAACAAAAGAGGTCAAAATATCCCTAATTTGGATTAACGGAGATACAGAGCCCCAAAGGGGTACCAAGCGATTTACTTTTTGGCTGTAACTTTTGATCCGATTTGTATATACAGGGTGTCCGGATAAGGATACGGAGCGGCCATATCTCGGAAACGATACGTCCCACAGATCTGAAAAAAAAGCCCTCATCATAAAAACTGCCAAGAGAAATTCATTCAAAATAATTTTAAGTTTCGGAAATTGCCGCAAGAGGGCGTAACGGCTTATTTATTTTTTAAAGTTTATTTTCCGGCAAAAAATGCCACTTAACCGTAGGAAAGCAAATAAATAATTAAAATCAGTAGATTGTTTACTACAACTTTTGTTATTGTTATTTTTTTGAATCTCGCCTAATAAAGGAGTGGGGGAAGCCTTTAGGACATTTTTCAAAAACTGTCATTATTTCGTTATCCTTCAACGGATTTTCTACAACTTGGACTTGTTTGAAAGGGAATTCCTTGGAGTTTAAATAAATTATTCAGGAATTGTCACAAGTTTCCTGATACAATTTTAAGATGGCGCTGTTATTCAATCTAACTTATTTTTTTATTTTTCTCGGTATTTGCGAATTGGATGGTATAATTTTTTTCGGTAGTAATAGGAGACAATTTGCATAGGGAACGATTAGTCTAAACCGCAAATCGATATCACCAGGGGTTTAAAAGTTATTTTGATTTTTCTTTAAAAAATGATACAGTTTCCATTTACCGGTACCCGGTATACCCCTAATAAGCAAGATAACAACTAATTTCATGGCCTACTGTTTAATAAACTATAAAATTTATAATAAAAGTTTAACGAGTCAAAGAAACATCAATAACACTGAATAAAATATGAATATTATGATATGAGATTATGAAAAAGTGCACAAATCTTAAATCTAGAAACAATTAGCAATTTAGCAAGACAACAATAATTACAAATGTTTAAAATATTTTCCGTCACTTCCTAAGCTCTTAGTCTTCTTTCAGTGAAAAACACACTTGCCTCTTGCCTCAATTTCAGCCGTGGATAAGCTTCGAACGGCATTTCATATCCTTTCCATCATGTTTTCGCCTGAATTACAAGTTCCAAGTTGGCCATGGAAAAAAACAAATTAATAATTTATTGTGACAAGCTGTTGATTGTTTTTTACATTTATATTGCAATGCCGTTTACTAACGCAGAAGCGTATGATATGTTGAATATGTATTTTCAATCTCTTGAAAATGCTGTAGTAGCGTCGCGAGAGTATGCAATGCGATTTCCACAAAGAAGACACTATTCTCGAGAAGTATTCTCAAGATTAGCTCGACGATTAAGAGAAACTGGTAATGTGCAGCCCATTCAACGACCCTTACGCATTCGTAGGACACGTAATGAGGTAAATATTATCAACGTTTTGGCTTACGTTCAATACGATCCCACTTTAACCAGAAAAATTTCCCTTGACTTGGGGGTTCCAAAAACAAATGTCCACGAGATTTTACAAACTAATAGTATGCACCCTTACCACATCGTTTTACACCAGGCATTGAACGATACTGATTATGATCGTCGATTGGATTTCTGTCACTGGCTATTAAATATGATTAGGGAAAATCCAAATTTTCTTTCACGGATATTATGGACAGACGAGGCCACTTTCACTAACGCTGGGGGTGTGAATTTGCATAATATGCACTATTGGTCTGAGCAAAACCCTCATTGGATGAGGCAAGTAGATTTTCAAAACCGCTGGAGTTTAAATGTTTGGTGCGGGATCTTGGAAGGAAAAATTATCGGTCCCCATTTTTTTGACCAAACCCTTAATGGAGCAAGATTTTTAGATTTCTTGGCCACTTTCCTTACACCTCTTTTGGAAGAAGTCTCCTTACAAACGAGAACAAACATGTGGATCCAACTTGATGGTTGTCCGGCGCATTACTATCGTAACGTACGCCAATACCTAGAAGAGCAATTTGCGCATCGTGTAATTGGAAGAGGAAGCTTGTTTCCCTGGCCGGCTCGTTCACCGGATCTTACTTGTCTTGATTTTTACCTATGGGGTAGGTTAAAAGATCTGGTTTTCCAAGAGAGACCAACAACAAGGGAAAACATGATGGTAATGATAACAAATGCCGTTAGAAACTTATCCACGGCTGAAATTGAGGCAGCCGTATTATCAACTAACAGAAGAATAATTAAGTGCTTACAAAATGACGGAAAACATTTTGAACATTTGTAATTATTATTGTTGTCTCGCTAAATTGCTAATAAAATTGTTTCTAGTTCTAAGATTTGTGCACTTTTTCATAGTCTAAGTCTCATAATATGATATTATCATAATATTCATATTTTATTCAGTGTTATTGATGTTTCTTTGACTCGTTAAACTTTTATTATAAATTTTATAGTTTATTAAACAGTAGGCCATGAAATTAGTTGTTATCTTGCTTATTAGGGGTATACCGGGTACCGGTAAATGGAAACTGTATCATTTTTTAAAGAAAAATCAAAATAACTTTTAAACCCCTGGTGATATCGATTTGCGGTTTGGACTAATCGTTCCCTATGCAAATTGTCTCCTATTACTACCAAAAAAAAATTTTACCATCCAATTTGCAAATACCGAGAAAAATAAAAAAATAAGTTAGATTGAATAACAGCGCCATCTTAAAATTGTATCAGGAAACTTGTGACAATTCCTGAATCATTTATTTAACTCCAAGGAATTCCCTTTCAAACAAGTCCAAGTTATAGAAAATCCGTTGAAGGATAACGACATAATAATCAGCCCTATGATCAAATGCTCACTTTAACTTTTAACGTGAGTGTTTCCATGACAACAACCGAAAACAGCCTACTTGTTGATTTTTCACTGTGGTGGAGAAACAGCTGAGCCGTTAAAGTTATCGGATGTGATTGTCAGATTTAAGTGTCAGAATTCTTAACCTAAAAATAGTATAGATTTTAGATTTTAGAGAGAAAGTTTTATAGTGTGCGTTCGAGATACATTATTTTATGTCGTAAGTACCTATTTATATATTTCAATTGGTAACTGTGACAAGTTTTCACCAAGAAAATGGTAAAAGAAAATATTTGATACGTAAAGAGGTTAGTTACTAAACAATTATATGTATTTACCTACTAGGTACTTCATATTAAATATACTTTTAATTACTTTAGGGCTCCTAGTGGGAATAAAGATTATTAGTATTTGTATTTGTAGTCCGGCTTACACTTATGTATTAACATCAGTAGAATGTGGTTGCTGCATGAAAATTAAAGTAGGTACTCAATAATTTATCTGCTTAACAGAAATTGAGAACAACTTGTGACAGAAAACTCACTTAGAAAAAAAGAGATTATGGTATGAGATGCTTTTCAACTAGACAGATAACTCAAGAGATTATTCGCAGTGAAAGCAAAGTTATGTATTGTATAATTTTAGTTTTTTTTTTATTTTAGCCTTTTTCTCAGTGATATAATGTGATGTTATAGGATATGACCAACCTAAAATTACCAGCACATATCAGGACTCACGAAGATTCCAATGTGATTAAACTCGATTCAATTTTATTCACTAATAAAAGGGTCATTATCTAATAATGTGAAGGTAGGTCCCGTCTTAAAATATAGTACCTACCTAATTTTTTATTAGTATTGCTCAAACTTCTCTACTAGCACAGCTGCTTACGATCTCTTGGAATATATTTATAAAACAATAGATTCGAATTACTATACTATAGCTCTATTTTTCGATTTAATACAATACAATACAATAGTATTTATTTGTTCAATAATAAGATGCTTACATTTACTATAAACATAATAAAAAAAAAACCAATAAGGGCTGTTGAACAATGTCTGGAGAGATTTTTGTAAATAACCATTTTAAATTTGTAATTACATTACATTTAGACAATGACAATTTTGATAAAATTACACATGCTTAAAATTGTAACAAACATTTAAAATTTAACACTGAATTATTCCTTTATCAGGATCATCAAAGAATTCATTAAGGTTGTAGAAGGCCTTACTGACTAGATATTTTGTTAAGGTATATTTTAGTTTATTCTTTGGCAGGTTTCTAATTTCGTCTGAGAAACAATTAAAAATTTTTATGATGCAGTATTTTACATTTTTTTGGAGGTATGTAAGTATAGTTATAATTTTCTGGTACTAAATTACTTTTATGGCGAGTGTCATAATCATGTTTCACATTAAAATCGAGGAAAAGATCCCTATTATCACATACAAATATTACCAGTCCAAAATGTACATTCCTATTACCGTCAGAATATTTTTTTCTACAAAAACAGACCTACAACTTTCCTGCTGTTTCATCCTAAAAATATTTCGGATGCACCTTTTTTGCATGACTATAATTCTGTGTATTTCCGTTGAACTACCCCAAAATATCACTCCATATCTTAGCCCAGCGTTTGACTGCGTCGACACTGCCATCTTGCTCAGAAAGTTGCATGCTATGGGAATACGTGGTAATATTTCTGACTGGCTGGAATCATTTTTCTCTAATCGCCAAATAAGAGTAAAACTTTAGGGCTCCTATTCGGAGAAACTAAATATCAGATAGGGCGTTCCCTAAAGAGGCGTAATCTCTCCCTTGCTTTTTGCATTATTTATAAACGATTTGAAAAAATGATGCAACAGTAGTCATACCTGCTTCTACACTTAATCAACTACTTGAAATAACTTATACAATTCTGCTTAGATTTTCTGTTTGGTGCCAAACAAATCATCTAGTTGTTAACACAAATAAAACCCATTACATGGCATTCTATAAAAAGCAGCAGGTTCCTGATTTATACTTAAAATTGAATAATAATTTTATTACAAGAGTAGAACAATGCAAGTTTCTGGGTCTTCACCTAGACTCACAATTAAAGTAAACAGCCCATGTAGACAATGTTGCTGCAAAACTAAACTGCTTATTATGCCTTTGTCAACTTAAAAACCTTTATGAACCCCAAACAATTGTTAAATATATATTATTTTTTGGCCCACAGCCACTTAACTCTTTTTGTGCTTTACTGAGGACAAACTACTCAGAACTTCAAAGATTATTTATTCTTCAAAAAAAAATTATTCGTAAAATCTACTCCTTAAGCCCACTTGAGTCATGCAAAGAAACCTTTCGGCAGCATTAGATTCTCACACTTCCAGGTATTCTGATTCTTAGTGCACTGATGTTTGTTAAAAAACACTCCTACAAGTTTTAATATACTTCAGATATAACACTAGAAACTCAAATAAAATCTATATTTCAGGCTACAAAACATCATCATATCGGAAAAGCCTATCTTAACTTCTAAAAAATGTCCTAAGCTCTCTTTTAAAACTATTAATCGATGAACACTCCTTGACATATCTCGGTAGATCATTGTACTCTTTAAGACCTTTGAAAAATAAAGAATTCATAGCTCTCCTGGAATTAGTCCTCTTGATATAACAATCATTTCTATTTCGAGTAGGGTAATTATGTACATCACTGTTATGGGCAATAAATCCACCAAGGTAAGATGGGAGAAGACCATTTAATAACTTATATATAAAAGCCATGGCCAAAAATTGTGTGTCAGAGGTTACAATGAGGATGGTATATATTTGCCATCTTCCACTCAGTGATGTCCTATGCAGTCCTGACATGAGCCTGTGCAAGCCAGTCAGGGCAACTTTTGGTCTGCAGAGGATAGTAGTTTGAAAAAACTGC
The DNA here is from genome assembly GCA_963920685.1 of Polydrusus tereticollis. Lineage (NCBI taxonomy): Eukaryota > Metazoa > Arthropoda > Insecta > Coleoptera > Curculionidae > Polydrusus > Polydrusus tereticollis. Next base: position 97,703,170 of record OY987333.1, read on the forward strand.
AGATAGGCATTTATACAGCTAAAAATTCCCACTTTTCTATCTCAGTAAATATTAAAGTGCCTGTTACATGTCAAAAAGAATGAACAATATCTTACAAGACATAGAGACGTGCATGAGTATGAAACCAGGAGCAGAGATGCGTTGGTTCCAACATATTGCTGACTGAGGAAGTGTCAAAGAAGACCAGATTCTACTGTCATCCAAATTTTTAACAAGTTGCCTAATAATATAAAACAACTACCACTTTATGGGTTTAAAAATAGTGTTACCTCGCTGCTCATCTATAACGCTGTATAATAGTGTGAAAGAGTTTTTAACTTTACATTTTAAACTGTTTGTCGAATTTTTGAACACTACGTTTTAAACTGTTCGTATTTGGATGTCTATTTGTGTCCTTTAGCAGGCAGCATTTGACAATATTATTTCGCAGTCATTTAGAAATAGGTAAAATCTTGAAGATTATTTTAAAGATGAAATGACAGGTCGAAATTTGTCTAATCCTTATTTGTTTTATTTTGATTTGAACACACCGTTTCGGTTGACTAACCTGACCTAATCGTTTGCAAGGGTAAACTTAAAATTGATAAAAAAAAGTGCTAAGGCTTATCATTAATAATTGGCTGTAGTCAACCCTACATAAAAGGTCTCGCTTTCATCTACTATAAACTACATAGTATATTATTCGACGTTAGTAATGTGTAGACATTTTAGTTTTTGCTTTCTGCCATGGGGATAATTACTATACAATTTAAAAATATGTTAAAATAAACTTGATTTATTTTTGAATTTCATTCCAAAATTCTCATTCAACAAACCTTTTTTGAGCAATCATAAAAGTAGGTTTGTCAAATGGGAAACTTCAGGAGTGACATTCCAGGATGCCCTGTAGCTAGGTAAAAAATTAATTTGTAAAAAGCTGTTAACAATTTTAGGTTTTTGGAATATCTAGTTGCAGTAGATAGAGAAAACCCCACCACACGAAACACAAAGCCATGAGACATGACACTAGTTTGCTGCTTCCAGTTGTAATTTTACGTTATAAAATGTAAATTTGGTTTAACAATTAAGTTACTCCTGTAATTTTAGATATTAATTTAGTAAAACCATTATATAAACTATTTTCGTTGTTACTTATTTATTTATTAGCGAGCAAAATCACATTTACAATTTTTACAAAATCTGGTAGGTAGGTACTGCTAATAATATTCAACACGATTGTCGAGACTAAAATAATATCGTATCAAGAACTTGCTAAATTTTTTTTGTATTTTGGTTTCACGACAAAGCTATAATATTTTTCAGTTTAAAAAGAAGTTAGTTAACGTTAGAATTTTATATGTGTCACTTTCTGCTTACTAAAAAAAGTAACCCAAAACTCAAAAGAAACTTGTTCAAAACAAAATCGTATTCGAGAGTATTTTATTTATTATTTGATAATTATTATAAAACTGTAACCTTGATTGTTTAATCCTTTTGGTGATGTTTTGAGACAGCTTCTTTATGTAATATTAAAATTAGTGTGAAAACTAGAAAACTTTCGATCAGGAAATCATAAGTATACTGTTCCCTGTACCTCCGGAAAACGTGGTAATTTAACCAATTAATATTTTAAAACCCCTTAACATGTTTTTAATAATTTAGAGTTGACCTTGTTCGTTACTGACCTCGTCGCATTTTAATTAATATAAAAAAAATATATATTAAATCCCGTCCTAAATCAACATATATCTCCACCTAAAAGAAAAGTAACTAGAATGTGATACATGCCATAAAAATGTAACCTCAACTAACTTCTTTCTAAACCGAAAGATACTATACCTACTGTTTTTGCGATAAAATTTTAAGGAAGTCTCAGAGATACCTTCATACAGGAAATATAAAAAGAGTCATGTTTTTAAACAATGCTGTTATGTTAAGCGATTCTTTTAGAATTTTAGTATAGGTACCTAAAGTTATCTAAAAGTAATTTCTATAATTTAATATTTTTATTATAAATATGGGGCTGTACCCTGTTCCTGTCGCGACTTTACTGCAGTCTAAAGTTTATCCATTGTCCATGTTTCTGACACTAATTGCTTTAATAATTTTTGCACCTCAGAACATTTCAGGTATTTTTAAATTCAACTTCATTGGCATTCTTTCCTCCTACATCTCAATTTCTAATCTTGCCCATTCTATACTAGTTCTTCGTATTGCATCCAGCTGCTTCTGCCTCATTTGCCTACAAACAAAAAATAGTAAAATAACATTCGAACTTATTTAAATATTTTTAGTATTAACTTTGCTCTAGGCTACCATTTCTCGATAGTAATATTTTAGTTTCTGAATTTTACAGGTGCATATGTTCTTTGTTAGGATACTGGTAGGTATAAAAATAGGACTGAATGTTTTTATAATACTAGTAGACATCATCTCGATCTAATCAAATTATTAATAAAATGGTAAAAAAAAGGTTTAATAAGATAGAATGTTGATATTTTTATTAAAAATAAACAAAGGAATGCTCTGCATAGGATAGATAGGATAACTAACCTGAATCCTTACCTTATGAGATATTTTTACAAGCACTTAGGTAAGTAAACAACAAAAATATCTACTCTCTATTCTATTTCTAACTTTAAAACTGTTGTAAATATTTTAGAAAAATGGATCAAAGCCCAACGAATACCAAGGGACAAAGCCCTTACTCTCACTTTTGTATTCCTACCTGGGCTTTTGAATTGTGACCCTAGTGGTTCAATTTTTTATAAACATTAGGTACCTACTAAAAGATCTATAAATACAACACAAGTTGTGTAATTTGTACGAAACAATACTTGGTTGATCCAGGTTTTAATAATTATCTAGTATCTAGCTACCTAGTTTAAAAACTTACCTCTATTAGGTATAAATTGTTGCCAAAGCTGAATTTAACTTTAACATCATGTATTTTTCAGCTTGTAAATTATAGGAAACTATTTGAAGGCTTCAATAAATATTAGAAAATGGTATAATTCTTATATTTTATTCACTTCTACGTGTAATTCAGTAGCTGGTACGGATTTAGGTAAATAGAAGGAAATCTCCTCGAAATTCTCTCCTCTCATGTTTTGTTATGATCTAAAAGGTATAAAAGTCACTATAAGGGAGTTGTAAATCAAATCAAATCAACTTTGTTCAGTAATTTCAAGATTTTTAAAGTAAAATAATCTGAAAGTGAAATCCTTTGTAAAAATCTATACCAACAATGTACTTACAATTGTGTTTTTAACTTACCGTTATTAATATATTTCCATTTCTTTATAAAAAACGAGCTAATACATCTAACAAACGTTGCATTTTTCACCAAAAACTATTCGATTACTAATTTTTGAAGCAAAAATCGCCTAAAATCAACAAATATGTGAATAAAACCCAGCTGTGGCCGTCAACCGCTCGCAAAAGTTCATTGACCGCTTGACAACTTGACATTTCCAAACAATCTTCAAAATTTCCGCGATTGATAACCGAACTCGTCCCTGATTGGCTCAAATATGCTAAAGTACTCACTTTAAGGATTGCGTCACTCCTGTTTAGGATGACGAGATCGAGAATTAACACGACCGTTAACTGTAGTTGCATCATACCAAAATGGAAAATAGCATTGGATTTTAACCCACTCACTTTAATTTTGAAATTAACGGCTCGCGTTAACTTGTGAGTTTGATCATAGGTCTGATTGACAGTTTTTAAAAAATGTCCTAAATGCTTCCCCCACTTCTTTATTAGGCGAGATTCAAAAAAATAACAATAACAAAAGTTGTAGTAAACAATCTACTGATTTTAATTATTTATTTGCTTTTCTACGGTTAAGTGGCATTTTTTGCCGTAAAATGAACTTTAAAAAATAAATAAGCCGTTACGCCCTCTTGATGCAATTTCCGAAACTTAAAATTATTTTGAATGAATTTCTCTTGGCAGTTTTTATGATGAGAGCTTTTTTTTCAGATCTGTGAGACGTATCGTTTCCGAGATATGGCCGCTCCGTATCCTTATCCGGACACCCTGTATGCAAACTATACTATTCTGTTCAAAAGTTAGACCCACAAAAGTGGATACCCCTTTGGGGCTCTGTTTCTCCGTTAATCCAAATTAGGGATATTTTGACCTCTTTTGTATGCTGCCCAGAAATTAGGACGTACTTACCGGACACCCTTTATCTCAAATATATATAAAAAAAAATATATCTTATTTCAAAAATTAAGCATTATCAGCCAATTTCATCATATTATTATTCTGCCTGGGCAATAGCAATAAACATGCATGCACAAACAAATTGCTTTTTGCTAGTGTAAAAACCAAGTCATAAGGGGGTAATCACCTCCATTCTCGCCCTTCCCTGTAGGTACGCTTTTGAGACTAACCTCTTTACATTTTTTGCACATAAACGGTCTGTATTATACAATGTAACTTTTATTTGTTTATAGTTATAGTCATAAGAATTTATTTGTTCAAGCAAAAACCAATTGGCATAAAACAGTGTAAAGTATTTAGAGACAATTGATGGGACAATATTAAAGTATGTGTAAAAAATTAAATAACTTACAGGTACTTAATCTTATCTTAAATTATTTAAAAGAGAAAAGAAATAAATGTTGAAACATCCATACAACATCAAAATACAATCAGTATATAAACAAATAAACAAACATCCTATCCTAATAATGTAATAATTTATATAACTAAGCAGCTTTTATTTGGTAAGACATCACTTTTTATCTGTAATTAACACATCTAACATGTACAATTACACTTATCTGATGATATTTGGTAATATCCTAGTAATTTATATATATATACAGGGTGATCAGTTAAGGGTACGGAGCGGCTATATCTCGAAAACTATTCATGTTACGATTTAAAGGTAAAAAAATTAATAACAAATATTGCCAAAAGAATTTGAAGAAAAATACTTTTTAATTCCTAATTTTACCTCTAGGGGTCGTATTTGCTATGGTATCACAAAGAGTCGTTAAAATCTCCTAACATTTCATATTTAATATAAGTAAGAAATTTACTTTTTACATTCCTTGGTCAAATATCTGCAAATTTTACAATGACAATTTTTCTCTTATTACCATGACAACGGCAGGGTGACCGATAATAATTTAGATACTTTAAACTGATGTAACTTAGGTTTGCGGTAACCGAATATAACAATCTAGGGCTTATTTTAAAGGTCTTTCAAACTTGATTAACCATTGATTTTAAAAAAAATTCTATTTATTTTATTGCTAAGCGGTAGGTGGCGCTGGTGAAAAAAATGGTATACTAGTTCCGATTACTTCATAAATGCAAATGGTGCCCTACAGATTTTTTTACTTTGTTTGGTAGGTTATCAGTTAGGAAAACAAAATCTGAAAACCGGAAATCGATATCTCTAGTCGTTTTAAAATTATTGCGAAGATAGTAGATGAGCGTCGAGACCGCTTTCATTTAATTATTAAAAATATAAATAAAGTGCTCTAGGTACTATTGTCTGTTAAAAATTTGATAAAGGCTAGAGGTCTCCATAGAAATTACTATTTTGTCGTCACTTTATTTTTTATTTATAACGAAAACGTTTTATATATTTTTTAAATTTAAAAAATGCATCATAATATTTATTACCCTTTAATGCTGTATTTATAGCGTGGTAGGCCATGATTTAATAAAATAAGACAAAATAATAAAAATTCACTTACGCCGAATGACACAATGACAGTTTCAATGCTGTTCGCAATATTTATAGCAACTGCTCGATAAAAATATTTTTATTTATAAGCCACAATAACATTTAAAACTATTAACCAAAACACAACAACAAATAAATTAAATAATACAACAAAATTAAAACTTATTTAAGGTGTTCAAATTGCCTTCCATCATTTTCGATGCAGCGATTTAGCCGTTTCCAACTTGACATTACTGCCGCTTCTATTTCTGCCCTAGATATACTATTTATGGCGTTTTGATTTCGACCTATCATATCTTCTTGGGTGGTTGGTCTAGTTTTATACACTAAATCTTTTATTCTGCCCCATAAATAAAAGTCTAAACTCGTCAAATCGGGGGACCTGGGTGGCCAGGGATACAAACTGCCTCTACCTATCCACCGGTTGGGATATTGTTCATTTAGGAAGTTTTGTACGATACGAGAAAAATGGGCTGGACACCCATCGTTCTGCAACCGCATATCTCTTCTTGTTTCCAACGGTACGTTTTCCAGTAAATCTGATAATTGAAATGTTAAAAAGTTCAAATACATTACACTTGTTAAATTAGCTGGAAAAATATGCGGCCCAATAATCATACCATTGACAATACCACACTAGACATTACCACTCCAGCGGTGCTGGTTATCAACTTCACGCCACGCATCCAGTGTGGATTGGTATCTGACCAATAGTGCATATTATGAAGGTTAACCCGTCCATTATTGCCAAACGAAGCTTCATCTGTCCACAGTATTTGAGACAGAATATGGGGGTTTTCGTGAGACATATTTTTAAGCCATTGACAATAATTCAATCTTTGATCAAAGTCGGTCTCTTTGAGAGCCTGGTGTAATACTACGTGATATGGATGCATTTTATGATCAGCATGAATTGTACTGTGCCAAAAGAAATTTGCAAATCTATAACAATGTGTCTAATACTTATATGAGGATCTACATTTACATACGCCAGAACATTAATTATATTTTCTTTTGTCCTTGAACGACGATATCTTCTCACAGAAGACAATAGCTTCCTGTTTGTTTTAAGCGTCTGGCTAAACGCTGAAATACCTCTCTTGAGTGGTGTGTTCTTAACGGATAACGAAAAGCATACTCTCTCGAAGCTATAACTGCATTTTATAAACATTAAAGAAAAAATATCATAAGCTTCTTCATTTGTAAAAGGCATTTTTTAGAAATACTTTTATCAATCAGATGTTACTAGCAAGGGCAACGACAGTGAAACTGTCATTGTATCATTTGGTGTAAGTGAGTTTCTATTCTTTTGTCTTATTTTATTAAATCATGGCCTGCCTCGCTATAAATACATAAATAAAACGTGTTCGTTATTAATAAAAAATAAAGTGACTACAAAATAGTCATTTCTATGGAGACCTCTAACCTCTATCAAATTTTTAACAGACAATAGTTAACTAGAGCACTTTATTTATTTTTTCAATAATTAAATGAAAGCGGTCTCGACACTCATCTACTATCTTCGCAATAATTTTAAAACGACAAGAGATATCGATTCCCAGTTTTCAGATTTCGTTTTCTTAACTAATAGCCACTAGTATAGCATTTTTTTCAACAGCGCCTCCTACCGCTTAGCATTAAAATAAATAGAATTTTTTTAAAAGCCATGTTTAATCAAGTTTAAAAGACCTTTAAAATAAGCCCTAGTTTGTTATATTCGGTTACCGCAAACTTAAGTTACAACAGTTTAAAGTATCTACATTATTATCGGTCACCCTGCCGTTGTCATGGTAATAAGAGAAAAATTGTCATTATAAAACTTGTAGATATTTGAACAAGGAATGTAAAAAGTAAATTTCTTACCTACACTAAATATGAATGGTTAGGAGATTGAAATCTTTGAAAAAGTAATAGCAACTCAAATTATAATTTTTTTTTAATCGAATGAACTATTTTCTGAGTGCCAGTTTGGATTTAGACAGGGCAGGGGTACCATACATGCCGTACTGGAACTTTTGCATAACACCATGGATGGCTATGAGGACCGGCTCTATATGTCTCCCCAGCTGGCATAAATGTGGGTGTCCCGCAAGGCTCTGTGTTGGGGCCAGTTTTCTTCCTAATCTTTATTAATTACTTCCCCCTGGAAAACCAAACGGGTAAGTTTGTGCTCTTTGCTGTTGATACTACAGTCTTTGCAACCCGGAGAAACTGAAGCAGGAGATGCCAAGCCTAAGTAAGGCTAAACAGCAGGTTGAGAACTTGCTCCTGTCAAACAGGCTTCTATTGAACCAAGAGAAAACGCAATGACTTTTACTCTAAGAAATACTATGCTAACTAATGAAACATCCCTAGTAAAATTTCTTGGCGTCCTCTTGGATGAGAAAATAAAGTGGAATGCACATGTTGCAAGTGTGTGCAGGAGGCTTGGCAGTAGTTATAAATTAAGCAAATTCCTACTTATTACTGGGAAACATTTAGTACCTACATATGACTTAGTAACTTACCTATTACTGTTAAACACCTTTAAATCACTAATTTTAAACGTTTAATCGTCCTGATGTGGACAAAACGTGGCGGAATGGAACCTATACTGCAATATGATTGGCCAACGGTCGGCCATATTTGAGTTGTGTTCAAATTTTTGCGGACAATCAACGTCATTTGTCAATTTCAGTTTTTTTCTGGATTCATTTTTTTATACAAAATTTTGTTGAGTGTTCAATCTATAATCCTAGCTAGAATCAAAATAATTGTGATTTTGTTTATGAAGTTTGTAAAAACTAATATACCAAATTAAAGTTAGGTTACAGCGTTATTTTTTATGATCAGGCACAGGACTGCAGGATACAGTGTCGTTCAAGGGACATTAAGCTGAACTACGTCCGGGTGGGCTGCTGAGTTTGACTTTGAACCTCAAATGTGGTCGCATTTGGGCTTTATAGAGCGTTAAAAGATGTTTACCTTACGCTAGCGTAAAGGCGCAACCACTTTCGGCGCTAGAAACTGCGGATTTCCGTTCTGCCTCGTTTTCCGCACATCAGGACCTGTATATGAAATGTAAAAATTTACATGGCATATAATATAATATACCTAATAATAAACAGTCATCATCCCCATCGATTTAGAGATGTTTTTGCATGTCTAATTAAATTCCAAACTCTTCATGACCCGTTTTTGGCTAATGAATGTGTGTTGTATGAATGACCCCAAATGATAATTTCATACATTAAACTCAAAATTAGCAGAATATAAGATTTTCAATGTTTTTTTCATTATTATATTGTCCCCTCTCCACCTTCCATAACATACACAGTTCAACTTTTTTACAACTTGGTTTATACGAAAAGACCATTCTATGTTTTTATTAACTTCCAAATATATATGTGTTATCAGAATAGTTAATAATTATTTGCTTAGAGAGAGTTTTTAACTGTAGAGAATTTATTCCTTTAAAAAAACTTCTTTTCTCAACTAGCATCAAATATCTGAATGTCCGGCAACAACGCTTTATACAAATAACTTAGTTTAGCCAACAGTCTGTTGACGTTGCTATTTGTCTCACTCTTTGATGTAGGCGAATAACTGGCTGTATTCATCAGTATTAGGTCGTTGGAGTCACCATTTTATGCCACCTGAAATTGTAGTTAATATTTAATTTAATCTTTATATTTTTAATTAACACCAACTTTTTTTCTAGGGAAACTAAAACTCGGCCCAGAAAATGGAATTCAGCTCTTACCGACTATAACCAAGAATCGCATCCTTCCATATGCCCGGAAATTATCAAGATAATGTTAAATAATTTACTTCAAGAAACAAAAACCACCAACATTGATGTAGCAAAGGATTTGACAGGATTATCTGCTGTTGAAGAAAATTTAGAAGGTTGCAATAATCAAAGCCTTTCTTCCACGTTGCAAATAGAGAAAAAATATAAAAACCTTTTAAATGATGGATTAATCAATGTTAAAAAAACTGGCAATTCAGTAATAGCTGACTGTATAGAGCTCGTGGTGGAGTTAACGAACCACAACATTGTACAGTGTCCAAGGGGGCATATTATGTGCGAAACATGTTTTTTAGAGTAAGTTGTATTCATTAGATAATAACTTTCCTCATCTTTTCAACATTCACCCTTAAAATAAACTTTTATGATTACAAAGATTTAATTAGAACAATTCATTAGTTATGTTATATGTTTAAACATATTTATTTGTAGACCACTACATTTCATTAGCTCCATGCTAGGACTGCTAATTTATAGAAACATATGTTTAATAGATCCATAGAATTCTCATATAGCAAAATAATTCCACATCAAAATAAAAAGTATTAAACAATAATAATCAAAACAGAAAATAATTCTAGTTGAGAATGCTAAACATAATTTAGAAATTATATAGTGCCAAATATTCTCTATTTTTCTTTTTCTACTTTCAGATACGTCAATGGCTACGGATATGAGCTATGTCCTACTTGCCGAGGTGATCTGTGGGAGATACGAATGCGTGGGGGTGACGCAATTCAAAGATTAATAAATAGAATTGCAAGCGAAGTCGTTGCCCCCCTCGTTGCTGTCTCCCACCCCGAAGCCCCCCTCAATGCTGCCCCCCGCCCCGAAGCCCCTCTCGCTGTTGTCGCCCACCCCGAAGCCCCCCTCGCTGCTGTCGCCCACCCCGAAGCCCCCCTCGCTGCTGTCGCCCACCCCAATATGTTCATCCACAATGCTCTCGATCATTTACTGGTTTTAGACGAGGATGTTGCGATGATAGATAATGATTTATTAAACTCACCCCCCTATGAACAAGAAGATGATGGTTTCTTCGAGGGGGGTGATTTCATCATCCTCGAGAATAGACCACTAAATGATCGAGAGTTAATACAAATATTAGACAGTGATGATGAAGTTTAGTCTGCATATATTATTTTAAATTTTTTTTATTTTATATACATTTTTACATCAAAAAGATTATTGTTTTATTTTTTGTTTTCCCAAATCCCAATTAGCGCTAAAAAAAAAATCAATTAGATATTTACTTTAGATATTTTAATAAAAAAATTCAATATTATTAGCGTCACCTACACATAGGGTTAAAAAGTATGAGAAACTTTGTGAATATCATTTTCCATGATTCTCTCGACCACCACATCGATGTCACATTACAATATTCTCGCCAACATTTAACTTTTGAAATTAGCATAATAACAAACCCTTTACAATGAATTAAACAAACGCATACATAATTTTAAAATCTTATAATGCGTAACAGCTCCAAAATCTAACAAGTTTGGACTACTCGAATGACGTCAGTTTACATCTGTAGAGAATACCCAACTCTCAAATCATAAAAAATGGTCAAACTTTGTCGGTAAATACCCTTCTATGATGCAGGGGAAGGACAGGTAACTCGAGATGTTTATAAAGAAACGTTAAAGAACATTATTTGCTTATTTCTAGACTCTTAAAAATTAGATGCAATCGAACAATAAATGTTTTCATCATGTATATTTATGAGTAACACATTACCTTCGACATACATAAATTCAAATTGATAATTACTTGCCTTAGTACTTTTTTAGAAGCTTGAATCATTGCATATAACCGTCTGAGGATACCCAAACTTCCCCTAACATATTTCTCCGTAACCGGGGGAAAAGAGGTAAAAAAAGCAAAATAACAACTCCAAGTGTCTTTGCGAACAATCGGCAATAAAATAGAGTATTTCAGTTTTTAATTTTTCGTAAATAAAAGTTGGTTAGATTAATAGTCTCTGTGAATATAATAACATAAGCAAAGTGATATGCCATAAATTTAGGAGTACAGTATAAATTATCCCTATATTAAAATATACCACAATAACTAACTATTTTTCGAGCTTATAACATAATTTACTATTTTAACGCTAAAATAGGGGAAATGATGTATTGAAATGGGTACTTTTTTTTTGGCGGTCACGAGATTATAGTTTCTTTTAAAATGAACTCTAATATTTACAACACAAATTATCCTTTAAGCCACATTAGTTTAAAACTCGTCTGTCGCTTTCCCTCTATTGTGAGTTTGATTAAAGTATAGCGTAGTATATATTTAGATGAATTTCATAAATGATGAATACTTTCAAAACTGAAAAAGCCGCCCTTTGCAATAAATATCTCCGTAGAGTTAGGTACCCTGCAGATTAAGGGTATTTCAGCGGATAATCATATACAAATTCAAAGATTTTGTCTATTTTAATGGATTAACAAACAATATCTATAGGATAACTTTACTGATAAAAAAAAAAGAACAAAAATCCATAAAGTCTAGGCTCACATGAAATTCCATAAAGAGCAGCTGCATAGCCTTATCACATCAAACTATATTTTTATTTCGTTCTATTGTCAAAAGTCTGTGTTTAGGAGATTATCGTTCATTTTAAAATGAACTCTAATATGTACATCACCATAAACTACCTCTTAAGCCGTCGTAAAAATACACTTTTCGATTTGCCTCTATATTGATTTTCTAATATTAAATATCTACAATAGTCGAAATTCGCTCGCTAATACCTATGTATGCAAGGTTTCTTCAAAAAATGACAATTTTGTTGTTTAATGGCTTGAAAAAATGGAAAAAGGAGGTTTTTGTATTCATTTATTTCCAGATGAGTGTTAAAAATACTTATAAAACTCGGTATACCGAAGATCAAGCATTAATGAGAGGGTTGAGTCCTGTTTGCCAAATCCTGATTTTTAATTTGACGTTGGCAACGGTACAATTTTTTAACATTTATCATAAGAGGCGTATATTTTTGGGGGCTTAGATCTACCAGTTTATCCACGCCCCATTTATTGTTAGTGCTTTAGTAATTTTACTTTCCAATTATTTTTTACCAAAACGCGTAGTTGAAACAGTGTCTATATCAGACGATATAATAAATTTTAAGGATTAATTTGCTTACAAATACACTTCAATTTATTTAGGCTAAAGCAGCCAGACATATACTGGAACTACGAAAACCCTATTACAATTTGGTTGCCTAGAGAAAATTTTGTAAAAAAACATAGCTTTCTACACAAATGCTTGCACATTATGTACCTATCATTTTAAGATACCTGGCGACATCAATGTTAAAAAAACTGGCAATTCAGTAATAGCTGACTGTAAGATTGAAAACTTTCCGCGTGATGGTCCTGAAGGGTCTTCTGATAAAGATTTTATTAAACAGGGACCCAAACTTATTACCGCTAATAATCTACATCAGATTCCATGTACAGCTTCAAATAGATAAGTGTTATCTGGGTCTAAATCAAAATTGTTTGTATTTTATTTCGCTTACGTACTAATACAATAAATAAAGACACAAAGATCGTACGGCACATATCTCCCTCCATTTTTCACACATTTTTTAGATTGCGTTATGACTTTGCTGGTTAATTATACTTAAAAAAGATACTTAGCAGCTAAAATTGTAAGCAGGTAATTGGGGCAATTCCCGAATCTAACTCCGAGTTTTCGTTTTCGAGGGGATTGCGGAAGATACAACGCCCTTATCATTTAAGGGTGAGTTTGTGTTTACTCTTTAAACTTGTTTACATTTGTTCATACAAGAAAGTTACAACAATCAAATTGATTTGTTATGAAATTATCTATCCGATTATGGTTGAATTAAGGTCATCGGCCATTTAAAATGGCCGGTGAAAGGTCAGACATAAGGGGTGGATTTTGATTTTTTTTTAATTCCGTGAAACTGACAAGTTTTTCACCGTGTCGATTGCTTAGCAGAGCAGCACTTCTTACCGCAATTATCTCTCGGCTATCAAGCTCTTTAAAGATTAACAGTCACAAAATCTGAAACAGTTCTAGGCTCTACAACGTGCAACTTTATAGAACGATTAACATGGTTTTGCTACCGCAGGATTTCGAAGCGGCTATTTAAGATATGTCATTGTGTCCGGTCAAATTAAATTTTAATAAAGGACTATTTCTATTTCTAAGGTACATAGCATTTTTTTTTTTAAACTAAGGAACTTAATGAAAAAATTGTAACCAAAAATTCTTATTTCTAGACATTTTTCAAGGTTATTATCGCAGCTAATACTTTCTTCTTTTTAAAAAGGGCTATGCACCTTAGAGCTCCCAAGTCCTATCTTTACAATCTCAAAAATTCAGACATAGCAATTTCGTAATAATCCTGAAATCTTGCAGCGCGCGAAGCATGATTTTGTCGAATTGTATTAGAAGTTGCCTATCTACAGCTATATTTATTCTCAGTCTACGTGAAACAATCGATACGGATGAAGGATTATGGTACACTGAGAAAAAGTTCAGTTAGAAAAATAAGAATTGACCGGCAAGTTATATGCACAGACTCTCACGGAACCCGCCATGTCAGCAGCTTCCCAGGCTAGATATTCCAAGAAGCTTATCATGCCTATCCTATTTCTCTTGGCTAAAATCTATATTTTAATTTTTTAAACTTGAAGAAGTAGTCTATAGGTCTAGGTCTAGTCTAGTAGGAATTGTAAATAAAAATCATTCTTTTGCTAAAGTTTGTCTGAATAAGTCGATATTGTAAATTCTTGAATAAAGATTTGTTTTTTTAAAAACAACCTCCGTTGTTCAACTGATTTAAGTGGCGCAGTCGGTAGGATTGGTGCGGTGGTGGTTTTGCCCGAATCATCGAAGTAAAGTCAACCACTCTGGAGTTTCAACCCTTTGGCGCTGATCCGAAAAGAACCTCGAAGCTCAGGCAACAAGCAGCAGGGAATCAGGGAAGGACAGGGAAATACTTCTAAAGAGTAAGTGCCTTATCCTTTCGCCCCTTCCAAACGCTTTTATTAGGAATTTTGTAGGGATAATTATAGGTCAGTGTGTTCCAACACATTTTTTTGCAGTCTATTAAAGACACCTAGTTCTTAGGTTAAAAAAAAGCAGAGAAAGCAAGAAAAAAGTTTTTCTTTTAAGTTTTATTTTAACATTATTTTCATTAAGAAGTAATAGTGTTTTTAATAAGTCATATAATTGTTTATATTTTATTTATGGTATAATTGTTTACTGTATATTGTTTCATAAGAAATGACTTCTGAAACGAAAACTATAAATTGGGATCTTTTCCGATCAAAATTGGAAAATATAAAAACTTATAATGGAGAAATAAAATATACTAATTAGGAAAATATTTCCTAGCCATCTGATTTAAAAACCTTATACTATAAGGCCGTATTTGGTTAACACAGTGGTATTAGCGCTAACTGTGTTAGCCAAATACGGCCTTATAGTATAAGGTTTTTAAACCAGATGGCTAGGAAATATTTTCCTAATTAGTATATTTTATTTATTCTACTCCATCTGACAAGTAAGGATTTTTAAAGATTTTTGAGTTTATAATGGAGATATCAATACTCTCAGTCGATTTTTAAAAAGATGTGAAGATTTTTTCAGCACATATAAAACTTTTAAGGACAGTAATCTAGACCAACATGTATTTGAATGCATACAAGAAAAATTAACTGATAAGGCCGAATACATGGTAGGCAGACGTGTTGAACTAGATAATTGGCCCAAACTAACAACGGCATTGATCCAATGTTTTTCCGATAGGCGAGACATTGATTGTTTAGTGCAAGAACTTACGCGTATAAGACCATATAAATCTGAACATCTTATTGATTTTGGTAGCAGATTGCAAATTTTACGTAGTAACGTTTTCCAACGCATAAGCAATGATATTTCTCTATCAGAGGCACAAAAAAAATGTCAAATTAACCATTACGAGAAAACCGCGTTAAATACATTTATTGCTGGTTGTAATAATACCCTACGAAATAATAATATGTATATTAAAAAACCGACATCTTTAGAGGATGCTATGAATTTCGTCAACGAATACGAAAACTTCGAAAAGCTGTACGGTAACAACGAATTTCGGCACACCCAAAAATTGAATACACCCGCGCACAAACCAAATTTTAACCAAAACATGCACGCAGTACAACAAACGCAATTTTATCCGAATTATCAAAACGCGCAATTTCATCAAAAACCAATATGGCCTAATCAACCGATACACGTACAACCAAGACAACTTCCACCCCGGAAATATCCTATTACCTATTTATTCATCAACGTATCGACATTTAAAGTTTAGCTTAGACAATCTATACTTAAATAATAATTACTAAAATTAACCAAGAATAGCTCTTTTGGCCAATACTTTAAAGGTAGTTTGTGAAACATTAAAGAAGTCCAATCTATCATAAAATTTGTTAACATTAGCTGAGATCCTATTAATAGGGTTATACAGTTGATACCAAGTTCTACAGTGAGGTATATGCAAAAGGGGTTTACTACGAGTTTGGTATCCTGGAACATGGAAACGAATATTCCAGGCATTCAGGACTTTTAATGTAATTATTTAGGACATTAAATGCAAAACAAACATCGTAGTACTCCCTTCTGCGTTGAAGGGCACTTAAATCTAAATACAACATGGTCTCATTACCATCAAGAACAATTCCGTTATTAGAAAGCTTATAGATAGCATACTTGATGAACTTATGTTGCACATTTTCAAGCCTATCAATATGAACCTCTTAATATGGCGACCAGATTACATTAGAGAACTCTAGGATTGATCTGACAAGAGATACATATAGAGTTTTGAGAGCTAGTACATTGTTAAACGTTTTGGTAGTTCTTTTAATGAATCCCAACATCTTATTAGCTCTTCCTACTACTCTTTCAAAGTGCTCAACAAACGTAAGCCTAGTATCCAAGTAAACGCCAAGATCCTTAACAACAAAAACTTCAGTAAGAGCGGCATTATCAATAAAATACTGAGCGGGAGCAACATTTTTTAGTCTACTGAACTTAATAAATGAGCATTTACCGATATCGATACGTACCATATCATTAACTTTGCACCAGTTGAAAAAGATATTAAGGTCGTCCTGCAAAGCTAATATGTCGTGATAAGATGAAACACGTCGATACAACTTCATGTCGTCCGCGAATAGTAAAAAATTTGAAGAAAGTAAGGGGCCCAGGTCATTAATAAATAAACTGAAAAGAAGCGGCCCCAAGTGGGAGCCTTGGGGCACCCCTGAGGATACGTTGAACTGTGACGACAAGTGACCTTCAATTCTGATCTGCTGTTTCCTGTTAGTTAGATAAGACTCTATCCATGTGAGTAATGACCCTGTGATTCCATAACAAGAGAGTTTAGATAGGAGGATAGCATGGTTTACCTTGTCGAAGGCTTTACTGAAATCTGTGTATATAGCATGGGTTTCCAAGCCATCTTCAAATGCATTATTAATAAAGTTAATAAACAAAAATAAATTGGTATCAACAGATCGACCTGACGTAAAATCATGTTGTTGACCCACAATTATTTGATTAAAGGCACTTGTCAATATCCTTTCGACACAATTTTCAAAAAGTTTAGGTATCGCAGACAGAATGCTTATTGGCCTGTAGTTCATTACATCGTTTCTACTCCCAGATTTATGAATGGGACACACATATGACAATTTCCATGCCTCAGGAAATATTCCCGATCTCAAAGACTTAGAGAAAATGTAATAAAGGGGAAGGTAGAGGGAGTGAGAACAGAATTTAAGCACCCTATTTGGGACACCATCAGGACCTTCACCCTTGTGTATGTCAAGTTCGGACAATAATTTTTCTATGTCAGTGGCTTTAATAATAATATTAGAAATTACAGGGAAATTGGTAGAAAAGGCATTTGAAGTATTGGAACCCGAGGTGCTATAGACCGACGAAAAATATTCAGCAAAGAGATTAGCTATGGACACTCCGCTATCGGCTTTTTCAGCACCAAGACACATTTCTTTGGGTATAATGCCATGATTAGATTGTGAACGAACAAAATTCCACAAATATTTTGGATTATCATTGATAGCGTTTTCGGCGTTTGTTGTATAAAGATCGTGACATTCCTTGGTAAGAATTCTACATTGCCTGCGTATCGAACTAAAAGTATTATAATCAACTACACTGTTAGATTGTCTGTATCGTTTATGAGCAATATTTTTCTGAAATATAAGATTTTTTAATTCATTAGAAAACCAAGAAGTAAATCTGTCAGGAGGAAGAGATCGCTTAACAGGTACACACATATCAAAACAGTTAAAAATTACAGAGTAGAAATTGCTCACGGTCGCTTCAAGATCGTTTTCTAGTATGGACAACCAATCAAATGACAAAAAATAATAATTCATAAAGGTAAAATCAGCATTTTTGAAATCATAACAGAAAGAGTTTGCAGGTTCCAAATAATTAATAACACAGTAGATTACTTCACCAATTGACACCGACACCCAGACATCCTCGACACGAGAACTGCCGATAGCTAAACGGTGGGATTTAACGCTATTATTAACAGCCAGAAGAACACCACCGCCACGGATTTTAGTGCTATTGTTGGCGTCTCTGTCGGTCCTGTATACTACGTAACGAGAATCGAGAAATTCAGCATCATTAATATCAGAGTCTAACCAAGTTTCAGTAAGTGCAATGACAGAGTATGTGTCAGCAAGCGCAGCGCAATAGAAATCCTTAAGTTTAGTTTTCAGGCCTCTGACATTTTGGTAAAAGATGGAAAGGTGCTCTAATGTGAGGTTTCTGGTGCGTGTACCTGCTGAAAATTTCCATGAGTATTATTGGTTTTGTAAGATCGCCCTGGACGAAACTCTTTGACCGCGGTACCCGCCGGCCAAAGATTAGGCTCTAGTAAACCCTTCAGAATAGATTCCTTAACACCAACCTTGAAAGATACGACATCGTCATTTTTGTCTAAAGCGAAGTATTTGTCGTCAGCAATACACAGTTGCTTCTCCACATAGTTTATTATGCCCCTTTCGGTAGTATTAGGATTGCATCGGCCGAGATAAAGCCATTGACGTCTTTTTGCGGCAGAAAATGAATTACTTACATCCCCTGTACCGATGATAAGAGACTGCTTACCCTGGTGATCAGTGTGGCCAGAATTCGGTGGAAATCGCTGCGAGTCGTTGGTCTGACGTGTGCCTTTTTGATATTGAGTTCCTTTGGGAGGTAGAGGTTTGTCAGCATCTTGGTGAGCCTTTTGGCCATGCTTGGAAACAGGCGGATCCTGGGTTGCACGAGTAGAATCCATAGTGGCGGAATCGGATGGTTTTGGTGATAACAACTTTTTAAGCTGCTGTAGATTCCTCTACAAATTAATTATTTTTTTATGGAGTTCTTCATTTTTAAGTTCAAGGTTGCGTAACTTTTCGGCACCGAGTGAATCAGCTTCAGTAGAAGTATTATTTCCATCCTTGAGCCTCTTGACTAGTTGAATATTTGTTTTATCAAGGTTTTTCATCTCAGCCTGTAATGAGCCAATATGGGTTGAAACCTTGCTTAGCTCGGACTTTATATCAACTAGATTTGCTAGGAGACTAGTCCTATAATCAACTAACTCTTTTTGAAGTGTGGTGGATAAGGTATCAAACTTACGGGAGATTTTATCGCAGAATTTATCACTAAGAGAACTAAGCGCATGCTGCATTTGCGCTTTCAAGACTAAGACACAAGTAACCAACTCTTTGCCCTGCTTTTTGACAGTGACCGCACAATTACTACATGCATACAGCATAATCCTTGATTTCATTTGGGTAACCTGGGCCTCAGAAGTTGAGAACTCGGAGCATACTAAACAGTGGACTTCATTACAGAAGTCGCAGGTAATTTTGTATTTTGCTTCCTTCTCAGTAAGCTCAGTTTCGCACTTTGAACAGGACATGATAAATTATAGTATTAAAGCAACACACAACAATCCGTGAACAGTTGTTATTTGAATCGAGATTCAGATAATCGCAACACTCTACGAACAGTTGTTGGTAGGTATACTTATCGTATTTATTACTATTTATCACTTTTTTGTAGATGTTTACGATTTTAAATGGAGGATTAGAATCAGGTTAATTTTGATCAAATTGCGAATTAGGAACAAAATACACAGCTTAAAGAAACGAAAATACGCGTGCGGCATCAAATACTAGTGATTTAATCGGTATACACAGTTACAGGTTTTTTAAAAAACTTAGAAATAGACATAAAACGAATATAAAGGGAGAGCCGATTGTACTACCGCCACACTATATCCGAACCTTTATGTATGACCTCTAATCGGAAACCTGGTACTCCTACAAACCGACAAGTATTTGGTCCTCAACAAAATGTTTTTAGACCAAATCAAATGCCTCAAAATCAATTACCAAAACCGATTCCAATGTCTACGACATCGCGTAACCCAACCGTCGCGATTAATCGAAGCCAAAATTTCCAAAATCAAAACTTGCAAAATTTCAGGAATCAAAGATCTAATTATGTTTTCGAAGAACTATATTCAAATGATTATGATGAAAATGTCGATATAAACGTATCCGTTCCCTTTACCGATAGTTATTGTTCGGAAGAAGGTCAACTATGCTAACCTTATTACCAAGAAAATGAATATCCCCAAAATTCCGATCAACCGGAAATTGTCGATCAAAGCCCGGATGACACCGAGCAAGACAAATCAAAAACATTTTCTGGAAACAAGCCTCAAAATTATTTGACAGAAATCAATATTTCCTCAAGTAACGCCCTCTCCTACGTAGAAATAAAAAACCCGAAATTAAAATTGATAATTGACACGGGAAGTCGATCAATATTAAATCCAACTATTGCAGAAAAATTGTACCCAAATTGTATCTATAAATCGAACAATAATATTAAAACAGCTATTGGTAGTCAGATGACACAGCTCGAAGCACCAATACCTGCATTTTCCGAATTCAATCATGATCACAAAATTAATTTAATTTGATTCGACTTGAACGATTATTTTGATGGTATTTTAGGACTTTCAGACTTAATCGGAATGAATTTAAATATTGATCTTATGAATAAGAAATTAGTAGGAAAAAATGTTGAAATACCGTTCAAACATAGCTTGAAACTCAAAAAGTTCGATTATACAATTCAATATAAAAAAGGTAAAAATAATCAGGCAGCTGACGCGTTATCTAGATATCCTGTAGATATAGATTTAAATGCAATAGAAACACAACCAACCAATAATAACCCCGGAGACATCGACCTGACAATCGCAGATTACTTACAAGATTTGGATTCACTCCCCAATATTGACGATATAACCATTCAAGAAATTCTCGAATCCCAAATAGACAAACCTCGAATAAACATAATCTCAGACATACAAGTTGCTCCACCCTGTATACCGCGAAATACCACAGAAGATTCGCAGACAGTACATACCTCATTGGAAGAACCGATTCTTAATATACCAATATCAGAAAAATCAATAAATACTTTCAAAAATCAAATAATATTGACAAGTGGCGATACAGATAAAGTTCAATGCAAATTTGACAAACTTTTTCAGAATACACGTTTATTTGTAACAGTTTCTAGTAGAAACTCAACAGCTCATTTTATCCAAATTTTAAAAGAGTTCATCGAACCAAAACAAGTATACGCAGTATATTTTTTTAGAAACCCCGAATTAGCTCAAAAGTTCGTAGTTACTTCTCAAAACCTCTTTAAAAATTCTTCTTTTAAGTTTATTCAATGTACTAAATTCCTACAAGATATTCAGACCTTAAATGATCAAAAAGAATTATATCATACTACCAAAACTTGCCATCGTGGAATTAATAAAATGAAAACGGCACTTTCTCAAAATATTATTGGCCAAAAATGTCAATAGATATCGAAAATTATGTCAATAACTGTGAAATATGTTTAAAAAATAAATACGAACGAAATCCACCCGTAATAAAATTTAACCTGACACCTACAAGTTCTAAACCTTTTGAACATATCCACATGGACACATTTAAAATATCTAACAAAAGCTATTTGACAATAATTGACTCCTTTTTAAGATATGGACAAGCTTATCCCTTAAAAAGTTTGACAGGACCCGCTGCAATAGAAAACCTTCTAAATTTTATATCTCATCACGGTTTACCCCAAAAAATAACAGTAGATTCAGGAACCGAGTTTAAAAATAAGGAAATCGAAGTTTTCTGCAAAATATATAAAATTGAACTTTACTATACCACTCCGAAAAATAGTAATTTCGACTCTCCTGTTGAAAGATTTCATTCTACGATAATCGAACACTATAGATGTTTAAAAGAAGAAAAATCAAATTTTACACCTGATCAATTAATTAAACGAGCAATATTAGGTTATAATAACTCTATACATAGCGTAACAAGATATACACCATTCGAAATAATTAAAGGACATATTAACAGTACCGACCCCTTCGACATTAATGACGAAATAATCGTATCGAATTACGTACAAAATCATAAAGAATCCGCAAAGGAACTTTACCGAAAAATTCAGGAAAAGGACGCGAAGGTAAAAGAAAAAATAATATCTAAACTAAATGAGAATCGTACAGAACCATCCGACTTTAATAAAGAAGACGTGGCCTATATTAAAACTAAATTTCGAAGTAAGGATTTGCCAAAATTTAAGCAGTCAAAATTGAAAAGTCAAAGCACCCTTAAATTAATCACGCATAAAGGAACCTATCATAAAAGTAGCGCTCGAAAACCGAGAACTAAACGTAAATTATCTTTACAGGTGACAAATGAAGCGGATACTTCTAATCTTGCTTCCGATTCTGCAGGCACTTCCGGCCAACAGTGACCAAACTGACATACAACAAACAGTAGTAAAAAATCCTATTCTTCCTATTCAACTTGGAAATGCAAGAATTATTTATACTAAGCATACATTTTTACATTACATAGACTTAGAACCAATATTATTACAATTAGAAAACATAGAAAAATACTTTTTAAATATAAAAAACAAATTTGTATCAGAAAAACCTAATAATCCAATATCATACCAGGGACTTTGAGAAAGTAGTTTATTACGCACTAGTTTTCTTATTCAAACTACGCACGAGAAATTCGAAAATCTCCACCCACACATAATACGCAATAAAAGAGGCCTAATTAATATAGTCGGAAAAGCAAATAAATGGTTATTCGGAACTCTAGACGTTGACGATGGAAAACGTTATGACAAAGCAATTCTAAGTCTAAAGCAAAATCAAAAAGATATAATCAAAGAGCTCAATTTACAAATGTCTCCATCGAGAAATCTAATTGATAATTATAACAAAACTATATCAACGCTTAATTCAAATAAAAAAGAACTGGAATATAGTGTTAAAATCTTTAAAAGCGCAGTACAAAGCTCTATTAACAATATTAATAGTTATATTGGTTTTCAAGGTATCTTATCACAGATAAATTTAGATTGCCAAAACTTAATCACTTTTATCGATAATTTAGAAGACGCTATAATGTTCGCTAAATTAAATACATTGCACAATTCAGTAGTATCTAGTGTCGAATTGCAGCAAATAATAAGTTATTTAAAGGCGATATACAGTGAAAATCAATTACCCACTTTTAAAAACATTTTGTCTTATTATCAAATTTTTGGCACACAAGTAGCATTTTCAAATACGAAACTAATTTTCGCAATACATGTACCTATAATTAAACCTGAAAGTTTTACCTTTATCACTTATATCCTGCTATCCAAAACCATAAAGTATTTATCCCAAGATACCCTTATTTGGCACAAGCTCTTAAAGAAGCCCAGTTCGAAGAAAGCACCTGTCTACTCACACTACTTTTACCACCCATCGAAATCAACAAAATTAACACCACCCGACTGTACCACCCATCGAAATCAACAAAATTAACACCACCCGACTGTACCATACACCGAATTACACCAAATTAAATTTCGAAGAAATATATCGACTAAAAGACTTAGCCAATCAACTTTCACCAATAAAAGAAATGGATGACCCAATCAATACGAATACCTCAATAATAGCCAGTATTATTGTAATCTCTGTAAGATATTTCCAAAAAAATCAAAAAAAAATTAAAACATTTAATTTGAGTAATATCGAATATTTATTTTTTTTTTATTGATAATTTCATTTATAGAAGTAAATATCGTTACCTAACTGAAAGTATACTAACTAATATGGAAACACCAAGTCATGGATAAATACCCTAACAAAAATGAACCTTTTAATAATAATTCCTGACCGGGTCAAGCGTAAGTGAGCACCGAGATGACGTACCTGTAAATAAAGAAAAACAGCGTGAGCAACAAATAACTCACCAATCTACTTGAAGTTAAGATGATACAAAATAAACAATAATATAGTACAACACAAGCTAAATTAATAGGCCACTTAGACAAATGGGTCACTTAGACCGAGTCACTTAGACAATTGGGTCACTTAGACCGAGTCACTTAGACAATTGGGTCACTTAGACCGAGTCACTTAGACAATTGGGTCACTTAGACCGAGTCACTTAGACAATTGGGTCACTTAGACCGAGTCACTTAGACAAATGGGTCACTTAGACCGAGTCACTTAGACAAATGGGTCACTTAGACCAAGTTGTAGAATATTATCTAAATCCATATTAAAACACTACTGTATTAAATTTATTACCAATCGTTGACTGAAAATCAAAGTGCTATACTGATAAATATTTAATAATTGATATTTTCCTACAGCAACAGAGCGAGAGAATATTTATTTGTAGGTTATGGTACACTCTGTATATATTATATAAAAGAAATAAATAACAAATAACATCAGAGTAGATTCAATATTATTCCGTTTCAATCAGCATTGTAACAGTAATTTAATATTTCCCAAGGAAAACAGATTAAAGCTAATTTTATTAACTGACTATCAAAATAATAAGACAGACGAAAAGACCGGTAAATTATAGTTGCCCAGTGAAACTCACCTCAATCCTAAAACAGAATCACCCCCGTAATAATGTCACTGTCACCACAAAGTTTACAAACGTTAGTTTCACAACAATATTGATAAATATCTAATTTAGTTTTAATTCAGAAATGCAGACACCCACTGTTGCTCGCAAAGGTTTCAAATACAATCCGGGATTTATTTTAGGTGACTCTTCATAATGCGTAACATAAACAAATACCGCTTCGCTCACGTAATCGGCCCTCTTGTTTATATTTGGCATTCCCTTTTTGTATTGAATTTCGTATGTATTTAATAAGAAAACTGATTAAAATTTTAACTAAGGAAAAATGATTTCTTACATCTCCGCACTGGTCCTATTACTATGGGTAGTAATGAAGTAGAGGCAAACAATCATTAAAAATTAATAATATAAATCAAAGAAAACCCAAGAAATCAATGACTTTGAAAATCAGTCCCCGATTTTCTCAGCTTAGGAAGGGAGGAGTTATATGCACAGACTCTCACGGAACCCGCCATGTCAGCAGCTTCCCAGGCTAGATATTCCAAGAAGCTTATCATGCCTATCCTATTTCTCTTGGCTAAAATCTATATTTTAATTGTAAATAAAAATCATTCTTTTGCTAAAGTTTGTCTGAATAAGTCGATATTGTGAATTTGTGAATAAAGATTTGTTTTTTTAAAAACAACCTTCGTTGTTCAACGGATTTAAGTGGCACGAAGAAATTTTATTGATTATTTTAAGTTTTGTTATCAATAATTGAATATTTGCGTTAACTATAAATTGGAACAAATTTACATTCATGTCATATTCATAAGGCGGCTAAGAAGCTATTAAAAATAAATTTGACACCATGCATACCACGCACGGTATTGTATATCACGCGATTCTGATGATATAAATAATAATGAATTTTATTATAGATTATAGGTTCAAATGTAATGAATCCTTATTAGCCGTCGTATTTATAAGAGACCTAAGAAGCTATTAAATAGAAATTTAATTAGAGGTTAAACGACTTACCTGTAAGGAAGTTCAATCCTCAATTATACTAGTAGTTGCATCCCAATTAGATCACACTGTAGTTATGTCTTAGCGCCAGCGCGCGCCGCTCTGTTTAAAGTGTGGAAGAAAACCCCTGATCCTGCCTTCTGCTCTGGAACCACCTAATCAATATTTTTAGCGCGGTTTTCCCTAAATTTTCCAACCTACTACATGGGGTCTATAACAATTTGCGACCGTAGTGGTGGGAGGGAAGTGATCTAATTGGGATGCAACTACTAGTATAATTGAGGATTGAACTTCCTTACAGGTAAGTCGTTTAACCTCTAATTATACAGCGTAGTTGCATCCCAATTAGATCACACTGTAGATGTTTAAAGGAAAGGTTGGAACGATCCACATAATAAAATATATTATATAAAAATAAATCAGATTTCTGGTTTCTTAATTTTAAACCGTCCTTTAACACAAAGCAAGAACTAGCAGTACATAATAATTGGAGTAGTACAAACCGTATTTGACTTTATTTTTAAAACAGTACTAATTATATTACGGTTTAGTGTCATAAGTAAAGTAACATCCTTAACTAATAAAAATATATTGCATTAAGCTTTCTTTTTTTCTTAATGGCTGGATTATAGAATTTTGCAAATACTTGTGACTTTGTTGACCAACCTGCTGTTTTTAATATACAGGCCACGCTGAGCCCTGCGCGATTGACCGCTGAAGTTGCAGAATGACGTGTAGTATGAGGCCGGAATTTGCTTGTGTTAATTCCGGATAACTTTAGACCCTATCTTATCCAGCGGCTTATCGCTTGAGGTGACGTTTCTCTATGTGGTTTTTTATGGGTAACGAGTAAGTATGGAAAGTTTTGTCTTATGTTTTTTGTTGATTGTATGTAATATACAATAATGCTGGCAACAGAAATTTCGGGTTTTTATTTGAAAAAAGGGCGTATCAGTATAGGCTGTGTTTTATGAGGCGCTAGCGTTTTTAGGAAAGCCGATAATGATATTTCCATTTTAGCTTCGGTCGTAGAGATATCTAAAAGTCTGATTTTACTTATTGTTTGCGCTCTTTTGGCTGTTGCTAAGGCAAGGAGTACTGTAAGTTTTATGGTCAAAGCTTTAAAATCTAGGTTGAAATGTGGATACAGAGACGAAAAATACTTAGTTACTGGTTCAGGATTTCAAGTTTTATTATACCTTGGAAAACTTGGTTTTGACCTGAATACGCATTTGAGAAGTCTGTTAATAATACTTTTATCATTTTTGTTAAGCGTTAAAATAAATTTAAAGCGGATCTATGAGTGCTTAATGTGGAAAATTTTGCTTCTAGCTCGAATTCTCTGACTAAGAGTTTTGGCACTAAGTTAATATACGGATTGAAGATTTTTGATTGATTACTTTGCAAAAATAACACCATTTTTTAAAAGTGGTATTATATTGTTTTTCCGTAGATTTACTTAGTGATGTCCGTTTTAAACCAACAAACCCATCGACGTTCCATTGGCCCGGGCGCTGCCCCTCGAGTACCCGAGGAAACATCAATTCCCAAAAGTCAGGACCAGGTCTCGCTAAATGACATTATGGATAAGTTGTTACAGATCCAATCACAACACAGCGATCTCCTTACCAAATATGAACATCAAACAAATATAAATACTGAACAAAGATCGGAAATTGCTGATATCAAACGACAACTATCTTCCATTATTGTCTCTGGTAGGCCTACGCCTTCTACCGTAACTGGGGTGGTCGCTGCTGGGGACCTGTATGAGGAATTCCATGACCGAGAGAGACGTAGAAACAACTTTATTTTATTTGGTCTTCCTGACTCAAACACCGAACCCAATGGCGACAAGGATAAAGCCACTGCACTGGATATAATAAATACAACTATTCCTCACATCACTGTTGATCCAACTACCATCAGAGTCTTTCGTCTAGGCAAATTCTCCACCGACAGATCCCGACCTATCAAAGTGGTTTGTGGATCTCCTGAAATCGCCATAAAGGTGCTGTCGAATACCAAGACTCTAAAAAACAAACCTAGTCTCTCAAATGTATCACTTAGTTCAGACAAAACGCCAAAACAACTCCAGGAGTACCGTGAAACTAAACAACGTCTTGCTGCTGGTGAAACAAATCTAAAAATAAAATATGTCAATGGAAACCCTAGAATTGTCAGCATGGACAAAAAGCATTTAAACTCTCAGGAACATCAAATGGAAAGGCCGACCTAAGCATCGCCTACCAGAACGTGCTTGGGCTAAACACCAAAACTCACGAATTTTATAAATCTATGTCCATCTGTGAACACCATATAGTAGCAGTCTCTGAATCCTGGTTACAATCTGGACTAGATGATGCCGAGCTCACCGATGCTAATTACATCTTGTGTCGGAAGAACCGCGACCTTGAAGCCATGAACGTATCCAGGGGGGGAGGAGTTATGCTGGCTGTGCGTGATTGCCTTCAATCAGCTAGGTTGGATTTGTCCGTTTTTCATGATTTACTGCCGGCTATGGATATTGTTGGGTCTATGATTAAAATGGATAAAGGTATGCTGTACGTCTTTACGGTTTACTCTCAACCAAATACACCTCTTGAACAATACCAAACTTTCTTCGATATCTTTGAATCCCTAACCTATCTACATGGACATTACATTATCCTATTGGGCGACTTAAATATCCACTATCTGGACCCCCCTGCTAATGCCTGTCGTCAACTCCAATTATTGTATGATTTTCTATCTTTCGTTGACCTTAACCAACTTAATAGAGTCGCGAATCAGCATGATTCCATTCTCGATCTGGTCATGGCTAACCTGCCCTGTGAAGTGCTCTCGTCAGCCCCCTTTGTGAGAGAGGATGGCTATCATCCCACACTCCACATCATCCCTGACTTGACCTTCTCTAATCAACTTGACTTTCCCTCCAATACTCAGGCCAGAAATTATAACTTTCATAAAGCTAACTACCCACTTCTCTACAATCTCACACTAACAACAAACTGGAAGTTTTTATCCGATATACAAGATACTAATACAGCAGGCAAAGCCTTTTATAACAAACTCTATGAACTTATTGACCAAGCAGTTCCCCTTTTCAAACAGAGCAGCCTAGTGGTTAGTGTGTCCGACTACTAAGCCGAAGGTCCCCGGTTCGATCCCGGGACCATGCATCGATCTTTATTTATTCGGTCGTCACCTCGTGGAAGGCAATGGCAAACCACCACGTAGTAATTTGCCTAGTACAACCTCTCAAATAGTGCCGTTCGGAACCGGCGATAAACTGTAGGTCCCATATACCTGTGAAAAATCTGAAAAAAAGACACACATCACAGGTATATGCGAGAGGTCGCCTACGCTCGAATGAGCATGGCACATAAAAGAAGAAGAATAGAAAATATACCTACCCGGCCTGGTATACCCCCGAAATTATTGCAAACATCAAAGAAAAGTTTAGGCTTTTTAAGAAATTGAAAACCACTAAAACCCTGCAGTCGTACGAGGCATTTAAAAGCCTAAGATCAGCTATAAAACGCCAAGTTGATGTGGCCTACAGTGCATATTTAAACACGGTTCAAGATTCTATCACAGTTGAACCTAAACACTTTTGGAAGTATATTCAGCAACTACGGAATAAATCGCGAATACCTGGCACGCTTATGAATTTCGATAACACCTCCCTGGCTGTCCCGAGGATATTGTGGATGCCTTCGCAAACTTCTTTCATAGCGTCTACGTAGTCCACGTAGACACTGACATTGCCAGCGAGGGTTGCGGCAACGTCTCATTGGAGCCACTTGATATAACGGATGTACTATGCGCACTAAAATCTACTAAAAATAAAAAGACTGCTGGTCCAGACAATATACCTGCTTTCCTTCTGAAAAATTGTGCTAACGTATTTGCTGAACCATTAACTAATACCTTTCCAGACGCCTGGAAACAAGCAAGGATTTGTCCGGTTTTCAAGGCAGGCAACATCGGCTCCATAGAAAATTATCGTCCCATCTCTATTCTGTCCAACTTTGCGAAGGCCTTTGAAAAATGTATAAACAATCAACTATTTTTTAAGATCAAAAACCTCATCTCCCCAAATCAACATGGTTTCTTTTCAGGAAGGTCAACTGTTACCAATCTAACCTGTTTTCTTCAATTACGTATCATGCTATTAATGAGGGTTGTCAAGTTGACACTATTTATACGGACTTCTCTAAGGCTTTCGACAAGACGGGATTGTTGCTGAGAAAATGTCAAAAATAGGCTTTAATACTGACTTAATTTATTTCTTCTCTTCTTACCTTTCTCAACGTCGTCAATATGTTGAGTACAATGGTCACAAATCAAAATCATTCATGGCTACAAGTGGAGCCCCGCAGGGCAGTAATCTAGCCCCATTAATATTTTCCATTTTTATTAATGATATTATGTCCGAAGTAAAAAGCTGCACTCTTTTATTCGCGGATGACTTAAAATTTTTTAATTGTATTCGTTGTTGGGAGGACTGCATACAACTGCAATTAGACCTGGACCTTATCTCGCAGTGGTGTACGGCAAACAGGCTTCACCTGAACACAAATAAATATAAAAAAAATGTCTTTCTCACTTAAACAAATTGAACTTGATCACCCCTACATCTTATACAACACCATTCTTGACAACTGCGACCATGTCAAAGACTTGGGCGTTTGTTTTGATAAGAAATTAACATTCAACATCCACATAGACACAGTTCTTCCTCCGATCCACAAAACACTTTGAAATTCCACTGTGTTTTATAGTGTTGTACAACACACTTGTAAAGTCCAAGCTGCTCTATGCATCACAGATATGGTCACCCATTTATCAAATACACATTAATAGACTAGAAAGCATTCAACGAAAATTCCTGAAGCATCTCGCTTACAGATTAGACGGTACGTATCCCCAACGCGGCTTTGATCACCTACAGCTTCTGAATAGATTTAACTTCTTGGCATTGCACCAAGAGCATATGCTACACTCCTTGGCCTTTCTATACAAGCTTAGCAATGGCCACATTGACTGTGCTGCCCTACTATGTCAGTTAAACTTTTTAGCTCCACCCTTTCATACCAGAAATCACAACAGATTCTATCTGCCATCCGTAAGAACTAACCTAGCCACCATAGCACCCCTCTATCGGACATGTATGAACTTCAATGTTATCGAGAGTCTGGCGTCGGTTGATTTATTCAGCGACTCTTTTCAAAAATTTAAAAGCAAATTGAAGCTCGCTATGATGGAAAATCCAACTTAGCTCTTGCTATTGTAATTTTTTATTTTTTATTTACTATTGTTATTATTATTATAACTTGTAACTTATTTTACTTTTCTTACTTCTTTCTTACTCACTTTAAGTACAACATTTTCATTAATTTATTATTATTGTACAATTGTCTTTAGATTGGGCTTGTATCCTATTAGACAATAAACGGTTATTTATTTATTTATTTATTAAGTCAACTGCGGAGTCATCGAGATATCGATTCCGGTAAGCTTCCCTGATAATTTGCAAGCACCCAGGGTAAGGTTTTTCCACAGAGGGTGCGGTTCGCTGAAAGGAGAGACTAAGAGATTACAGCACGGTTTTATGGCGTGGATATGTGAACCTCGGAGATGATCCAGTTTTGAAAACCAAGGCTAAGATTTCCACTGAGCAAACACTAATCTCCCTTCCGCTGAATCATTTTCGATTTTGCTTAAAACTTTGGTCAATATTGGAGAGACTCTATTTTAGGATTACCGAAAAATTTTATTATTTTATTAAAGACCGATTTATTAAGGCTATATTTCGTTTCAAAATTTTTTAGCCTGGAACTTTTATCTGCTGAAAAGTTGTCTGCTGACTTGATATAAGGTGCGAAAATTGTTATGTGTCTCTTTTCACACCATTTCCATATGTGCCGAGATATATTTTGGAGTTCAGTGTATCGTGTACTGCCCATCTTGTTGATTAGAGCAAATGCGGTAATATTATCAATTTGTAAGGGAATGTGACAGTTTATTTTATGATTTACAAATATTTTGAGCCCGTACCAGGTTGCTTATGTGTAGAGACTGTTGCTCCTTTTCCCAAAATCCATCGCCGTTTCTTTTTTACATGCAACTCTCCAGCCAGTAAGTAAGGCGTCAGAGAAAATTTCTATTTCGTATTGCACAGGTAGTAGCGAATTTTTAGCAAGTGGAAGTGAGTTTATCCACCATTCGAAAAACTTATCGGGTATAATCATTACTTTGTCATAATTATCCTGTGATACTTTTAATGCAGGGGTTTTAATCTCTCCAATTCTTTGGTATATAAACAGCCATATGGAACAGCCGGACAGGCTGCGATTAGCGAATCAATGAAACTGGTAAATGGTCTTATTTTAATTTCTTTTTTACTTTTTATTTTGCAAATGTTCTTAAGTAAATTAGAATTTTTCTCCTCTGGTAGGGATATTGACATTTTTTGACTGTTAAAATTAAAACCAAGAATTTTTTTGTTTTGACGAGGAATAGGGTTGCTTTTATTCTTGTTTATTTTGAGACCCAGTCGTTTAAGAGGTTTGAGGTGAATCAAACATGCTTATGACATTCTTGTTGAGTTCTCCCTAATGGAGATATGTCATCTAAATATACAGTGGACATGAATCCTAAGGATCTACGGTGATTTAATATTGGTTTAAATATTATGGTAAAGACGAACTGGGCCGAGCTTAGCCCATTTAAGTTCATAAAAATAACTCTGAAAAGGGGACCTTAGATATTTTCTATGTGTTGGGTGTAATATGAATTAGAAAATAAGCGTCTTTAAGATCTATCAAAGCCATATAATAATAATTTTTTGTAAGCTTTTTACAGTTCTGTAATCCTCAAATTTAAAATGTGGGGTTACTATTTATTTATTTAAATTCTTTAGATGCAAGATAGATCGAAAGTTGATTTTTTCCTTAAGAAAATTATAATAAAATTTAAGTTTTTATAGCCATTTATTTATGGCGCCAATTTCTAATAGATGGTTTATGCGTGTTTTCCGGTTTTACATTAAAATTGCTAAGTTTTAGCTGTCTAGGAGTTTTGATAAAGTTTAATTTGTACCCCTTTACCTATCTAAGTATTTTACTATAATTTATTGTTTTTTGCCAGTTTTTAACAAAAAACTTAATCCTGCCTGCATAGCTACTCACTTCGGTTAACGGTGTTGAGGAATTTGATGTGCTGCATAAGGTTGCATCTTCCTGCTTCTGTTGTTTGTTGGCACTTAATATCTTGGCCTGTTTCTCCCCCCGCCCCCTCCTTGTTCTTTGAGGCCACGTACGAACGGGGTTTGTACGTGACCCACTTATAGTTTACATTCCTCTAAGCTGTAATTTTGGGGTTTAATTCATTCCTGTTATCTTTGCTATCTTGGCTGCTTTGCACTGTTTAGCGAAGTCTGATCCAAAAAGAAGAGTGTCAATTTTGTTTTATTTGCAAGTTTTTGAACGTTTTCATAAAGAGAGTGATGAATGTCGCAAATCATTTTTCCCAGAGATACCAGATGTGATTTCGGTGTTAACTGTTGGAGCTTGGAGGATTATGCAATTTTTGAGAATTTTTCACTTATCTAGGATTTGAGGTCTTTGCCTGGTCCATTTAATTACCAAATTATTTAAGATTTCGGGCCCCAAGGTGTTATCAATACTGGGGTCTGTACCCAGTATCTCTGCGAAGCGATCGTCGCCGTCTGCCAAAACTTTTTTCCGCATCTGAGTTTGATTCGTCTTACCCAGAAGGAATATCGGAATCCTCGGTTTGGGAGCATTCTTCCGCTTCTGTAAGAAAATATTAAATATCGAGGTATCTTAATATATTTAGTTGTTATAGAGCAATTATTTCAGTATATCGCCATTAAAAAATTCGGATAAAGGTTTCTTGTATCATGAGTTGGAGCCCGGCAGGTTATAAAGTTGTCATTTTTATATCACGAGTGGTGAGATTCGACCCGCTGAAAAATAGGCTACGTGACTGAATTCTGGAAATCGTTTAGTAATAGATCACAACGAATGGCTGTGGGTATCGTAGCGAGTGGCTACTTAAAGATTTCTACAGAATTTCGAGAGTTTGGCAGCGAATGGCTGCAAGGTTTTACAGCGAGTGGCTGTTTAACGTTTTTTGCAGCGAATGACTGCAAGGTTTTACAGCGAGTGGCTGTCTAACGTTTTTTGCAGCGAATGGCTGCAAGGTTTTACAGCGAGTGACTGTTTAACGTTTTATGCAGCGAAAGGCTGCTGTAAGTTTTACAGCGAATGGCTGTTTATAGTTTTTTGCAGCGAAAGGTTGCCGTGAGGTTTAACAGCGAGTGTCTGTTTAACGTTTTTTGCAGCGAAAGGCTGCTATAAGTTTTGACAGCGAATGTTTATAGTTTTCTGCAGCGAAAGGCTGCTGCGAGTTTTACAGCGAGAGCTGTTA
Organism: Polydrusus tereticollis; assembly: GCA_963920685.1. Classification (NCBI taxonomy): domain Eukaryota; kingdom Metazoa; phylum Arthropoda; class Insecta; order Coleoptera; family Curculionidae; genus Polydrusus; species Polydrusus tereticollis. The sequence goes on from OY987333.1 coordinate 97,737,179, forward strand.
GGAGTTTTTACCTCTAATAAACCCTTAATGCTAAATGATAATATCTACGAAGGTAGATATTATGTGTTTTTCGATATGCCTGGGAGGTGTATATATCAGTTGTTACTTACCCGATACATTGTCTTTTTGGCTGGCCAAAAGCATTTTTTCGAGTTACCTGACTTTTCCCTTTAGAGAAGCTATTTTGTCACTCGATGATCGTTTCTTGGGTTTCATCATTTTTCTCACGTAATCAGTAACGCACGCACAAATTTAATTACCGAACAATTTTTAAAACACTAGACCGACGCGAACTAGCTAAGCGCTAAAAACATATTGAATAGGTGGTTCCAGGGCAGAAGGCAGGATCAGGGGTTTTCTTCCATACTTTAAAAACAGCGGCGCGCGCTGGCGCTAAGACATAACTACAGTGTGATCTAATTGGGATGCAACTACGCTGTATAATAGTATATTAATGTTGTACGACGAATTTAAAAATATGACACAATCTTTGAGATTGGCTGAAGGAATACAGAGATACTTTTTTCTTTAAAAAATTAAATGCGTGTTTCAAAGTTAATACATATCGTCGCTACTATTTTGTGAAAGCGGGAAATGGGTATGGCAGATACATTTCATGACGCCGACCGTCACCCTAGGAGGGGCTCCCTCCCGAAATGTGTGTACGTTTCCTCCCGAAATCCCAAATTTGAACCACAAATCAAAAAGTCATACCGAAATCTATGAATTCCCTACCGATTTCGTTGAAAGGCCATATTTCAACCGAGATCCATGGGAGATTTCGCCGAAATCATAATCGCCTTACAATAAGATTCTCTCAAATTTTTTTTCGCGTGCATTATTACTACTTGGTTCAATTTTCCTCTGGACCTACTTCAGTATTTTGCACTGTTTCTGCCGTTACTTGCTAGAATTCTATGATAAATGCAAAGAAAAGTAAAACACACTGTTTACGAATTCCACTATATTAAAAACTTTATTTTGTTATTTACAAAATTCAACTAGTTTCGCTGGCACTATAGCTTTTTCAAGGATGAAAAGAATCTAAAGTTCAATGGGGTGCATGTTTCGGGTTTTCTGGTAATTACTGTAAATAGGGTATTAAAATAACGTTAACAATAGGATCTATTTAGGTCTCTATGGCAATTCAATAAACGGTGGTAATTTTCAAGTTTATTAATTTGAAGGGAGTCTAACAGGTCTAATTTGAATAAAACTAAACTTTAATGTGTATTCAGCGTATAATTCTTGGGGAAGTTCAGCCAAGCGCTTTCGGCTCAACACTGAGTCATCATCAGGGCTTAGGCTCTACAAGAGAATAGTACAAATTGACAGGTAAAAAAGTTCTCATTATGTAAAACTTAAATACTAAAATCAAGTTGTAAAATTAAGGTGTAAAAACATTATACGAAAAGTTTGGTTATTTTAAAGTTCTTTAAAAACACAAACCATAACGTTGCGCTGTAAATTAACATCACAAAACTAGCATGTTTCATTGTTACATAAATAGACTTCTTAATATTCCCATGACAAAAGGAAACTACCAGAACGAAGTAAATATATTAAAACAAATAGCTTTCAATAACAACTACGACCCAAATATGATAGATAGGTACCTTGATTTCAAGAACAAAATGGAGAAGAATTAGAAACGAGTTATACCCTCTTCCCATTAGGATTGATAAAAAATACGTTGCTATACCTTTCCTCGATCAAAACACCAATTCTAACATTAAACAAATACTTACACAATCAATCCCAAATCTCAGTGTTTCCTTCAAAACCAAAAACAGTCTAGCAACACACATTGTAAATTCCAAAGATAAAATTGAACATCTTTCTTAGAGTGGTATCTACTAATTAAATTGTAATTCTTGCAACAGTACGTATATTGGTCGTACTTTTAGACCATTAAGGACCCGTATAAAAGGACACCTTTCGAGATCCTCTTCTGCTTTTGGCCAACACCTCAAAATTTCTAATCATACTTTTAGTCCCTCCTCTAATTCAAAGATTATTCATGATATATCTTCCAAAAATTTCAACAGACTCGATTTTATGGAGGACATAGAGATTAATAAGGAATTACTGGACAATTGCCTTTGTTTAAATACACAAGTTAATCTAAACAGAAGTTACATTCCTTTACACAGACGCCTTCTGAATTAATTTATTTTTTAAAATTTCAATATTCTCTAACCTTAACAATTTTCAAATTGCTTTTTACTCTCAACAACGTCAACAATGTCATTTCAATGACAATATACAAATTTAATCTTTTTCAAACTTAGAACCTTTTTTGTTTAGGGCTTTGTAATTTTGGTTTCAATATTTAGTCTCCAAGTCTTTCCACACTTGGCACCTATTTATTTATATATTTATATTTTATTTTTTTTTAGATTTGACGCTTTAATTAATTTTTTTTGTCATGTTTTTTGATGTATGACTATGCATAGGTAATGTCTATTTCTGTTTTAAATGTTTATATTGTACTCAAAGGCTGAATCCATATAGAAATTGTATTTCTCTGGATTATATAAATAAAGATTATTTACATTTAAATAACCATCAAATTTCGACTCAAGACCACGTTCCACGTGGAGTAAAAATATATGAAAAAGAAAAGAAAAACGATGGTTAATTAACAGAAATTTAAAAAGTGGTTTGTCCCAGTTGTTCGTCTTTTACAAATTTACGTGTTGATTGTTTTTACATAATAAGTTTTTTACATTGTGCTGTTGATGGCTCACTCGAAAAAAGTTAATTTTGTCAATGAAGTTTCCTGTTTCCTGACAAAGTGAGTAAAACTCAAAAAATACATTTTATGTTATTTCTCAAAACAAATTTTCAACAACTAAAATAGGTATAACTCAACTGATTTCACACAAATTTATATCAAATTTCTAACAACGACATTTTCAAATAAATTTTTACAAATTGGATTTTCCTCGCTTTTAGGAAGCACTGAAGGTGGCCTAGGGCCGAAAGCGCTCTGCTCTTTTAAATTAATTTTTCAAGATTATACACTTAATACAAAAAATGACTGTTGTTCCCTTTTACTTGATATATTGTGAATTAACTTGGAATCTAAATTAAATTAATTGAAGGAAAAAAACTTAAATTTTAGAGACTCAATAAAAAGCTCAACAACTTGTTAGAGGCAAAAGGGAGACAACAATCAACAGAAAAAGTAATATCTCAACACAATTTTCATGAGAGAATCATCATCACTCGAAAACTTTTCTGCCGAAATTGACTCCCTAATTGATAGGTCTACAGATAATAATGAAACTAAAAATATTCTTAAGACAGAGTGCTTTCTCATTTTACAAGAACATCTCAAAAGATTGAAATCATCCCCTCATCACAACACTTATTGTGTTGTCTGGAGCTTAGGGGAATCAAACACCTTTTCGTTAACAACCATTTATTACACTTAAGACATAAATTGTATAGGAACGATCACTTTTTTATTGGCTAACAAACATGGCTGTTGATCACATTGAACCTTTAACTCTGACTGCCCTTTCTACCCTTGTGGACCGGTTGGAAAGAGAATCTTATGCGTCATGTGCGCGCGCTTTGACTATGACATTTCCTGACTATATGGTGAATGTACCCGAGACATTACACTTATAACAAAACACTCAAAGATCTGAAGGAGAAGCTGGATCTAGAAAACATTATGATCTCAAAGGCGAACAAGGGTAATTGTATTGTCATAATGTACGAGGCTGATTATATTGCCAAGGTGGAACAGTTTTTAATTGACAATGGCTTCGCCATATTACTAAATAACCCACTAAAATAAGTTTATTCAAAAAACCAAAACCTATATAAAAATGTGCAAAGATATCGTTTTTGAATATTACAATAAACAAACAAAGATTTTACCACCAAGCAACCCCTCTATCCCTAGATTATATGTTCTGCCAAGAATTCACAAAATGGGCATACCCACGCGTCCCGTCGTTAGTTTTATCAATACCCCTGCATCTAACTTATCCAGTTTTTTTGAATAATCTACTTGGTGACTTGATCAAGGTAGGCAGTCCGAAATATACCAATCTTTTTACCTCCATTCCTAAAAATAAGACCGTTCCTATAGTAGTTTATTAACGTTAAATAATGAAGAGGTGGAAAGAAGACCAATTTCCTTACTTCACTTGGTTTCCGTTTATATCAAGATTTTTTCATTTTTAATAATAAATACTACTCTCAGGCCTGGCAATGGGTAACCCCCTCTCACCACTATTAGCGGACCTATTTCTTGATAACTTAGAAGGCACCCACATTACCCACATTCCTCAGCTAATGGAGAAAAGGGAACTGCTTTCGTGGTTTCGATACGTTGATGACTGTTTTGCGCTGGTCTCCGGTAGCGAGACTAATACTAATTGAATACTTTCATTTCTCAACTCTTTACACAATCATATTAAATTTACTGTAGAAATTGAAGAAGACTTACATTCAAAATTTACCGAAAAGATACACAAACTGACCATATCATACCTTCACATTCCAACCACCCTTTCATTCACAAAATGGCTTCATTGAGATGTTACATACACCGATTTCTTAACATTCCTATGTCTGAAGAAGACCACAACCACGAAATCGATACCACTAAGCAAATTGCAGTCAACAATGGTTACACAACTGAACTGGTTGATAATATTACGAAGAAAATTATATCCAAGAAAAACTTGGCAACTGCTTACCACCCTACAAAAAACACTACTCCTTCCAAATATGTCTCTCTTACAAAGGTCATATATCCAAGCAAATCGCTAAAGTCTTTACCAAGAACCTCGACAACGTCAAAATCTTGTTTAAATCTAAGAACAGCTTACAATCGCACCTAGTTAAAAATAAACAAAAAATACCTCATCTACAACAGATTGGTGTTAACAAATTATCTTGTGGTAACTGCCCAGCCTCTTACATTGGCAAGACAACCAGAAAGCTTGAGACCAGAATTAAAAAACACCTTAAAAGGCCAGCTACCTCAGTATTTGGTCAACACATCAAATTCAACAATCATAACTTTTCCCCCACAACAAATAGTAAACTATTACATCAATTCAAAAATAACAACTTCAGAGAAATGGACTACATAGAAGACCTCGAAATACACAGAGAGTCGATAGAATGTCCTTCTTCATGTTTAAATCTACGGTTCAATGAGGTAAACAACAGAAACCCTATCTTTAACTTATTCAACTAGTTTTCAGTTTTTCTTCATTAATTTAATTTAGATTCCAAGTTAATTTACAATATATAAAGTGTTTTACAACATTTCAGTACACCACTGGAGTTTAGACTCCTCCCACTTTTATCCTGCTATCTATTGTTCGGGTCTCAGAATTTAAGATCCTAAATCTAAATAACCCGCATTGAATAACACAATTGTGGAGTTTGCTGGCTTTCTTTTACTTTTTCCTTTTCTGAATATTAATAATAATTGTATCCTTGATTGATAATTTATCGTGTTTGTGTACTTTTATAGTTGGATTTTCGATGTTCTCCACGTCTACGTCATTACTCGCGACTTTGATCATTTTACGCCTGACATCTGTCTTCTGTCAATGTTTAATGAAAAAACAACTTTCCAATAATGATGCGAAAAGGCAAATTCCCGAATCGATATTTTCCTACTTTAAAGGACCTCTGACTATGACGTGTGAGTATTCCGAGGATATTTTGTGATGTTAATTTGCAGCTAAACGTTATGATTTGTGTTTTTAAAGAATTTTACAATAACCAAACTTTTCGTATAATGTTTTTACACCTTAATTTTACAACTTGATTTAAGTATTTAAATTTTACACAATGAGAACTTTTTTACCTGTCAATCACCTTTTTTAAGAAAAGCAATTTTGGTAAGATGTCCCTTCAGTTTGTACTATTCTCTTGTAGAGCCTAAGCCCTGATGATGACTCAGTGTTGAGCCGAAAGCGCTTGGCTGAACTTCCCCAAGAATTATACGCTGAATACACATTAAAGTTTAGTTTTATTGTCATACACAGCGTACAAACCGACATTCCCCAGGTCTAATTTTGTTCATTTCTTCTCTGTGTGTAATATTTTAAAGTATGGGTCAAAATTATAATTGGTTTCTATTAAATGGTTAGCATAATTGAAATTGCTTTTTGACTTGATGCAGCTTGAATAATGTTCTTTTATTCTCTTAGCTGTAGATTAGTGTAGATCTCTATTTCCAGTTAGATTTTCTTCGAAATTAAAGAGCCCAATCAAATGGTGGCCTAAAACATTTGTGTTTTGGAAATTAAAGAGCTCAATCAAATGGTGGCCTAAAACATTTGTGAGACTAGTAATCTAAGGATTTATTCCAAATTGCCTATAATGGTATATAACCTCACATTAAATCCAAATCTTGTTTTTAATCGCCATTCTCCTAAATTATCCGGATTTTCTCTATAACAGTAGTGATGGTTATTTTTATTGAATATTCCACCATTTCTAACTCGCACTTCGTCTGTCTAAAGAACTTTAGATTAAAAGTCAAGTATTTCTTGGCTCTCATACTAAATGTTTAATTTTTTGCTATGAAGCTGATCAGAGAAAGATCGCTGATTCGGTCAGACATTTAAAGTAATGTTCCTGTATATGGTAATATTGCTGACAAATTAACTGGTACGATTAATATACCTTAAAATTGTTTTTCTCTATTATAGCATTGGCGAACATCAAGATTGCAGACTCCAGATCCAACAGCAGCGTGACATTCTGGTTAGTCAGAAACTTAATGTGAACGTTGAGAATGACTTGGGGATATTTCGACAAAGGAATGTATACAAATATTGCCTTCGTAAGGGTTCAGGAAAAGTTAAGTTTAAATGTGATCAGTGTGATTATCGAAGCATTCAGAAAAGTCATTTAAAGACGCACCTTCTCCGACATAAGGATCCAGAGGAAGTTAATATGTTTAAATGTAGTCAGTGTGATTATCGAAGCATTCAGAAAAGTAATTTAAAGACGCACCTTCTCCGACATAAGGACCCGGAGAAAGTTAATATGTTTAAATGTAGACAGTGTGATTATCAAAGCATCCAGAAAGGCCATTTAAAGATGCACCTTCTCCGAGATATGGATTCAGCGGAAGTCGATATGTTTAATTGCGATCAATGTGCATATCAAACAAGGTATAAAAATCGTTTGGGGGTACACCTTCTTCAACATAAGGATCCAGAGAAAGTTAATATGTTTAAATGTAATCAGTGCGATTATCAAAGCATTCGGAAAGGTGATTTAAAGAAGCACCTTCTCCGACATAAGGATCCAGAGAAAGCTAATATGTTTAAATGTAGTCAGTGTGATTATCAAAGCATTCGGAAAGGTGATTTAAAGAAGCACCTTCTCCGACATAAGCATCCAGAGGAAGTTATTATGTTTAAATGTAATCAGTGCGATTATCAGAACATTCAGAAAAGTAATTTAAAGGCGCACCTTCTCCGACATAAGGATCCAGGGGAAGTCGATATGTTTAATTGCGATCAGTGTGCCTACCAAACAAAGTATAAAAATTGTTTGGGGATACACCTTCTTCAACATATGGATCCGAAGGAAGTTAATATGTTTAAATGTAATCAGTGCGATTATCAGAACATTCAGAAAAGTAATTTAAAGGCGCACCTTCTCCGACATAAGGATCCAGGGGAAGTCGATATGTTTAATTGCGATCAGTGTGCCTACCAAACAAAGTATAAAAATTGTTTGGGGATGCACCTTCTTCAACATAAGGATCCAAAGGAAGTTAATATGTTTAAATGTAATCAGTGCGATTATCAAAGTATTCGGAGAAGTAATTTAAGGGCGCACCTTCTCCGACATGAGGATCCAGAGGAAGCTACTATGTTTAAATGTAGTCAGTGTGATTATCAAAGCATTCGGAAAGGTGATTTAAAGAAGCACCTTATCCGACATAAGGATCCAGAGGAAGTTAATATGTTTAATTGTAGTCAGTGCGAATATCAATGCATTCAGAAAAGTGATTTAAAGGACATAAGGCATAAGGACCCGGAGAAAGTTAATATGTTTAATTGTAGTCAGTGTGATTATCAAAGCATTCGGAAAGGTGATTTAAAGAAGCACCTTCTCCGACATAAGGATCCAGAGGAAGTTAATATGTTTAAATGTAATCATTGCGATTATCAGAACATTCAGAAAAGTAATTTAAAGACGCACCTTCTCCGACATAAGAATTCAGGGGAAGTCGATATGTTTAATTGCGATCAGTGTGCCTATCAAACAAAGTACAAAAATCGTTTGGGGATACACCTTCTTCAACATAAGGATCCAAAGGAAGTTAATATGTTTAAATGTAATCGGTGCGATTATCAAAGCATTCAGAGGAGTAATTTAAGAGCGCACCTTCTCCGACATAAGGATCCAGAGAAAGCTAATATCTTTAAATGTAGTCAGTGCGATTATCAATGCATTCAGAAAACTGATTTAAAGATTCACGTTCTCCGGCATAAGGATGCAGGGAAAGTCGATATGTTTAAATTTGCGGTCAATATCTGAGGTCATTTAAGCTATTGCGAATTAAATGAATTGGCATCAAATAATTAATACTTATATAACACTATCACACTTAAGATTTTATTTTTGACAAGTTTTGTATTATTTTGGCTAATTAATATTTTTTCTTCTCCAGTTATGTTCTCCTTTATTTAATTTAGCTTTTGTAATTACTGTTGGATTTTTACGTCTGTTTTTTCTATGAGTACCTGTCGTATGAGTTTTTCTACCTAATAGTGTTCTTGACATCGACACACTGTTATAGAAATTATCCATAAATAGATGATGACCTTTATCTAAATATGGTCGCATCAAGTCTAAAACAAGAGTCTTTAATTTTGAAAGACCTTCGTCGTTATCAGATTTTCCACAATAAATCTGAGTATTCAAAACGTAGCCATCTGTAGAGCATAATTCATTAAATTTGATACCATATCTTGCTTGTTTTCCTTAAATATATTGACGAAAAGATAATCGTCCTCGAAATAGAAGTAAGGACTCATCAAGAGATAAGTTCTCAGGAGGGTTATATGCATTTCGAAAGCTAGCTAACAAAACATTCAACAGGGGGTTAATTTTAATTAACCTGTCATTTCTAGCAATATTTTGGCCATAATTGCAGCTAAAACATCGCAATAGTTGTTCAAACCTTCTTCCTGATAAGATATTATGGAAAGCTGGATGATAATATAGAGCTTGAAAGCTAAACATTTTACGCAATGAAGGAAACTTTATTTGTCCTTGTAGCATACATAATGCTAAAAATACTTTTAGCTCATTCATTTCAATTGGCTTAATTGCTGACGTTCTGCAATTTTTTGCATGAGGGCGCGATGTACTTTGAAGAATTTGTGCATATTCGTTCATGGATTTGAGCAGCATATCCATTATTTCGTTGCTCCACAATAAACTAAAAAACTTATATCTGGACTCTGGACAGGAGTCTCTATCTCTTCTCTATCCTCCATACTTAAATCTGGTACTGGTCCCTCAGTTTCATTTTCTGCAGAAGAGGCATCACTAGATGCAGAGTAGTTTGGATCACGGATATCGTCATCACTGCTAAAAGGCTCATCATCAGTTTCTGTTTCACCAGAGCTTACTTCATCCATCATTTTGCACAGCCTTGCTTCTTCTTTAGAATCCATATCTGACAATCTCTGAAATACGACTTACCTAAATAATATATACCCACAAAAAAAATTATGAAATTTCATAGAATTAGCAACAAGAAAAATGCCTGTTATTTGTCTGTCATAAGAATACATTTTATATACAGTGTTTAGGCATATAAACATTATTTGCCCAATTTTGTATAGACGCCCTGTATATATGAATTTAATTTGCATGTTCATACCAATTTTACATAACAAAAAAGAAAAAAGAAAGTCATAATCTAAAAAAAAACTACGCTGTAAACCTACCATACGTACGTTGAACATAACCTAAATATCAAATTATTATGTGTTCAACAAATATTAGGCATTATTGAAGATATAAATCTAGTTAAAACATCACCATTTTTGACTGCCATCAGAAAACTTATTATAACACATAGGTAACCGGACACAATGATACAATACGTTCACATAAAATACTGGTAAAATTGCACTGTTTACATTGTACACATTTAATCCTTATTTCAGAGACATACACGGACAAATTTCAAAATATAAGTAGTTCTTCTGGGACAGTAAGCCTGCCCGACATGTAATATCCTTATATTACTCGACGTTGATCGACGCCGTGTGCTCAGTGATAGTTTGAAATAGGACGTCGTACAACGTCGTGTCCCTGCAAGTCGGACGTCGTACGACGTCATGTCCGCGAACGTGTTAAGATCAATTTCTCTTAGCCCAGTATGTATAGTATGTAGAAGTTTGTGGTGAAGTAGTAATGAAAAATGTTTAATAGAAGGAAGACTACATATACACCCTCAACTGAATCCTCTTCATTCATTGTGTGTTGCAACGGGACACATTAAATATAATTATATTACTAAACCAATTTATATAGAAATGTTGCAGATAATTTCTGATAGAGAACCCTAAACTATATTAGGAAAGGGTATAAGGTTAATAAAATACATATATTTCTAAACATGTTGTGTTTTATTTTCAAATGAAAAATTATACAAATTATAAACATTTGTTAATGCACAAATGCAATATTCTTCTTTATGAGAAAAGCACGTTGGTCGATCAGGTTTAAAAGTTGGATACAACTCCAGTCCAATAACTGGCTTACAACTGTATCTTTGGATAATGTCAAATTTTTCCTTCCCTTTCACACAAACTAGATCACTTTTAGCTGATAAATAAAGACTTTACTATATCTGAAAATTTGTGTAGAGGTGTAAAACCATAGTCCCATGGAATGTAGAGCTGATTTTGCATTACAACCTTATGCAAATCTGGTGATAGAAGATCAATTTTGTATGGCTTCTTAAAAACATAATATTACTGACATGATGGCCATCATATGCCGCAAGCTCCTTAGTAATAAATATTTTATTTTTAATTTTAAATCCTTGAATATCGATAAAAGTAGTCATAGTTATATCTTCAAATATTCAAACTTCTTAAACATCCGTCGTTTAATAAGTTAACAATAATTTTTAATTATGCACCTTAGACTCATTAAATCTTTGATGTGTTGATTCAAAAGCGTTAAATATTTTATCTTTATAATAGTCTCTTCAATACTGAAGTTAATGTATAAAATGAAATTGTTATATAGAAATATTTGCACATGCTCATTAAAGCGTTTAACTATTTAAGTTAGGGGGCTATAACTAAATATTTTGTCATGTAACACTAGACAATAAGGGGATACATCGTCTTTAAGATCCTTATGTAACTCAAATTCTACACTCATAACAAGAGGGCCCGTTTCAATCGAATCCTTTTGGTGTGAGCAATCAATATATGTTATGGGGGCATTATTTCGAAATCCACTGGCAGAAAAAATTGGTTTAGGTGATAGTCCGTAATACGACCTAGAAACTGCGAAAATATGTCATATAATAATGAATATTGATTTTTATCAAAGTCTAAGAAAAGAGCATTGTATGGATATCTTTCAGAATTAAAATACCCCTTAATGTTTCGCAACTTAATATCGATAAATCTACTTATATCGGTTGTAGCTTTATCTCTTAAATTCTTTTGGAAACATATCGCCACATGTCGAGGGGTATTCACTCTGGTTAAAGTTTTTACAGGCCAATTATGACGACTCGTTTTTGTTAATTCCCAACTTCTAAATGCGATTAGTATATTTGTATTTTTAATAATAACGTTCGTTAACTCTATTTCTTGGGGGATAGCTACTGATTTATGAAGTACATTACAAGTTAGTTTTGTAAGCACAGTTTTAGGAACTTCATCAGCACTATTAACAGTTGCGTTTTTATCTGAATTATCTCGAACTAAAATAAGCTCTTGTTTAAAATATTTTACCGAATTAATTCATTTTATTTTGTGTATACAAAACCAATTTGAACAGCGTAAAAACTAGTGAGGTCGGCATTGCGGCGCAGCATTTAAATTATAATAATTATAAAAACTTATTCCCATTAATTTTTATATAACTACACGGATCTATTTTTTTAAAATAAACAATATACAGTGTGTCTCGCTTTTCATGAAAACACCCTAATATCTCAGTTATTAATAATAAGATTTTCTTGAAATTTTGGTGGCAGTTGTATGTTGGAAAAATGAAATATTTGTCATACTGAACATTTTTATTTACCATTGGCGTGCGGTGTTGGTGGGGTGAAAAGGCCTTTTTTTTTTAAATAGGATATTAGGGCTTATTTTAGATAACTGTTTCTATCAGATTTAGAATCAGCATCCCCAAAAACCCCTTAATTCTTATTTTCAAAATCTCAAGAGCTGATTTTAGCAGAAAAGAAAGTCTTGTTTTAATAAATTATTTATTTGTAACTGTGCTAACAAAATTACGTTCTTTTAGATTCTTGTGTTTTCAACATAACTACCTTCTAAAACAATACACTCTTCAACAATTCTTCTTAAACGTACATTCACTTTTCTTTAAGTTTGGTAAGTAATTTTCTGACACGCTTGCCTAGTTCTAATGCAAAGTTCCTCTCTATTACGCGGCCGAGTAGCATACACTTTATTTTTCAAGTGCCCCCACAGAAAAAAGTCATAAGGGGTAATATCCGGCGATGTTGGGGGCCATGGCTCTAAAGGAGAATTTCTACCTATCCACTTCATAGGGAAAGATGCATTTAAAAAGTTCCTAACTATCATAGAATAATGTGCGGGGGCACCATCTAACTGAAAGATTAAGTTTTGTCTCTGTGCTAAAGGCAATTCCATGAGAAAATTATAAAAATAATTTAGTAAAAAATGTAGAAAATTTTGTCCGGTCAAGTTATCCAGGAAAAAAGGGCCAACAATTCGTTCGTTAAATATGCCACACCACACGTTCACTTTTTCACTGTACTGGTTTTTACAATTAATTGCCCAACTCGGAAAACCTACAATTTTGACTAGATAGGTACCACACCGTTTGTCGTAAACGTTGCCTCGTCAGTAAACATAATGTTCTTTAGAAAAAGTCTGTCGTTAAGATAGTTACCTTGCAACCATAAGCAAAATTCAAACCGCCGCTCAAAATCACGATTTAACAGAGTGTGTAGAAATTTTGGTTTAAATGCCCTAATCCTATTGCGTTTCAAACACCTCCATACTTTGTTCATCGTTAAATTGAGTATCCTCGCAACTACCTTTATACTACCATTTGGGTTGTTTCGAAATTCTGCTAAAATACGTTCGTCGTCTGGATAATGTCTTGATTTAAATTGTACCTCCTTGGTCTTATCTTGAAAACCGCTCCAGTCCTTGCGAACAATCTGTTGATTTTGGCAACGGTATCGTGAGTAATTGGTGCTCGATCCTGATGCCTTTCATTGAATATTTCAGTAACCTGACGCGTAGATCTTTCATTGTTACCAAATAAGTGGATAATTTCTACTTTTTCTCCAATTGTTGCTTCACTTATTGACAATTCGTACGAATTACTTAATGTCAAACAAAAACTTTTTGTTTCAAAGCACTCTTTGCTTAATTTGTTTAAAAGCAAAACAGGTCATCATGCCAACGGTAACAGAGCGCGCGTATCTTAGCAAAATTTTGAAAAAACCTAAATCGTAATTAGGGTAATTGAGATTTCGAAAATATGAATTAAGGGGTTTTTGGGGATGCTGATTCTAAATCTGATAGAAACAGTTATCTAAAATAAGCCCTAATATCATTTTCCAAAAAAAAACCTTTTTTACCCTACCAACACCGCACGCCATTGGCAAATAAAAATGTTCATTATGTCAAATACTTCATTTTTCCAACATACAATTACCACGAGAATTTCAAGAAAATCTCATTGTTAATAACTGAGATATTAGAGTGTATTCATGAAAAGCGGGACACACTGTATAGTAGAGTGATGATAAGAAAACACTTACCCGTTTATCATTATATTTTATTTCCTGCAAATTTGATAGAAAGTCGAAATTCACCATTCGAATTTTCAGAGTTTGAATCCGTATTTGGGGATATAATAGTGGCATCAATTGCCGGTAAAATCCAATATTTACCCTCGTTCTTTATGACATGCTGGACACATTTCATCCAACATACCACTATCGTTTACTTCATCAACAACTGTGCTAATATTTCCAAGTACCTACAATAGCATTATCAGTTGGGGATTGGTTATAAAGTCTGTGCGTTTTAAGAAGTCCGATATCGGATTAAATCACCAAGGGATGTTATCGCTTTTAAAACAGTAAGTCGGTTAAGTTACAATATCTTCGCACCTTCGCTATACTTGATCACACCGAACATCCCACTGGTTTACTGTATTCTATTACTGCGCGAAATCAGAGGTTTCAAAACAAAATTATCTTAGAATTACGCGTTGAGCATAAATAATAATTAAATAGATAATTAAATTATTTTGCTATTATTATAGTTAAATCTATATAATAATCGCTATTTTCCAAGAACCAATTAAAATTTGCTCAAGTACGGGATGGTTAAATATGTTAAAGATTTTGCCAGGTATACACTTTTCCGATAATGACATTATTTTGGGATTATTATAATTAAATCTTCATAATAATTACTATTTTCCAAGAAATAATTAAAATTTGCTGAAGTCCGGGGTGGTATGTTCTACTTTATTTTAAATAAGTAGTTGTGCTTTTCACTTTTAGTTTGTTTCTCATTGTGTGTGAATTAAAATCAGTTATTAAGCAAAGTTATGGAAAATGTTCAGCAAGGTGGCACATCGCCTAGAAGGCATTTATCTCCAGGTGAACGCCGTTTGGTATTACAAGTGGAACGTTATTTTACTTTAGAAAAAGATACCTCGGGCCCGTTAGAGTCTGTTTTGGCAGTGCAAAAACGAACGTCTGATGCTTGTGGCATTTCAGAGAAGACCTTAAGAAGACTTCGAAAAAAGAGTGAAGAGGATTTGGACAGACCATATAAAAGGGTTCGACTCCATTCAAAAACCTTGGATTTATCCCAAGGGATAAAACTCTCTATTAGGAATATTGTTTATATGTATAAAGCCAAGGAATATGTTACCCTCAAAGCTATTCTTGAAAAGATAAAGCAGAAAAAACTTTGCGATATTGGAACTAACAGTTTGTCCATCATCTTAAAACATATGGGTTTCAAATATAAAAAAACGAACAACAGAAAACTGCTTTGCGAGCTGTCCAATGTTGTTTCGAAAAGATGGCAATTTTTAAGGGATTATTTAAACAACAAAAAATCGGAATTGTCAAGACAAATTGTTTTTCTTGACGAAACATGGGTATTTGTAAACGGAACTTCAACAAAAACGTCTTGGCAGGATGATTCAAACCATTGTTATTCAAGTACCCGTGCAAGTAATGGAAATAGGTATATTATATTACATGCTGGTAATGAAGAAGGTTTTGTTTTAAATGCCAGTTTGATATTTTCATCAACAAAAAAAACTGATGATTATCACGGCAATATGGATGCTGAAATTTTTGAGCATTGGTTCGAGGAAAAACTTTTGAAAAGTTTAGAAAAACCTTCCTTAATTGTTTTAGACAATGCCTCTTACCATACGAGACTCGAAGAGAAATTCCCTACAAGCAGCTGGAAAAAGGAAGAAATAAAAGAGTGGTTGTCAAAGAAAAACATAAACCATGAAAATTTATATTTAAAAAGTGAACTTTTAAGCAAGTGTAAAGAGCAGTCATTTAAAAAAAAGTATGTTGTTGACGAATTAGCCCTCAAATATGGACATCAAGTTTTGAGATTGCCGCCCTACCATTGTCATTACAACGCAATTGAATTGGTATGGGGTATTAGCAAGAACTATTATGACAAACATGCCTGTAAAAATATCGGTAAGCCTAGCGTATAAAGTTATGGGAGGAGGCGCTCAGCCAAGCGGGCAAAGAAGAATGGCGGAAATGCATTTAACACACAGAAAAAAATATTTTTGAATCTTATGAGACAGAACAGGTTATAGACGAAGTAAGACCGTTAATTATTACGAATGATGATGATGATGATGTTGATTCTGATGAGTCTGAAAGCATGGGTGAAATTTCAAATGCAGAGGAAGACTACTTTTAGTAGTACCTATCTACAAGTAGGTACGTTCTGTCGCAAGATTACAAAATCGGTTCTTTTTAGAACCAAAACTTTATAAAAAAGAATTCGTAAAACTAATTTGTCTGAATACTACAAAAGCTAAAAAATTATTATTTTTCTTTACCTAAACTAATTTTTTATTTACTTTAAATTATTTTATTTAGAAAATGTAATTCATCAACATCCAAAATTACCTTCAATATAATTTATTGTTTGAGAGCCACCGACATAATGCTCAAGAGGTTTTATGGCTTAGCGGACTTCTTAAAACGCACAGACTTTATTTTCTCAGTTTGTTCTTGACTGCAGTCCAAATCATCTCGATTGGATTAAATACACAGTAATAGGGAGGGGGAGGCATAAAATAGTATGATCATGTGCTTCGCATACTTTGTCGATTACATATTCCTTTTTAAAGTTCTCTTTCTTTATAGCTTTCAATAACACCTTTTTTGTAGCATTTTGAGGAATTTCCATGTTTCTTCTTTCCAAGAATTTAAGATTTTCATCCTTCTTTG
The DNA here is from genome assembly GCA_963920685.1 of Polydrusus tereticollis. Lineage (NCBI taxonomy): Eukaryota > Metazoa > Arthropoda > Insecta > Coleoptera > Curculionidae > Polydrusus > Polydrusus tereticollis. Next base: position 97,753,914 of record OY987333.1, read on the forward strand.
TGCTACTGTTAGGAAGTTTGTTGTGTAGATGCGAATGATAGGATGCATTGTCCATAACAATGACAGAGTTAGGGAATAGATTTGGCAACAATTGTTCAATAAACCACTTTTCGAACAGACTGACGCATGGCTGTTATATCTTCATGATAGTCAGCCGATGAGTGCTTTATATTTTTAACCGACAATAGTGAAGCGCTAGGAACAAACCGTCTATTACTGCCTGCGTGTAGTATGATAACTTGTTTACCACGAGAACAAGGTCCATTTAGTGTGCACTTATTACTATCATCCACATATATACACTATCACCCTTTTCAAGTGGCGATACACCTGAATTTTACGTGAATATTCTTGCCGCCATGCTACGATACGAGCTCTTTTTTGTTTTACGAAATGGTCGATGATAACTCCTGCTCTAATCACAAATCCTTTTTAATATTTTATTTTGTGAAACCCCACGACTTTCACTTTTTCAGCAGGTGTGAACATTTAAAATAAGTCTCTGGGTTTGAACATATAAAGGCACACACCGACGCGGCCACGGTAGCGGTGGCGGCCGCAGTGGCGATCATATTAGCGGTCGGGCGTATTCACACCAAAGCGGTGAGTGGAGCTGTAAGGTAGTTGCCATTTACAGAGTTTATGTATACGAAAATATATTTTTAAACGTCCAGGTTTCTTTTTTATTTCTATTATTTGATAGTATGATAGACGATGTGGAAGGAGATCGAGACTTTGTTACTATTAGCTCTTTGTCCCACACTTTGTTTTTAGCCCTTATATTTTTATAATTTAGATGTCTTGAATCAAAAAATACCTATGGTATATAATTTAACATTTTCTATTAATTCTATTTTTCTTCTATTTATTTCTATTATATTATTTGCCATTACTACTGTCACTTCCCGCAGTCAAAGTTGACAAGTTGTATTTGACCGTCACCGCATATCAGAACGCTGCACTAGGCCGCTGGATCTAGACCTGCCCGCGCTGGTATGATTTCATTCATTTATTTTTATGTGTTTAGATTGGCCGCCACCGCTACCGTGGCCGTGGCCGCGTCGGTGTGTGGAGGCCTTGAGTTTGTATTTCAAAATTCCGACGGCTCCGCCATGGAATCGGCTTTCACCTTGTCATTATCAGAAACATCAAAAGGTCTCCACAACGCCATCTTGATTAAATATTTAATTAACAACAAGAACGGTAACAATAACAAAACAATTTAGAAAATCACGACACTCAATAACAACAGTAACAACAGCAACGGCAACAACAACGGTAACAACAACAAAATAACTTAGAAAACACTACCCTCAGGCACACTCTTAAGATACTTTCTTAAATTTCTAATAACGAAGAATAAACTAAATTCACTTCCTCCTATTTTAATAAATTAAACCACACCAATTTTAGGGACAACAACGAAAAAAAATGCAGAGGAACAGATACTTTTTAGGCATTATTTTATTTTGGTGTTCACCAAAATTATTTCATCGACTAGAAGCGGCCGGTTGGGGACGCGTGGGCGAGAAAAAATTCATACGAGGTCTAATCATCATAAAATTAGGTAATTTTTATTTAAAATTTAGTGGTAAACTTAGGAGACCCGGTGCTTGACTCTTTTTTTAGCTGTTTGGATTGACTATACATTGATGTACAATAAAATGGTATAATTATCACGAAGTTAGAGAGAGGTTTTAATTTTATTGCGGTATAGTCGCATTAGAGAGGTAAAAAGTTGGGGTAAAATTAATGTTGAGAAATGAAGGTAGAAAGTGGTAAAGTTGACATTGTAGAAACATTATTGTATAGTCCGCCTTATGAGTCTGTGGCTACGATGGCTGAGGAGAAGAAACGAGGTAAAAGGCATAAAAAAGTCAGGTTTAACTGTAGCGGCATAAGCGTGCGGTGCCTCGTTTCATATAAATATTATATAAGTTAATAAACTAAATTTATTTCCTCTTATTTTAATAATTAAACCACACCACTGTCCACTCTTGGTGGCAATAGGTAAAAAGAAAGCAGTGTAACACATATTTTTTAGGCAATATTATGTGTTATTTATTTTTATTTTTATTTAAAATTTATTGATAAACTTTGCAGACCCGGTACATGAGTCTTTTCTTTATTCGCATTCCTTCTATAGCCACGGAACCGTAAGGCCGACTATATTAGTTAGAGTATTGATGTGAAATAAAAGCATCAGATGATCGAGAAATTAGGGAAAATTTTTTTTAATGTTGGTATGGTATAGTAGAGTTAAAGAGATGAAGATTTATAGTTTAATTGAAATGGAGAAATGAAGGTAGAATGGGGTAAAAGTTAATATAGTTATAGTCGTTTCCATTTTAGAAAGAAGTTAGTAGAGGTCAGACTTTTATGGCATGTGCCTCTTTCTTGTTTTTTTTTATAATTTAAATGCGGCGAGATCTTTCCAACAAATTTAACTTCAAATAATAGCCTTTACAGTATTATTTCGACTTAATTTTTACATTTTGTAAAGCAATAATAATAATAAAGGTAGTTTACAATAATAACACTATGTCAGTATGTCAATACATTAATCAAATAAAATTAAGTTGGACTTTTTATCAAATCTTTTATTGTAACAATCCACACTTACATTTCAGATTTTACTATTGATGTAATTTTTTAAATATTTAATACTATAATACACAGTCGTTTAAATAGGTAAAAATAAATAACAATATTGGGATACCTTCTTGGTAACGAGAGGACGAAGGGGGGTATAAATATTGGGCTAATCAATGATGATTGACCATATTCCTTATAACATCTTTATTTAGTATAAAATCTTAAAATATTAACTATGACATATACAGCGCTGCCCAGAAGTCCGGAACAAAACTAATATAGCCTTAAACTGTAACTTTTGGGGAAAATGCTAGGACACGTCAATTTAGTTTTATATATGCTCACATTTTGACGTTATTCGTTTGTTTTTTTTATAGACATTTGTCAAATATATGACGACATCGATCTTTCTTTTTAAATGGAAACATACAGCTTGTGATACATCATTTGAAAGATATCTCGTATAGTATGCTCATACATTTTGGCGCGATTCTGTCAAGCTATTTCAAAATGGCGACTGTTAAAAGTTGAAAAAAATCCCTATTTAAATAAGCGGAAATGATAAATTATTTGTTTTTTTTACCTTTCAAGGTAAGAAATCTTCATTGTTTCACGTTCTGACATTTTGTGACATTGTGAACTTGTAAAATTAATTTAGGTATTTCCAAAGTATAATTTTCCAATTTTCTAAACAAAAATGGTTTTGTCGGAAAGGCAGCGTATCGAAGTCTTGATATTGTTAGGATGTGGAAATAAAATAAGAAGTCAAAGTGAATTGTGCACTTTATTTAATGCTAAATATCCGGAAAATCAAATTTCACAGGGCACTGTTAGTAAAATATTCCACGAATTTGATGAACATGGCACAGCAAAGGACTTGTCTAGGAATGGACGGCCACGTAATTCAGGCGGCGATGAAAAATTGGATATTGCATTATCTGTGCAGGATAATCCGCATGTTTCAACAGCTTCATTGGCTCAAAATCATGATACATCTAGAGGTACTATTGGAAAATTTTTGAAAGCAGAAAAATACCACCCTTATATTATAAAGTATGTCTTGTCCAAGAGCTTTTAGAAGATGACTATGATAGGCGTTTGCAATTTTGCGAAGAAATGATGAGACGGTGTGACGAGAATAATAGGTTTCCACAGAACATATTATTTTCGGATGAAGCTACTTTCTATTTAATCGGGGTAGTTAACATACATAGTTATCGTTTCTGGAGTCAAGAAAATCCACGATGGATATTTTAAGCGCATACTCAGCGGCCTCAGAAAGTAAATGTATGGGCAGGTATCATTAATAACCGAATTTTAAGGCCATTCTTTTTGGAAGGAAACCTCACAGCTGAGCGGTACTTGGATTTCTTAACCTTCGAGTTGAGACTTGCTCTAGCTGTAACCAACGAAGTAGATCTAGATATACCTAATGAAACAATTTGGTTTCAGCAAGATGGTGCTCCCCTGCATTTTGGTGTCAATGTGAGAAGATATTTATATCAGATATTTCAAGGTTGCTGGATTGGACGACGTGGTACAATTGAATGGCCACCGAGGTCCTCAGACTTAACGCCTCTAGACTATTTTCTTTGGGGATATTTATAAGAAAAATTTTACCAAAATAGGCCAAATAATATTGAAGATTTGAAAAACAAAATTAGATTGGAGACACATAACATAATAATAATAATAATAATAATAATAATAATAAACGTCTTTTATTTTGGAAGAAACAAAATATTATACAGGGTGTTAATTAAGTAAGTACGGAAACTTTAAGGAATTAATCCTTGATTGATTTTAAGACCGAATGTTCATATAATTATAGGTCCGCAAAAGCTCCGTTTTCGAGATACAGAGTGTTCAAATTTTAAAAAAAATTTACATTTTTCTATTATAATATTGAATGGTATCAGTTACTTCATTGAAACATGGTACACACTAATAGATATTTAGAGGCTATATTTTGCAAGTATTAAGATATTTTTAATTCAACCACGAGCGTAGATATGGGTAACATTCTTAGGATTTTCAAGCAAAAAATGGCACGCCACTGACTGTTTTAAACTTTTAAAGCCTTATCTAGTAAGCCAGGCAAGAGGTACACAAAAAGTGTCTCTTGATAATTTTTGATAGGATGAACCCTTTTCGAGAAAATTTCCTTACTCGGTTTTCATGCACGCCTATGGACAAATTTAAGTGTGAATCAAAATTGCTCAGAACCAAAAAAAAATACGAGACAGATCTTATGAAAATAAATTCAAAAACCTATGAAATCGTTTCGGGAACCGTTTGATTTTCACAATAAAAGGACATTGAAATAATTACCAAGTCATTTTTAATTTTTTTAATTAAAAAAAATAATAATTTCAACAAATAAAAACTAAAATATTTCTTAAACCAAAAGAGTAACATTTTCTTAGATTAAGTGCTGGAAATGACCACCTTCGGCCGCAATGCAACCGTCTATTCGTCTCATCATTGAATTACGGACTCTCTCGAAAATACCTGGTGTATTTTTAATTATTATACATGAATTGACTATTCGATTTCGCAGGTCTTCTTCATTTTGAACCGGAGTTTTTTACACCAATGATTTAAGGTGTCCCCATAAATAGTAATCCAATGGATTCATATCAGGCGACCGAGGAGGCCATGGTTGTGGGCCTGCTCTCCCGATCCAACGATTAGGATAAGTCTCATCCAAAAATTGACGAGCAACTAGACTGAAATGTGGTGGAGCGCCGTCGTGCATGTACCACATGCGATATCTTTCTCTAAGTGGAACTTCCTCTAATAATTGAGGTAGATCGTGCTGTAAAAACCTTTGGTATTCTTCTCCAGTAAGCCTAGGTGGAAAAAAATTAGGTCCAATTAGGTGGTCATTGACAATTCCAACCCACGTATTGACAGAAAACTTTTCTTGGAAATTATTTTCTATCATGGCATGTGGATTATCTTCGGCCCATACGTGGTTATTATGAAAATTCATAATAGAATCACGAGAAAAACAAGCTTCGTCCGTAAACAACTCTTGACTTAAAAAAATTGGATTTCTTACCACTTTACTTCGTAACCAATAACAAAAGTCTACTCTCAGAGGCAAATCCCTTGGCAATAGAGCTTGCACACGTTGCAAGTGATATGGATATAGCTGCTGATCTCTTAAAATTGGCCATACTGTTACATGGGTAATGTTCAATTCGTGCGCTATTTTTCGCGTACTGGTATCAGGGTTTCTCTCAATTTCGTTTAGAACAGCTTCTTCAATATGAATTGTTCTAACCGTTACAGGTCTCCCTATAACGACCGTAGACCTTTTAAAAGTTCCAGTCTCAGAAAGCCGTGCGTGGAGTCTTATAAATGTTCTTGCGTTAGGTACCACCCGTTGAGGAAATCTTTCATGATAGATACGTCTTGCAGCTTCAGCATTACCATGAGCCATTCCATAACAAAAATGCATGTCTGACATTTCGCTATTAGTAAATTGAACCATTTTGAACGGAAAATAATCACCGAAAATAAATTCTAAGAACGACAAATTAATAATTTAATTACCTTATAAGTAACTGTCATGCTGTTTGCCATACTGCAATAATTGTTTTTCAAAGCACACTTTGTTTAATAGAATAGTTTTCTAAAAACGGTTTTAAGTCTTAAACGCGTATGTAGTCTATTATAATTTTTCAATTTTCTTAGTTCCTAGCAAATTTTAAGAAATATTTTAGTTTTTATATGTTGAAATTATTATTTTTTTTTAATAAAAAAAATTAAAAATGTCCTTGTAATTATTTCAATGTTCTTTTATTGTGGAAATCAAGCGGTTCCCGAAACGATTGAATAGTTTTTTGAATTTATTATCATAAGATGTGTCTCGTATTTTTTTTTGGTGAGTTCTGAGCAATTTTGATTCACACTTAAATTTGTCCATAGGCGTGCATGAAAACCGAATAAGGAAATTTTCTCGAAAAGGGTTCATCCTATCAAAAATTATCAGGAGACACTTTTTGTGTACCTCTTGCCTGGCTTACTAGATAAGGCTTTAAAAGTTTAAAACAGTCAGTGGCGTGCCATTTTTTGCTTGAAAATCCTAAGAAGGTTACCCATATCTACGCTCGTGGTTGAATTAGAAATATCTTAATACTTGCAAAATGTAGCCTCTAAATATCTATTAGTGTGTACCATGTTTCAATGAAGTAACTGATACCATTCAATATTATAATAGAAAAATGTGAATTTTTTTTAAAATTTGAACACTCTGTATCTCAAAAACGGAGCTCTTGCGGACCTATAATTATATGAACTTTCGGTCTTATAAGCAATCAAGGATTAATTCCTTAAAGTTTCCGTACTTACTTAATTAACACCCTGTATACAAAAAAGTATGTGTATTAAGAAGTAATGTAAGGAAATATGTCAACACCTGGCGCAGTCTAGCTGCAGTAGCTATTCTACTGAACCAGACAGAGACACCTAGACATAAAGAAATATAATAATACTTAACAGTGTAGTAGAATATTACGTAACAACCCTAACCTATTAGATATATTTGCAATAATGAAACAAGCAATGAAAGGAGAAAAGAGTAATAAATTCAAATTATTATTAAACAATATTAAACAATAAGTAACCGTTAATATCACTGTAAATTTAAAGGAAATGACTTATATCTAGTCTTAAAAACATTAGCATTTAAGTGTAACATATCAGTGGGCAACAAGTTATAATACTTAACTGAGTTAAAAGAAAAAGAACGCTGAAACATGACGCTCCGATGATGAGGCATGGTAAGCCCGCTCGCACCTCTGATATCCCTATCGTGAACACTCCGACGAAAAATCAAACGCTCGCCAATAGAAGCAGGAGAATTAGGATTATTTATAATCTTTATTAGAAATGTGCAAACGTGAAGAACCCTCCGTCCATCCATTTTCAGCCACTTTATATCATTATATAAATGAAAAATATGGTCAAACTTTCTAATGCCGTAAACAAAACGAAGACATGCATTCTGAACCCTTTGTATACGTGATCTGCTTTCCGCGTCCAAACAAAAGCCATACACAAAATCACAATAAGTAAAGTGCGACAAGACAAGAGATTCACACAAGTTCTTTCTCAATGTAAAGTTCAATACGTATCTATTGCTGTATAGTCAGTATAGTACCTTCAAAGCGAGATAAACTCTCTGAAAGAGTTTTTTTTTAAATACTCTTGAAATCTGAGATTAACATCAAAAAGCAGACCCAAATTCTTTGCGATATTAACGAAATTCAGTTTTGAGCCGTTAATAGATATGTTCAAAGTAGGTTTCAGAGTGTCAACCTTGCTCTTACTGCCAAAAACTCGGTTTCCATGTAATCCTTGGGATCAAAACAGCAATATAACTGCGTGTCGTCAGCAAATGCCTGGACTTTGCAACATTTCAGCGATTTAAGTATGTCAGAAGTATATACCGGGTGTTGCATCGTCGAGCGGGACATAGGAAATCCCATGTAATTTTAAATGGGGTCAATTATTGGCTTCCCTAATTATTTCAGAGAAAAATTCTATTTAGGTTTATTAAAGAGCACTAAAACCCACATTCAAAAGAATAACTTTAGATATTTTTGATGAGCCCGTTTACGGGTTATCGCCGATTTCTTTTTAACTATTTCTTCTTTTTATGGCCCCGTATTTGCGGGCACCAGTCAAGGTAAAAGATGACTGTCAAATAAAGTTGTCATTTTGAAATGTGTGCTTTATTGTTATAAAAACTCGTACATCGAAAATATTAAAGGTGTATTTATGAGTACAAATTAATCTGAATAAAACTAAAATAAAGTATCCAATTACAAGGTTAATTATGACATTTTACATGTTTCAATATTTTACTAATTAATAGGTAGGTACTATTAAATTGTTAGAACTTTAGGATTTAAGAAGATGTTCAAATATTCCTCAAAATGACAACTTTATTTGACAGTCATCTTTTACCTTGACTGGTGCCCGCAAATACGGGGCCATAAAAAGGAGAAATAGTTAAAAAGAAATCGGCGATAACCCGTAAACGGGCTCATCAAAAATATCTAAAGTTATTCTTTTGAATGTGGGTTTTAGTGCTCTTTAATAAACCTAAATAGAATTTGTCTCTAAAATAATTAGGGAAGCCAATAATTGACCCCATTTAAAATTACATGGGATTTCCTATGTCCCGCTCGACGATGCAACACCCGGTATAAGAAATAGCAAGGGACCCAGAATGGAGCTTTGCGGCACGCCCGATAGTATTTTGACTTGTTTAGAATATTTATTATCAGAAAAAATATTTTGAAACCTGTTGGATAAGTATGAATTAACAAGAAGGCAAGAATCATGAACAAAACCATAGTATTTTAATTTAGAAATAAGAAGAGAATGGTTAATAGTATCGAATGCTTTAGAAAAATCGAGAAGTACTAGAATGCTGATCATTTTTTTATCCCAGGCGCGAATAATGTCATCTGTTACATTTGTTAGAGCAACCGCAGTACCAAAGTCCTTCCTAAAACCGCACTGAGTGGGGGGAATAATATTATTATCGACGAGATAGATATACATCTGGACATGCAAGACCTTCTCAAAAATTTTTGAAATTGCTGGAAGAATACTTATCACACGAAGATCGTTATAACCGTTTGGATTACTAACCTTTGATAATGGTTTGCCAATGGATAACTTCCATTTATCGGGAAAGTAGTTAACTTCTAAACAACAGTTAATTATATGAGTAATATATTTATCGATATAAGGGCTGCAATATTTAAGCATAAGGGGCGAGATATCATCTACACCAGTTGCGTTAGTTTTTATGCTATTTAATATTTTATTAACATCCGATATTGTGGCTGGCAAAAAAGAAAAATGTAAAGATTCATCAAATATATGATTTTCGTAAAAATTGACTCGATCATTACAATTAGATATGTTTTGAGTAAAACCAGCAAAAAATGTGTTAATAGCATCAGGATCAGATAATGTTTTAGGTATTGAATTATTTTTATTAGTACAAATATTATAGTTTTTTAAAGCAGACCACAGTTTTTTAGAATTGCCCTCTCTACAAAGGGAATCCAAACAGTTTCCCTTCTCTCTCCTTATGGCGGCCAGTGTAAAATTTCTCAAGTATCTACTTATAATTAGGTGGAGTACATTTCCTGCATTTGCCACGTTAAACCACCTTTTTGTTGTGTTTTGTTTTGCTTCGTTACATTTTTTTTTTGACAAAATAAATAACAAATAAACTATAACTATTGTTAAGTCACAATGTTACAAAATGTCAGAACGTGAAACAATGAAGATTTCTTACCTTGAAAGGTAAAAAAAAACATCAATGATTTATCATTTCCGCTTATTTAAATAGGGATTTTTTTAAAACTTTTAACAGTCGCCATTTTAAAATAGCTTGACAGAATCGCGTCAAAATTTATGAGCATACTGTATGAGATATTAGCTTTCAAATGATGTATCACAAGCTGTATGTTTTCATTTAAAAAAAAAATCGATGTCATATCTTTGACAAATGTCTATAAAAAAACAAACGAATAACGTCAAAATGTGAGCATATATAAAACTAAATTGACGTGTCCGAGCATTTTCCCCAAAAGCTACGGGTTAAGACTATATTAATTTTATTCCGGACTTCTGGGCAGCCCTGTATAGACAATAACTATCTGACAGTCTATTAAAAACAAAATGACTTACTACCTGTCTGGTCAGATTTGTAGGTTGAATCTTATGTCTAAACATGCCGCCCGCCTTGAAAGGACATGGGTCTTTCAAAAAATATTTAAATCAAGAAAGTAAATTAATTTTACAATGCATTATTTAAATTAAATCTAGTATAGTGGTCCTTAATATTCAATCGGTAGCATGCATATTTTATTAACTGCTTGCTTTGTTTCTCCACCACGCAACTGAATAGTTGCTACTCTTGCTATCTTATCCCCACTAAACACAAACACCTTCATACCACATGCTAAGAACATTACTCTAGTAGGTTGGAACATTCTAAGAGTATTCTTTAAAAGGTCTATGCACATTCATAGAACATGCTATAGTTAGATTACCGCAAGGTGTTTTCACTTCACGTGATATGAATGTGCTTGGAATATGAAATCGTATATTCTTAGTAAGCGCTTATCATATTTTTTGGCGAAATTCCTGGCATATTCCTCATATGTACGAGATAATGTTTTAATGAACGTACCAAAGAATATTCTAGGAACATCCCGCAGAACCAGTAGGGATCCTTACAGGAACAAAAATATTCCTACTGCATTTTAAGGGCAATATTCTGGGGAAGAATCAGGAATATTCATAGAATAGTCTATGAATATTTAGGCTTATGTTTTAATAAGAGCATTCCTCAGATGTGCTACAGAGTGTTAACGATTCTAAATAACATGGAACGCGATACAGGCGGAATGTGAGAAGAATCGATTAGTTATAAGAACACAAAAAATATATTAAAATACAATAAAGTTTAGGTACAGGGTTATCCAACCAAGACTAGACAAGGCGATTTTTTGACTTTTCCTGTACTTTTATAAAAAAACTGAAATAGCCATCTTAAGTCATTTTCTCCCGCGAATTCGAATATCTTCAGCAAAAAACAATTGAGCATCAAACAAAAGCACTAGGGGTCACCTTGATATTTTTTTAAATGGGATGCCGTATTTTTAATGAGCTTATCCGATTTCTCATATAAATTTTGATCTAAAATGTTGGATTTTTAATTCAAAAACGCCTTTTTTCTTCAGTTTTAAATTCGGAAAATGTTCGTCTACCGTAAAAATTAAAAAAAAAAAAATTAAAAATCCAACATTTTAGATCAAAATTTATATGAGAAATCGGATAAGCTCATTAAAAATACGGCATCCCATTTAAAAAAATATCAAAGTGACCCCTAGTACTTTTGTTTGATGTTCAATTGTTTTTTGCTGAAGATATTCGAATTCGCGGGAGAAAATGACTTAAGATGGCTATTTCAGTTTTTTTATAAAAGTACAGGAAAAGTCGAAAAATCGCCTTGTCTAGTCTTGGTTGGATAACCCTGTACATTAACTATAACATTCTTTAGCACATATGAGTTAAATGATAAATCTTTTTTTTGTAATTAAAGCAGCTATAAAAATACAACGAAATAAGGTAAAAACATATTTATTTTTAAAATTGAGACCAATGACATTGAAGCTTTCAATCCCACCAAGCAAGGTAAGGTTGTATTAAGTTTGCAACTTTCCTTGCATCAAGTTTCCTGCAAGTATGTTGCAAACAGCAAATCTTCCCCTAATCGTCGTTTTGTTTGCAAGTCTACTACATAGTACCTAACTATATAATGTTAACTTAGGTACAGCAAACACCAATTATTAACAACAAGTAAATTTATAAAAGTTTAATTAAAGATTGTGGTGACTTGCAATACAGTTGTTAATATTACCTTGTCAGATGCAAGCATTTAAAAGTGTCTATCTGATTGATGCAAACATGAGTAACTTACCGCGAGGGTTTAGTGAGATAGGTAACAAAAAATTATATTCACAAATATGATTATAATAAGTGACATTTCAACTTCATTTCACTTGTGGTTCTGGCATTTTGCCGACGAACTAATCGTCAGGTAATTTTGACTTCCTCATTTTTCTTCCCTTCGCTTTTACAAGCCACAATTTTAAAACTGTAATTATATCATTTTCCATTGCCTGATGGAAGTGCATCTTAACTGCATCTAAAAATATTAAAAATAAAGAGAATTTTGTAGTACTCACAAGTTTTCATCAGTAGAGTAGAACAAGATCGAGTGGATGGTAAACAAAACTTTTAGGAAAATATTGACACACTGAGGGAGTGAGAGCATCATTGGAGCACTTAAAGGTTATCAAGTAAACAAATATAAGGGTCGACAGGGTCAATGCCTCTTTCATATCACATTACCATAGCTCATATTTTAAGCATTACAAATTCCAAGTCCGAGGAAATGGTTATCTCGATTGATAACCCTACGACTTCTGGTGACACTGCTGTAAAACCGGACTTACTCAAATTTAGATTAGGTTTGTATCCTCTTTGATACTATGAACGTAGATGGTTTTTTTACCCATTATTTGCTTCTGGGTATTTTCAACGAATGCTTGGCACTTTAAAAACATACATTTTAACAAGAGAAAGCAGGCGAATATGGAAACAGTGGGTAAAATTGTATTTTTAGAAAGATCATGCATATATACTTTTAGCTTTTAAACTTACCCCTTAACAGTCGCTATAAACCAATTCACAAAAATTTCGCAATCTATTCAATGTAACAAGAAATTCGGAAATCGACGTTTCCCAGCAAAATCACGAAGCACAGGTTCCACGCCAAACAAAACAAACCAAAATGGTGGCATTGGAGAACGCCAAACTGTCAAAATGCAAATGACATACGTTGAAATAAGTTGCGCGCCAAATTCAAATGTGAGCAAGATATTATGGTAACTCCGTTGTTAGATCTATTAAGATAGACATGGCCAATCAGGCAAATAATATTGCTTTTCTCCCTGTGCAGCCATCCACGAACCGTAAGAATTACTTAACCTGATCAGCAGCTTAGAATGGCTCAAAATTTGAAAATAAACGCGACTGATCAAGGTCACCCCGCGAAGTCAAAGTCACCCCGTTTTACGGTACTATTCCTTTTAATAGAACACATCAAATTATTTTAGCAAACAGTCATACTTTGATCAAACTAATTTTACGTAATGTGCACGAACGTTTGCTTCATTGCGGTGCTCAACAATTGATGTTTTCAAAAGGCTCTTGCATATATTGCTAATTTAATGTTCACTCTTGGTCATTTTCCAACCCAGTTAAAAAATGGTGTAGTTTCGCCCATATATAAAAAGTTAGATCCTACAAATCCGGCTAATTACAGACCGGCCAGAGTGTTAAATGTTATATCAAAAATTTTTGAAAAGATTATTCATAATAGGATTATTGATTTTTTAAAGCGTTTCAAAATTTTATTATAAACCCAGCACAACATGACTTTCTTGTGGGCAGATCAACAGAGAGCGCGGCTGCTGGGTTTTTGGAGTCGGTGTATAAAAAACTTGATGAGGGATTCCTAGTGGCCGGGCTCTTTTTTGATCTGTCCCGAGCCTTTGATACCATAAATATAGGTTTTCTCTTGGACAAACTCTATGCAAGTGGTCTGCGTGGACCCGTCCTGGACCTGCTGGCAACGTACTTGACCGACAGAAAGTTCTGTGTTAAGGTAGGTTGTGAAGTATCAGAAATGATGAGCATGGATATTGGAGTGCCCCAGGGGTCGGTGCTGGGACCATTACTGTTTTTAGTTTTCGTAAATGAAATCACATATTATGTTAGAGGGGGGGCCTCTCACAATGTTGCCGACGACACAACAGTGATGGTCTCAGCAGAGACGCCCGATGAGCTCAGGTTGGGGCTTAAATCTGTCTTGGACCAATTTGATGGGTGGTGTAAGGGCAAACAGCCTAGTACTTAACTACTTAACTTGGGAAAGACGGTATACATACACTTTAGAACTCATTCAAATATCCCAGTGGTTGGAATAGAATACTTAAACCATTCAAGGAATACTAAGTTCTTGGGATTATGTGTGGATTAAACACTTTCCTGGCATGCCCATTGCTCATGTCAACCATGTAGTGAGTAAAATTAATTCTGGTTTTTTTGCTATTAATAGATTAAGAGACTCTTTGGAAAGAAAAGAACTTCTGTCTATATACTATTCATTAATATACTCCCACTTAAGCTATAATGTAATATTTTGGGGAGATTCTGTAGACAGTAATCGAATTTTTATAGCTCAAAAAAGGGCGATCAGACTGTTGTTTGGTGTGCCATTATTGTCCAGCTGCAGACCTCACTTTGTGGGGAAAAAGATTTTAACATTTCCTTGCTTATATATTTTTAAGACCTTATTATATATCAAACATAATGAGAACACTCATCCAATTGGGCAAGGTTTTCACTCTTATTAGACACGAATGAATGATCTTATGGTAACTCATCTGCACCGGCTTACTAAGTTCGAGAAATGTCCGACATAATATGTTGGCAGGAAACTGTTCAATAAATTACCAAGGGAGGTTAGACAACTGTCATTTATTAGTTTTAAACAAAAAATTAGGCAGATTTTGCTTAATAGGGCTTTTCACTCGGTTTCTGAATTTATGAGTGATACTTTGGATGGTTCATAGACTTTATTTTTAATGTGATATATTATTATGTGGTCTGTTTTGTACTACAATGTAAGTATTTGTTAACTATGTAATATTTTAAATCTGTTTTAAACATTGTGCAAACTTCATCCTCGTGAGTTATAGTTATTACATGCGAGTAAAATACTATGCTTTTTCTATGACCAATATACAGGGTTAAACAAAAATATCACACAACTGTTAATTTATAGAATTTATTATATTTTATTCACTTAGAATTAAAAGTACATAGATTTAGATGAAAAATAAAGACAATACATATAATGTGTAACCAATGTAGTATTTATTTTAACACCTCTTTACAATTATTAAAATTTATTGTAATATTTAAACAATGAGCAAAACTTAATGTTGGGTTTGTATTTGTACTTAAGCCAAAACTAACCTTTTCTTCTGTGTTTTTTTTTTGTTTTGCAATGAATCATCTATATAGCCTTCCGCAACGGCGGTTGACTTCCAACCCCCGTGTCTCTTAAGCGCTGTAATATCACCGCCCGTATCTACTAATAGTCAGATGACCTTCTGAAACAATGTCCTGTATAAAGGTTAGGATTGTGTAACTTCAAGTATTCAGCCACTTTTTTGCTCATTGCCCCAAATTTATTAATTCCGATTCTTTGACTTGTGCATTTGCCTCCTTGGTGATTAATAAAAAATGAGGAAATGGCTACATTTTTGGGGCGAAGGCTTATATAATTCTTACAAATATTATATAAATCTCCAGTAATAGTAAAGCGTCGAGTTACTTTTGTTTTTGTATTGGGAATCGTTACCATTAGTGCTGAACCGAGGTCCCGAATATCTTTGATGTTCATTAAATATAATTTCTAAGATCTACAGGCTCCCATTATTCCCATAATTAGTGCTACCTGAAATTAAATTAAAAGTTATTGAATTAAATTCCCATTTTTAATTTGTGTTTAAAATTTTGTTAAAAATCAAATAAATAAATTGTTTAAAATATTCTTACTTCTTAAATGTTCTGTCAACTTAATAAATTTCTTACCTTTGTTGCAAGGTAAATCTTGTCAGGTGCATCCTTTACAAATTTATTTATCTCTTCAGGTGTAAAAACTTTGGCCTTTTTCGGAATGTAACCTTCTGATCTTCGCTTCAAAAATGCCCGCAATTTGCCATATTTGCTAATATCAACATTATTGTTAATTACCAGAGTAGTTTTTAGCATAAAATATTGTGTCCATAGTGTTAAAGCTTTATACTTGTTTGCCAGCTCTCCAAAATAAGCCAGTAAAACGTTTTCGGAGAAAGACTTTACGTTTTTTTCGCTTAGCCATCCCATAAATTCATTATACATTATTTCATACTTTTTTCGGGATATTTCTGGTAATAACCCTTGAGATGTAGTTTTAGCTGCTTGCAGAATATTTGGTGGTGTGCAAATAATGTCCTCTTCGTCACTTAAACTCATTTTTTTATAAGAATAAACTGATTAATATGTAATAAAATAATTATTACTGTCACAAAAATATTCCTTGACAATTTACCTTTCTACAGAACATTGGTGTTCCATGGCAGCCGCGTTGTTAATTTTTGCAATAAATCTGAAAACACTTAATATTTCCGAAACCGTTGAAGATAGGTAAGTAGAATAGCAGTACCATTTCTAACCCAAAACCCCATAAGAAATAACATGGAGCCGAAAACCTGCATTTTTATCGCCATTTTAGGGCGTGGCACTTTTCCCGGAAGCCACCATCCTCTATTAACCTAAGTGGAACCCAGCTACTATCGCCACCTAGTGAGTGACGTCATAACTGCTCGATGCCGGTAATATAGGGCCCTTTTGACCTGTGTGGAACCCTCCACTGCTGCAACCTAACCCCCCACCCATTATTCTAACCTAACTTTTGCCCCAACGGAACCCAGATCACGTGTTACCCCGATTATATAGTAATATCATTGTAGGGGTGCCACCTAACGGGGAGAGATGTACGTACCTGTAATCTTGAGACCTGTAGCGCCACCTGCTTTTCATATAAGACATCTTGTGGAGAGATGACGTAGCACGTTCTCAATAGTACCCAAACCCAAGTACCTAACCTGAACATCTATCTAAATAATCAATATTGAACAACATAATGAATAAATAATAACAGAAAAAAAGTTTGTGCAGTCAGCGGGAATTGAACCATAAACCTCTGGGGCCGAACCTCAAAGCCTTGCAAAATACGCTACGAGAGCATATAGATTAAAACTGCTAAACAATGTTTGACAACGTGAAACCACGGGGGCACATCTGATTAGATTGCTGGAACAAAAGGTCCTTAAGTGGGGTTATGGTTGTATTTTATAATGTACAAAATTAGGGTAAACCAGGCTGGACCCTCCAATGTTAATTTCGGAGGGATTTTTATGGCTCATATCTCCGGAACCAATTGGCCTAGGATATTGCGCATGCGTAGCTGGGGTCTATGAAATGGGTTCTTGCGCATGACCCGAAAATGACACCTGTCACCTGTCAATTAAGAACTGTCGCCTGTCAGCTGTCACCTGTCAAATGTCAAAATCGACAGCTGATGTATGTCACGTGTTTAGGGTGACGTCATGAGTCGGTTAAAAAAAGAACGGGGTTGATCGGGCCAATAGGGCCAAAGCTAGTATAGCTAATGCCCTAACGGTAGGGGGGTGAAAGATAGTGACCTGCCAAACCAATATTTCCCCTTATTCAACATAAAAATTGTCGAAACGGCAACACCGCCGTTCCAATACTGAAAATTTAAGAAAATACGCTTAGGCCATATTGTAATAGCCGTTCGCAACAGTAACTAGGTAAAACAAAGAACCTTAAGTGTGGAATACCATTCATGATTGTATAATTAAATAAAAATCAATCAATTTTAAAACTTTTTATTCACAACATAACAATATCACTTACTATCACCCTGGTATATTACATTAAAGGAATAAAAAAATCGGCGTAAAATAAAAAGACATATCTGTAATTATTTAACAACGTTTTATGCCAGAAATATATGCAGTTTTCAAGTCAAATACACTATTACAGCACTAGTTAGCAAAAATATTTAAATAAGACAAGTATCTTGCACCAAAAATAATACCTGAACGAAATAAAAATTTGACACAAGACACTTATCGCCAATCTTGTATATAGGTACAATATATTATAAGTTCAAAATTTAGCGAAAAATATTTACAGTTAAAACTAAGGATTAGAAACATTACCGTGCAAGAATAGGCATATCTACGTACAATTAAAAAACTAGGACTAGAAACATTTATATTAGGAACATTACCGCACAAGAAGGCATATCTATATACAAACTTAAAAGCTAACAAAAAAATGAATGGAAAAAGACATTGGCCGGTATGGGCATTTGAACAGAGTAATCATACCTTATTTAAGCTCCTATATCAAAAAAGGATTCTTTATTTACAAAAGAGCATTCCTTCTCCCAAGGATCGTTGAAAAACGCTTCTAATCAGTCCATTCTATTCAATTAGGGAAATCAGGACACACTTCAGGCTATATTCCTTGATAACAATCTAAATCCATGCCTTCACTCGATACTACCGCTCACTCCTCGACCATGCAATATATATTTTTCCTACTCGCGTGCGGTAAAGTACACTTTACAGCACTCATTTTCGTGTCGTAAGTAGTACTTTACCGCACTCAGTGCGGTAAAATTTCTTTACCGCACTCTTATAAATTTTATTATATGCGTAATATGTTCTATTTAATTTACTACATTATGATGCTAACCACAACTAACGGCGATAAGTATCACATCATTACGAATATTTTTACTAGGTACCTATTTTTGGTCTCATACTTTTATACGTTTCTTCTCTACTTATATAATGAAACACCCTGTACCTAAAATATTATAAATAATTTTATGTCATAATTTTTATGACAGGAATTTGATTAAACGTCTGATCTAGATGGTATTAGTCAAAATCTGCTCGACTGCATTGCATTGTATTCCCATAGCAACAACTCATTATTATATTTCGCGTCTGTAGATACCATCTAAACAGTTCAGTTAATTTCGCGTGTTTCGTGGTTCAAATTTTTCATTTTCTAATATAAAGCTGTGGTATAACGTTTATTCTTGAGAGATGGAGAGCTCCGATGAAGAAATATCTGAAGCAGCGAATGCAGCAATCGGCTCTTTAATTCCACAAAAGTCCCAGGACCGGTACAATAAAGAATATGAACAATTACAAACATGGTGCAAAGAAAAAAAAGCGTCAGGAATTAACGAAGAGGTACTTTTGGCATATTTTTATAAAATATCGAAAAAATATTCACCTTCAAGCTTATGGTCAAAGTTTTCTATGTTAAAACTAACGTTACAAGTAAAGGAAAACATTGATATTCAAAGATTCTATAAGTTAACGTCATACATAAAGCGACTAAATGTAGGTTATAAGCCTAAAAAATCCAAGGTTTTGGAAAAAGAACAGACAGAGCAGTTTCTAATCGAAGCACCCAATGAAGTTTACCTTATGATTAAGGTAGCTGCCATTTTCGGTATTGCAGGCGCCTGTCGCCGTGAAGAATTAATGAAATTAACGGTTGATGACGTTGAAGATAAAGAAGATTTGCTGGTTGTATCAATAAAGGCGACAAAGACAAATATTTCACGAAAATTTGTCGTCTGCGATCCTGGAAATATAAGAATAAGTTACCTAGGCTTATTCAGAAAATATGTAGCTTTGCGCCCTGGTGCCACCCCGCATAGACGTTTTTTTATACAATATAAAGCTGGAAAATGCTCACAACAATGCGTGGGCATTAACACTATCGGAAAAATGCCAGCAAATATTGCTGGATTTTTACATCTATCCAATCCAGAGATGTATACCGGGCACTGCTTTAGAAGATCATCGGCAACTATGCTTGCAGAATCTGGCAGCAACATAACAAACATTAAGAGGCACGGTGGATGGAAATCCACCTCTGTAGCAGAGTCGTACATAGAAGATTCCTTGCAAAATAAAAAAAGGATTGCTCAAAACATTCTGCAAAGCTTTAGTACCCCAAATAGAAGCACTGAGCAGTGTTCAACTTTAACATCAACGTCAGTAGCAGTGACAGAGACTTTAGAGGATGCTCCTGGTCTATCAACACGAAACAACCCAACGCCTACACCTTTAGCAATTTTCAGGTCACAACAATCTACTGTACCATGCATGGCGCAAGAAAATAACGCTTCTGTAATTTACAAAAACTGCTCAACTACATCTGATGAACAAAATCAAGCTCGCTCAGCACTTAATTTGCATTGCGCTACAAATTGTACATTTAATTTTAATATTTATCGTTAGCTATATTTTTATATTATAATGTTTGTATGTAATAAATATTTTTAAAAAATATTGTTTCTTTTTGTATTAATTTTGTAATATACTTCTTTTTTTTACCGGTGCGGTAAAGATTCTTTACCGCACTCAGTGCTGTAAAGATTCTTTACCGCACTGTATTAATTTTATTCAAAAAATGCAATTGATGTACTTGCATTCGCGCAATGCATAATATAAAAATATTTATAGCTTTTAACAATTAATATTTGTTACTTTTTATAAATTTTTTCTTTTAAATTTGATTTTTGTTCCAAATATTATTGCTCGAAGGAAAAATTGTGTACCTACCACGTGCGTAAAGTGTCTTTACCGCCCTTAACGGCTTGCCCGAACTCCGCTTCGCGTCGTTCGTGCAACTGCCGTCGCGTGCGGTAAAGGACCACTTTCCGCACTTGTTAGGTAAATAACTATTACAATTCTTCAAAGAAAAAAAAACCTTTTTTGGCACAATAATAATGACAGTGACAGTATTTTTCAGAAAAAAACCGGTGTATGATTCGTCGTCATAACATTTTATTAATAAATATATTTTCTGTTTTAAATTTATTACGATTACAACATTAGTAGAAATATCAGTTGACTTCGATGTAGTTAACCTTGATATTAAATATGCAGGTAATTAGCAATGCCGTAATTATCATTATAGGTCAGGCGTTGAAAACAATGTTTAAAGTTATTTACAATTGTCCAAAAAAACAAAGCAGCTTGCTTCTACAAATAATAATATGTATACAAGGTGAACCGAAAAGTCGGGTATAAATATAAACTAATAATAAAAGTTATAGGTACATTGTTTCCTAATTATACCGGTTGGCCTGACTGATTTTAATTTTTCTTATAAGGACGTATTTATTTGTAACATCAATGCAAACAAGTAAGATCCGGGAACTTCATAAAAATAAATTAATATACATTAGATGACCTTTCAAAATTCTGAGAATTGTTGCAACATTGAAATACCTTATATTATGCAGTTCACTGCACATTTTATTCCTCGAATAATATTTAAAAATACCAAGAGTCGTTGGGTAACTCCGTAATTGTATATAACATTTAACCCGGCACAATGCCAAGGTTACACCGGCAACCGTGAAAAGAGGCATACATCAAAGCATAATTAAAAGTATCAAGAACAGAATAGCACACAAAACATCAAGAACCAGTAAAACAAAGTATAGAAGAAAATAAGTTAAGTTTTGATTTGATCATATCAAGAAAATGTATAGCAGAAGGAGATCAAGAAGAATATTTGAAGAAAGAAAAATCAAGAAAACATGACACAGCTAGACTAAGAAAAACATTATTATACGAAACCAATAAACCAATAGAAAAGAAAGGATAAAAATTACATGAGGTGCGATTACAAACAAAGATCCGTAGAATCGTACAACAAACGGTGTCTACCAGTTGTATTTTTCGAAGATTGTAATAGTTTTAAATACCGAATGATACACTGTCAAATTCGAAAAGTTCAGGCATGACCAATCACAATATACTACACCCCTACTATACTTCTCATGAGCCCTAAATCGATGGGGATTATAGAGAGATCATCACAACTAAAGAACTCAAAATAGCGGTGTGCCAGGGAGTTGAGCTGGATTTGCAAAAAATCTTTGTATCTGCTGATATAAAATAAATTGACATAAAATTGTTTAAAAATTAGACCCCGTTTCCTTTATACTAAAAGACTCGGGAAAAATTAGAGAAAACATTAGAAGACACTTAAGTTGACTTTAATCTAATAGATTGATATAGAGAATCGATATATCTAGGTATGTACTCATAAATATAGAAATGGTAAAATCAAGAGCCAGGAAAGGCCTTTTAGATCGCTCCTGTTAATATTAATACCAAAAGTTAGTGGTAGCGTAGGAAAACTGCCATTGACTAAAAACAAAAGATTGCTACCTCCATTATGCCCCAAATGTTTATTGTCCCCTCAACAATTCCTGTTATAAACTCCCAACACCCCACCGTCTCTATAATTAAATAAAACATTATATTCACTTGCACATAAATAACAGTCTTTAAATGGATAGCTAAAATATTGAGATAAGTCAGGTATCTTGGAGAGTACAAAGGTTTTCTGTGAGCATAAAAAATAGAAATAAACAATACATTACAAATAAAGAAGGCTATATTTTATAGTCTGCATATGAGGGAAAATAAAAGTTCACATAAAAATGACAGTTATCACTAACCTCGTATATATACTACATTTGGATATAAAAAACCAGTGCAAAAAATAAAATGGTATATCGTCAAGTTCAAAAGACCCTGTATATAATAATATTTGGAGTACAGTGTACTACTTAAATATATAAAACAAAAAATATTTTCAGATTAAAAATTATAAAATAAGCCATTCATTTTCCTGCAATTATAAATTTGAAGACCGGTAAATCCTGAGAAGGTCAAAAGCAGCATACACGAGTCAAAGGTCAAAGCAGTACCATTTTACTAATTCATCAACAGTAATCTGATATACTTACTTACAAAGTCAATTTTTAGGATTACTGTTCTGTTAGTCGTCTCTTTTGGGAACCCTGTATGGAAATTGAAATAAATAATTAGGATCCGTCTATTTAATAAATAAACAAGTTCTCATTAATAAATAATTACGAACAAAATATTATACCAAACCTTTACCTATATAGGCACAATCTAGCTATGAGTTAAGTGTCCAAGTTTCCCCATTTTAAAAATGTATTAAAATATAAATAATTGCATTTTTATCCGCTTTATTACAGATATTAAACATGAAAATATTGTTAAAAGAAAAACCACATATTGAAAGGTCAAAAATTAACATGAATAAAGCATTATCTAAACAAGACTCGTAGGTAACTGACGATCTGCATAATGATGTTACATTTTTAATTATTATAAACAATTTTAAATTATTTCTTCTTCTTATACAGAGCCAGAGAAAAGCACTTGCCTATCTAAGAAATAAAATAAATTTAAAATATGTTGGAAACACTACATTAGGAATATACCATGAAAAATATATATCTATCTTAAAAAATAAAAAATGTTCCCCATAAGCGTCCATGAAAAATAATACTCACAAATCAACTTGTAGGGTTGCAGATCCCGTGTTCATTTTAAACCTTTCAATATAGCTTAAGTGGTGTATCAAAGCAGTAAAAAGGGCATAGCCAAAGATTACTTAAATTTCAACTGACTGAATGTGCTTGGTATGTACCTAAATTGATTGATGTAAATTAGGATTTGAACAACAGAAGCTCGATAAGGAATGATCGTCTATAGATGTACTATGTCATTGCCCTTACATAAGACACCCTCAGCATGCTGTTGGTCGATGAACCAGGAGGTTTGACTTCATGAACATCAGAAGTAAATCAAACTTACTTACAAATATAATAAAATTTACAGGATTATCGTTCAGTCAGTACTCCCTTACGGAGTCGCTACCTGATGCATTGTAAAAAAAGTCAACGTTTTAAAAAAATTCGGGCTCTTTAGGATAAAAATAAAAATGTTTAATAATTATAGCAAAATTATCATGATTTATAGTGATTCGTACTTTACACCAAGACTTACGAATGTCCAAGAATACGTAAAAAAGTAATTCAGATTAAATTATTTATTATCAAGGAACATATTGCAACGTGACAAAATGTAAGGTAAAAGTCTAAAAATATAGTACTTTGCAAAAATTATACAGTAAGCAACGAAAGTATCATTCAAAATTTTCAATAAACATTCAAGGATATCCAAGTATGTATATTATTTATTAACACAGTTGTATGTAATAATATCAAAAAAACTAAGGTTTACTAGAGCACACTGTATACAGCATGATAGAAACACTTTGCATATTTCATATTCTAATTTAATAAAAGAATAAAACATAATTATAGTTTAAAGCCAAGCCTATAAATATTATTCTCAAAAGAAAAGGTACCTTGCTCTGTACGAAAAGTAATTAGAAGTGCTAATATTCAATCAAGAAAATACTATGGTAAGTTATGGATACTGATATAGGTTCATAAAAATAAATAATAAAAAAAGACAACAGGCTGTTATTTTAAGTTATATAAAGATGTAGAATATTTCCCCAAAGAGAAAGCTCTTGTAAATTTTTCACAAGAAGCAATAGACAATTTAATAAAATGTAGGCACCAGAATAAATTAGGAAAAAAATTGAACTAAAAATATGTATCGATAATAAACGCATTTTAAAAAATGTGTGTGTAATAAGATAAGATACTGTTTTGGTATTGGATTTTGCTATAAATAGCCGACAATTTCGTATTAGATTCAGTCATTCACGGGGGTTCAAGTAAGGAAGATCAAATTAGCTGCAGTCATCATATACGTCATAACTCGAGTTGATGAGTTATTTTCATAGTAAATAAAAAGTGTTTTAAGATTTAAATGAAAGTGCCCTAAAGTATAATCTGGGACTTTCTTGGTTGTAGTAAAGCATCGCAGATCGGATGAATAAAAGTTTTGGATATATTACGCAGTTGTTTCTTTTGTGTTTTTAAGTTAGATTAAAATACTTAGGCATAAAAAGTGTTAAGAAATAGAAGATTATATAGAGTCAGAATAAGACTTCTATATTATACAGAGTTGGAATAAAATCTCGAATATTTTTATTCCGTTTAACTAAGCTGTTGTGAGTCAGACACATGGTCTTAAATTTCGCAGCAGCCTTAGACAGAATGCAAGACGTGCTGCTACCGTCTTCGCCGAGCGACTTCCTGGAGGCTTGGTTCATCGATGCCATGGACTCACCGACTTCCAAAGGGCACATAGACCTCCAGGGAGTTAGCTATGACTCTTCCGTCAACGATGCGGAGGTGACGAGGGGCCCAGACCGAGATGCCAGGCCCCCTCTTGGCGTCCAGGACCTGTTAGGGTTCCTTAAACCTCCGTCCGACTGCCGGCCGAGTGGCAATGAAGTGGCAAGCGACCCAAACCCCGTGGGTGGCTCAAAAAGGCGAACAACATCGATGCCTGAAGAAGAGGATCTCTGGTCGTGGTGTGAAGATATAGAGCCGTGGAGAATGCTGGGTGAAAACGAAGAGGAAGAAGTTCATGTCGAACTAGCTGATCGTCAGCGAATTTTAAATTGGAGTGCGCATGCGTCGGAGTTACCTGGGAGTGGTGACGCATGTGTTCGCTTCATGGCGCCCGAGCGAAAGACCGTTAAAGGCAAGGAAGACTTAAAGCCCTTCGATGCGCCTAGGTCAGTGACCCATTTAACATCAAATGAGGAAATTTTGGAGAAATGTGACGTGCCTGAAGTGGTGTCCCATCAAAAGGAAATAGATGGGGAAACCGTGTTGTGGCTACATGGCACCTTGTATACATATTATTATTTGTAGAAGCAAGCTGCTTTGTTTTTTTGGACAATTGTAAATAACTTTAAACATTGTTTTCAACGCCTGACCTATAATGATAATTACGGCATTGCTAATTACCTGCATATTTAATATCAAGGTTAACTACATCGAAGTCAACTGATATTTCTACTAATGTTGTAATCGTAATAAATTTAAAACAGAAAATATATTTATTAATAAAATGTTATGACGACGAATCATACACCGGTTTTTTTCTGAAAAATACTGTCACTGTCATTATTATTGTGCCAAAAAAGGTTTTTTTTTCTTTGAAGAATTGTAAAATATATATTGCATGGTCGAGGAGTGAGCGGTAGTATCGAGTGAAGGCATGGATTTAGATTGTTATCAAGGAATATAGCCTGAAGTGTGTCCTGATTTCCCTAATTGAATAGAATGGACTGATTAGAAGCGTTTTTCAACGATCCTTGGGAGAAGGAATGCTCTTTTGTAAATAAAGAATCCTTTTTTGATATAGGAGCTTAAATAAGGTATGATTACTCTGTTCAAATGCCCATACCGGCCAATGTCTTTTTCCATTCATTTTTTTGTTAGTTTTTAAGTTTGTATATAGATATGCCTTCTTGTGCGGTAATGTTCCTAATATAAATGTTTCTAGTCCTAGTTTTTTAATTGTATGTAGATATGCCTATTCTTGCACGGTAAATGTTTCTAATCCTTAGTTTTAACTGTAAATATTTTTCGCTAAATTTTGAACTTATAATATATTGTACCTATATACAAGATTGGCGATAAGTGTCTTGTGTCAAATTTTTATTTCGTTCAGGTATTATTTTTGGTGCAAGATACTTGTCTTATTTAAATATTTTTGCTAACTAGTGCTGTAATAGTGTATTTGACTTGAAAACTGCATATATTTCTGGCATAAAACGTTGTTAAATAATTACAGATATGTCTTTTTATTTTACGCCGATTTTTTTATTCCTTTAATGTAATATACCAGGGTGATAGTAAGTGATATTGTTATGTTGTGAATAAAAAGTTTTAAAATTGATTGATTTTTATTTAATTATACAATCATGAATGGTATTCCACACTTAAGGTTCTTTGTTTTACCTAGTTACTGTTGCGAACGGCTATTACAATATGGCCTAAGCGTATTTTCTTAAATTTTCAGTATTGGAACGGCGGTGTTGCCGTTTCGACAATTTTTATGTTGAATAAGGGGAAATATTGGTTTGGCAGGTGACAGTTCTTAATTGACAGGTGACAGGTGTCGTTTTCGAGTCATGCGCAAGAACCCATTTCATAGACTCCAACTACGCATGCGCAATATCCTAGGCCACTATCTTTCACCCCCCTACCGTTAGGGCATTAGCTATACTAGCTTTGGCCCTATTGGCCCGATCAACCCCGTTCTTTTTTTAACCGACTCATGACGTCACCCTAAACACGTGACATACATCAGCTGTCGATTTTGACATTTGACAGGTGACAGCTGACAGGCGACAGTTCTTAATTGACAGGTGACAGGTATCATTTTCGGGTCATGCGCAAGAACCCATTTCATAGACCCCAGCTACGCATGCGCAATATCCTAGGCCCATTGGTTCCGGAGATATGAGAAATAAAAATCCCTCCGAAATTAACATTGGAGGGTCCAGCCTGGTTTACCCTAATTTTGTACATTATAAAATACAACCATAACCCCACTTAAGGACCTTTTGTTCCAGCAATCTAATCAGATGTGCCCCCGTGGTTTCACGTTGTCAAACATTGTTTAGCAGTTTTAATCTATATGCTCTCGTAGCGTATTTTGCAAGGCTTTGAGGTTCGGCCCCAGAGGTTTATGGTTCAATTCCCGCTGACTGCACAAACTTTTTTTCTGTTATTATTTATTCATTATGTTGTTCAATATTGATTATTTAGATAGATGTTCAGGTTAGGTACTTGGGTTTGGGTACTATTGAGAACGTGCTACGTCATCTCTCCACAAGATGTCTTATATGAAAAGCAGGTGGCGCTACAGGTCTCAAGATTACAGGTACGTACTATCGTGCCGACAAAAAACTGGTACACCGAAAATTTAATGTTTTCTCCTAGACTATTAGAAAAAATGTAATAAAGTCTGATACCAGTAAAACTTCATATGAAATTTGATAAAGAGTATGCAAAGTCTATTGAGAATAGGTTATCATTGTTGTTAAAAATACAAGGAGAAATCAAAATACGTATAGTTTATTGTTTCAAAATGTAACAAAAATAAAAACAAGACTTTTTTAAATATTGGATCATATCACTGTTCCTATCAATTTTAATTTCAATCATATTTAAACTTTAATATAACAAAAAATAACATGTTTTTTAATATTTGGTAGCTGCACCGTTATTATTGATTAAGGCTTGCAAACGTCGTGGCATACTTAACACTAGGTTTCTCGTATACTTTTGCGTTATTTCATCCCATGCTTCCATAATCCTTTGGCGCAATTCAACTTGGGTTCTAGGCTGGAAGTTATGTTTATACATAAATTTTGCCATTTCACTCCAAACGTTTTCAATTGGGTTGATATCGGGACTCTTCGAAGGCCACGGCAGAACACAAATATGATTTTCTTCTAAATAATTTTATGCGGGCTTTATGTATCGGAGCATTATCGTGTTGAAATATAAAATCTTGGCCATATACTGCGCCCACCGATGGTATCATAACTTGGTTTAGTATATTGCAATATAATAGTGCATTGAGCCTTTCCTGCACTATTTGACAAACTCCTGGGCCCCTTGCACTAATCCAGCCCCAAACGTTTATAGAAAAGCGTCCACTTTGATTGGTCTTATGTGTATATCTTTCATCGTATCTCGTACCAGAAGGTCTGTAAACGCGGATTTTACCATTGTTACAGGATTGAAAGGTTTTTTCATCGGAAAATATTACGGTTTCCCACATGTTATCTTGATTTATATATTCATGAGCAAATTCTAATCTTCTCTGCTTATTTGCTTCGGTCAAAAAAATTTTATTTGTAGCACAACAACTTTTTATATCAGAATTACGAATTCTACTACGAGCTGTATTAGCCGAACCAGGAAAATGTGTTTCATCTTTAGCCTTTATTGCTGTTTCGAATGGATTATCTCTTAAAAAATTAATTAATCGTATATCTTGACCTAAATTCGAAATTTTGGGGCGACCAGAACCTGCTTTTCTTACGATACTTCCATATTCTTCAATTTTCTGCTTAGCTAACAGTACGGTATTTTTGCTAATTCCTAATTCATCTGCGATGTGTCGTATTTGATGCCCGTCTCCCAATCGCGTGTAAATGATCGCGTTTTGCTCGACGGTTAACGCTGGCATTTTTTAAAAATATTTCGTTTGACACGTCAGTCACAAAATTAAATCAAACTGACAATTTGATTTTTTGTATTTTGATCTACCCCGTATGGCAAAATACAAACCTTTTATATTGTAACCTAGGTTACTTTTTAAAAATTAGATATTTTTACCTTTTCAACTCTAGACATCTTTTATAGTCGAGGAGATATGTATGTCGTTCGCCCAGTTTTTTAAATTCGCTGTACCAGTTTTTTCTCGGCACGATGGTACATCTCTCCCCGTTAGGTGGCACCCCTACAATGATATTACTATATAATCGGGGTAACACGTGATCTGGGTTCCGTTGGGGCAAAAGTTAGGTTAGAATAATGGGTGGGGGGTTAGGTGGCAGCAGTGGAGGGTTCCACACAGGTCAATAGGGCCCTATATTACCGGCATCGAGCAGTTATGACGTCACTCACTAGGTGGCGATAGTAGCTGGGTTCCACTTAGGTTAATAGAGGATGGTGGCTTCGGGGAAAAGTGCCACGCCCTAAAATGGCGATAAAAATACAGGTTTTCGGCTCCATGTTATTTCTTATGGGATTTTGGGTTAGAAATGGTACTGCTATTCTACTAAGGTATAGGATATTGTACATGAAATATGTCTAAAATTTTCTGAGGAATCCAAAAAATGAATAATATACAGGATGTTGCATTTAAAATAAGAAAGTTAGTATTGGCCACTGTTACGTGACACACCCTGTATAAAAAGTTTTTATTGAAAAAAATGCGCAACTAGAAATACCAATCGACGTGTCCGGGCGTTTTTTCGGATACGCCCCTATGTATTTATTATAGAATTTATTCCATTTGGCTGATACACACTGTATGCAAAAAAGACGTAAATATGCAATGAATATGCGGTAATAAAACAACTAAATTTTGATATTCTAAATTAAATTTTCATTTAATTAGGGGATTAAGTATTAAATAAAGATAAATTCACGTTATAATATACTTTATTAAATCAGTTAATACCTAATACAGTTTTTTATATTAAACTAACTTATACTGATACTAATTTCAAAAATTATAAAACGCACCAGTTATTATGTGTGCTTCAAGGTTTTGAACTAAAAAATTGTGGCGTCTATCACTAGGGACATGTTTGTAAAAAGAAAACGATCTTTCTACATCTACTGAAGTTATAGGGCAAAATTTTAATTCTGGTCACGACAGGCTCAGGTGGTAATGGTACTCCGGGAAGATTCTCCTTGTAAAATGGTATTCTTAATGGGGCCTTTATGAATATCTTTTTTACATTTGCTATTAGGTCATTAACCAATGGAAAGGAAACGCTAATAGTTTCCCCAACCCTATTTAATCCGTGAGCTAAGCAAATTAGATGAATCAAATTTTCATAAAATATTTTTAAATTCTTGCTAATCTTAGCAATGTAAGACGGCGTCTTAATGTGTTGGTTTATTGGAAATTTCTTTGAGCAGGAAACAATTTTTGAACAAGACTTGCAAGAAACATGGTCGCCGTCCAAAGCAAGTTCTGGGTAAGGCTTAATCGACGAAATACATCGTATTTTCGACATAATCACCACTTTCACTTTCACTTTGTTTGCGTTTACAATACTAACTGCGGCTACGACAAACGACAACCTCAATAATACTGACAGTCTGTAACAAATGTGAGCAAATAAATAATTATGGAAGGTGTAGATAAAGAAATTTTCCACTAATGGAATTTCTCAATAGAAGAATAATAGTTTATTTTATTAGTTTATTACTTTACTAATTAGCCTATTTATTGCCCTCTTATCTTCAGACCCCGACAGCACAGGCGACACGGCGGCGTGCGACCAAAAAACGTAAGGAAAAAACACAGAAATCCCAAAACATTCTTAGATATGCAATAGTTCTTAAAATATGCGTTTTTCCTTTTCCACAAAATATGCAAAAAATGGATATATATGCAACATGCATAAAATCCGGTCTTTATTAATCACTTATATTTTACTAATCAATTATTTTAACATTTCAGAACTATGTATAGTTTAATTAATGATTAGCGATCTTTAATCGTTATTTAACAGACGGCACCACATATATTTGGAGATAATCACTGATTAACGTTTTAATTCATGATTAGGCGAACGGCACCATCGGCCCTAAATGATTTAGTGGAAAGTGATCCCAATTATAATTATTACTTATTATTTTGTTTTTCTAAGTATAGCGTTGAAAATTTTAGCCGAGTACCAAGCTGAATACTTAGTTATTATTAGATGTTTTGCATACCATCACTTTTCAGGTAGAGAATATGTCACCGGCATTAATTAATTAACCCTTTCAGTCATCGCTATTGAAAAAATATTCATTAGTATCGCTCAAGTCATTGTGTCCATGCCTAGGCACATCCATAAGAAAAGCATTAGAAACATACCGAGCCATATATTAGCGCTTTGGTCAACTTATAGTAAACATACGGCCGAGGACGATTAGGAGAGTTTTGACAGGTTGTAAATAGGCGTGTGTTGTGAAATTGATTTTTATTTGAAGTTGTGCAAATAATTATTGGTTTGGGTAAGTAAATAGCATTGCTTTATTGTGCTTATGTTATATAATTAACAATTTTATTTGAAAGACCTTGAAGAATAGTTTGAATTTCTATGTCCACCTCGATGGACAAAATGACTTGGGTTCATAAAAAATACCGATGTATTTTTTTTTGCAGAACCTGATGAAATAGAAGATTTGCCATCAACTAGTAAACAACAAAAATGGGAAAGACCCTTGACTGACGAGAAGCTTCTAAAATATCTTGCGAAAGACAATGACTCAATAATATTGGGTTTATCGGATGACGATGAAGCAAACAATATAGCAGATCTCAGCGACTTCGAAGCTCGTGACAATAACACCCTTGACGAGGTTGACAAAATAGAGGAAAATATTTTTGATGCGTTGGTTGAAGAGAACATAACACCTCTATCAGAAAACCATAATTTAGAACGTGAAGAGAGTTGCAAAATGGAGAAAATTGTAAAGGAACATCGCACACTTTCTGTGTAAAATATAATGTGCGCTTGTGTTTCGTAAGCAGCCGTATCTGTTTTTTAAATTTTCACACAAACTGAACTTTTGTTTTACAGGGTGTCCGGAAACTTCATTCGTATATTTTATGGGGAGATTCTACAAATGAAAATATGAAAATATGAAAAAAAGTTCATATGAATGTAGGTCCTTAAATGTCTTATAAGGAAGCTATGGCCGTCCAAAGGTGACCTCTAAAGATTAGTTTCTCTTTTATATCTTTGCGACCGCTTGAGGTATCGATGTGCTTCTTGGCACACAAACTAATATTGACAATTGCTAATTTATGATATTGAGAGTTAGTATGAAATTTAGTCAGGGACGTTCTTACGGGGAGGGGGGGGGTGGCTTAGTTTATTTATTCCTAATTTTTGTACACGACACATTTAAAAAATTTTACCCGAAAATTATAATTCCAGTGATTTTTCTACACAAAAAAGGTATTCTTAAAAAAAATTATTGGGCCAATGATTTAGGAGAAAAATCGATTTATTTAAATCATTGCATAAAGTATTATCGAATTGTGTTTAAACTAAAACATCAAAGTATTCTTATGACAAATACAATATTTAAGTCAAAAAAACATCAAGAAGCCCATGGTTATTAGCGTTAAAATAAATTGACAATGACAATAATTAAGTCAAAACGTTGTTTTATTGTAATTTTTAAACAAAACAAATTAAGAGTTGTTGGTTTAACAATAATAAACTGAAAAAAGTAGAAAAGTTACAACAAATGTTGAAAATGGTTTCCAATCATATCAATACAACCAACTAAACGATTTCTCATTGATGTTCGTACTCTTGCGAAAACTCCTTCCTTATTACCAATTTCCTCGCAACAATAAATACCACGTTGTTCCAATTGTTGTACATTTTCGACAGGTACTGAATATACTACTACTATACCGGGTGTTGCATCGTCGAGCGGGACATAGGAAATCCCATGTAATTTTAAATGGGGTCAATTATTGGCTTCCCTAATTATTTTAGAGAATAATTCTATTTAGGTTTATTAAAGAGCACTAAAACCCACATTCAAAAGAATAACTTTAGATATTTTTGATGAGCCCGTTTACGGGTTATCGCCGATTTCTTTTTAACTATTTCTCCTTTTTATGGCCCCGTATTTGCGGGCACCAGTCAAGGTAAAAGATGACTGTCAAATAAAGTTGTCATTTTGAGGAATATTTGAACATCTTCTTAAATCCTAAAGTTCTAACAATTTA
The DNA here is from genome assembly GCA_963920685.1 of Polydrusus tereticollis. Classification (NCBI taxonomy): domain Eukaryota; kingdom Metazoa; phylum Arthropoda; class Insecta; order Coleoptera; family Curculionidae; genus Polydrusus; species Polydrusus tereticollis. Next base: position 97,787,123 of record OY987333.1, read on the forward strand.
ATAGTACCTACCTATTAATTAGTAAAATATTGAAACATGTAAAATGTCATAATTAACCTTGTAATTGGATACTTTATTTTAGTTTTATTCAGATTAATTTGTACTCATAAATACACCTTTAATATTTTCGATGTACGAGTTTTTATAACAATAAAGCACACATTTCAAAATGACAACTTTATTTGACAGTCATCTTTTACCTTGACTGGTGCCCGCAAATACGGGGCCATAAAAAGGAGAAATAGTTAAAAAGAAATCGGCGATAACCCGTAAACGGGCTCATCAAAAATATATAAAGTTATTCTTTTGAATGTGGGTTTTAGTGCTCTTTAATAAACCTAAATAGAATTATTCTCTAAAATAATTAGGGAAGCCAATAATTGACCCCATTTAAAATTACATGGGATTTCCTATGTCCCGCTCGACGATGCAACACCCGGTATAATAAAAGAGTCTTGTAAAAAATCTAAATATGCAGGCCCATCTAAACGTTGAGGCATAATGTATGGTCCTATTAATCGATCGCCCAATATACCTGCCCAAACATTAATTGAAAATTTATTTTGAAATCGACTTTCGAAAATTGCATGGGGATTTTCTTCTGCCCATACATGATTATTATGGAAATTTACGATGCCTTCACGGGTAAACCCTGCTTCGTCAGTAAACAAGACTTTATGTAGAAAAAAACGGTCTTGATGACATTTTCTCTGAATCCACTGACAAAACTGTGCACGAGGAAGTAGGTCTTGAGGCTTAAGCGCCTGAACTCTTTGTATATGGTATGGATAAAGAAGTTGTTCATGCAAAATTTCCCATGTTGTACTCTTAGGGATACCCTCTTGTAAGGCAATTCTTCTTGTGCTTATACCCGGATTGGCTGCAACGCATTCGAGCACTCTTTCTTCTGCTTGTGGAGTCCTAGTAGTACGGCTTCTCCCAGTTTCATTCATATTTGGCCTAAAAGTTCCGGTTTCTCTTAATCGTTGATGTAAATTAATGAATAATTTGTCACAAGGAATTTGACGGTTTGGAAAATATTCTTGATACAACCTGCGAGCTTCTCGAGCACAACCATTAGCTTTTCTTTACATAAAATGCATATCAGCTAACTTAGCAAGTGAACAATCTGACATCTTTTAAAATTTGCACCTTATTTAATCAAAAACACTTTGCACTTGATCAATGATCACTACAATAAATCGCAAAAACGTCATTGTCAATATATTTTAACGCTAACCATGGGCTTCTTGATGTTTTTTGACTTCAATTATGTATTTGTCATAAGACTACTTTGATGTTTTAGTTTAAACACAATTCGGTAACAGTTTATGCAATGATTTAAATAAACCGATTTTTCTCCTAAATCATTGGCCCAATAATTTTTTTTAAGAATACCTTTTTTTGTTTAGAAAAATCACTGGAATTATAATTTTTGGGTAAAATTTTTGAAATGTGTCGTATACAAAAATTAGGAATAAATAAACTAAGCCCCCCCCCCCTCCCCCCCCCCCCTAAGAACGTCCCTGACTAAATTTCATACTAACTCTCAATATCATAAATTAGCAATTGGTAATATTAGTTTGTATGCCAAAAAGCACATCGGTACCTCAAGCGGTTGCAAAGATATAAAAGAGAAACTAATCTTTAGAGGTCACCTTTGGACGGCCATAGCTTCCTTATAAGACATTTAAGGACCTACATTCATATGAACTTTTTTTCGTATTTTCATATGTAGAATATCCCCTTAAAATATAGGAACGAAGTTTCCGGACACCCTGTATAAACCTGGTGTTCTTTTTTGATTAGTTTGTCGTTTTTATGATTTTTTTAAATTAATGTTTGTAAGCAACTGATTTTTTCCATTTCGCCCTCGGCCACAATGTCCATCTGAATGGACATGTGATAAGTCAGGAGACATGTGACATATCGAAATAAAAACTATGTCAAAAGTTTAAAAAGAAATAGTACTTTTTATATTCCAAATTGCAGAACTTTCCAGTAGCTGGAAAAAAGTGATGACTGAAAGGGTTAATCAAGGATTTAATTTAATTCAATTCAAAAAGACATTATTAACGCGGGGTTCTGCCACAGGCTGCTTAGGCCCAACCTGAAACATCTTACAAATTAAAAAAATAAATGTGAGTACGTAAGCAAAGGGAGGCAGATCTGCAGGGTTACTAAAGTAGATTAGCAGGGGCGTAGGCACGGGTGGGGGCAGGGGGGCAAGTGCCTCGAAACCGCGCTCAAATGATTTTAAACGAAGCATGCGCTTTTCATTAGAAAACATGGCGACTCTCATCAAACGACACACGTTTGAAACATATGTGTTCATAACATAACTCACATAATACTCTATACATGAACTATACATATAGTGTGTGTGACGTGTGTGATGTGTAATTGTGGATTTGTGGATACATATAATCAAAACACGTACCACATTTCATACATGTATATAGCGTGTGCATGGACGATATATATATATTTATGTGAAATGTCCCCCCCCCCCAATGAAAAACCGTGCCTACGCCCCTGTAGATTAGGATAAAACTGGAAAACACTTACATGCCAGAAGATTTTTAATAGGGGCCTTAAAGGCTAAAAAATTTGTTATTTGTGTCTCACGTTGTGAAATAATTCGAAAATTGTAAAGAAAAAGAAAACCACGTTGTGTCACATGCGGACCTGTCAGGGATATTGCGTAGTTTTGGGGTCCGAAAATAGCATGTAAATTCTTTAAAATCTGTTTAGATACTAATATTGAGGAAAATTGCTGTATTTCTTTCGTTCATCTCGAAATGTAATTCCCCTTGTTTACTGTACCTGACTGGCATTTGTAGAGAACTGAAGTGTTTTCGATAATCCGCTTATCTCCAATCAATTATTACAATCTTTACACCGAATGAGTTTTAAAAAATCATTCATAAAACAGCAAATTACGGGGAGTTTTCGCTTGACGGAAATTACCGGAGCCTCCAAGAGCACGTATTACCACTTCTTTTCAGCTCTTCTGAGCGTAACGTGGTACCCCCTATTATTAGGGGGTTAACAAACGGCAGACGTTATAACAAAAAATTTACAATTGAACTAATTTTATCTTTTTTTCATTTAAAATACCAGTGTCTTTGACATTGGTCTGTATACTTAGCGTATGTTTATTCCACCTTGGATTGCTATATAATTGTGCTCGTGTGACAGGAGTACTGTGTACACCCGGCATAATTTGAGGTACTATATTTTAATTTAATTACAAGTGAAGTCAAAACCCTACAGACTACTGAGTGTTATGTTAGTGACTCTCACCCTTCGAGGGGGTAAGAGTTTAAAAAACGTCGGTTTTCAAAACACCGGACGAAAAGACTTGTAAACCAAGTGCGCCGAGAGTAAGTGCCACCAATACCAGTAACGCGTCTGATACAGACACTAGTGTCGACCAATCGCGAAAATCAAAAAACACTAAACCTGATAAAAGACTCACAGAGAGAACAATAAAGAGTTACGAGCTAAAATAAACTACTACATGCCGCATCTGTGCCAATCTAATATCCCAAATGAGGGAGTGATCATCACTAACTACTTCACAGGAAGTCGACGCCACAATTCACTTTTCAGAACTCTATGAAATACCGATGCACCGTGCGAAAACTCTCTTTAGAGATAATACTTTCACTGACTATTAAAGTGATTATCAATCCGGAACGGACTTTAACAGTAAATGCATGAACCATGCATCAAGTTCAAAAATTATAGACCTACGCAATAACGAACCCAGTTTGTATTTACAAATAATCCAACATAAAACCCAAACTAAACAAATAAGCAAAACTGGGTCAATCCCGACCACATTCAATGTTGAGTCAGTTATAAAAACAGATGCAAACACAAATACAAAAGCAAGGGACGAAAAGGGATAATCCTCACTCGCCCCCACTCACTATTGAACCAAAATTACTTAAAACTGCGAGTTTACATTCCTTGTTCAAACCATGAATGTTTAAAATTCCTGTTTACAACAGATTTAGCCCTCTTACTCCTGAAGAATCCTCAAGGCCACCGTTGCCGCACCCTGACCCGATTACTTCTAACGATAAATCTAAAAGTAAGAGTTTTGGAAAAAATGTAAAAAAAAAAATCAAAAGAATCATTACGCAATACAAGGCCAGCCAGCACCAAAACCATTAGCCCGTCACCCATAATCCTTTAAGGGACAATCACCACGGCGTATGATTATGAAGCTCTCCAGAAAAATATCAGTGAAACTGTAGAAAAGGGATTCACGGTTAAATTTGCCAAAAAATCTACACTCCTCACCATCAAAAATATCGATGAGTACAATAGCTATCTCAGGCAGCTCCACAGCGACACTAACAACAAGTTCCATACGTACGCCACCCATAATACGAAGACCAACGGGTTCATCATACGAGGACTGGATCACAAGCCGATTCCTGAATCTATAACCCAACAGCTGAAAGAAAAATATAAAGTGAAACAAAAATAACTTACCTGCTAAAACCCCTCTTTAGGCCGTTACATATGGCAGTCTTCGGAGCGATTTGACTCTTACTAAGCTTCAAGAAGAAGTAATATACCTTCAAAACATCGCTGTGACATCGGAGCGAAGAAATATTCAAGCAAACATTATCAAATGTAGGAAGTGTCAACTTTGGAGTCACGCTACAACCTATTATTCCAGGGAACCCAAATGTATGCGATGCATTGGGAATCACTTGACACGCGACTGTATACTCCACATGCCATAATTAAATGTATTACTTGGAATAATTAACACATGACAAACGATTTGCACTGCCCGGTCCATGTGTGTAAAATTAACAAAATCATTGCTTCGGCAGAGCAGGCAAAAAAGAAGAGAATAAAGAGCAATAATAAAAAAAACGGGCGTTTTTTTTTTCAACTTTTTCATCTAAATGATATCTAAAAAACTGTTAATCCCTTCAAACCTTTAATTTACCGGACATCTAATTACCATTTCGTACTTCAACTAACACTGCTTCATCTTCTTCGGTAGCTGGAGGATATACCCCTATTATAAACATGGCAACAGTGTACCAAAAAAGCAACGAATTGCCATATTTTCGCCGGTCAGCTGTTTTCGGTGAACACTTTCAGTTTTTCTGCTTTCTATGTTTTTACGCTTTTTGGCATTTTTAGGAATTCTTTGTGACAGTTTTCGTTTAGTTTAACAAAGAAGTGTATATTACGACCTCTAAAAGTGCTATTTTAGTTGATATATACTACGAAAACTGAAAAAACTCAACTGCAGACCGAGATACATAGACTAGCCGGTACCGACTGTAAATCGTTGGTAACAGAACAACCCTAGGGCAAGTAGGGTTGTCGAGCAAGGCAGTGCAAGTACCTACGACAGTAACCAGGCCACTTCCCCTCCTTAAGGACAGCAAGCCAAAGTAGCACTCAATACCAGACACATCCCACACATCAACGACAACAGCACCAGAGCCAGCAACTACCACCAATATAACAGCAGTGCAGTGCACTGAACAGTAATGATCAGGTAGGGGCATTTTCTAATGTTATAGATGAACTAGGGCAACACAATTTAGGCGAGGTCTTACGATTTTTCACCGACCTCAATAACATTCTTAAAAATCCTAATAAAGGTCAAAAAGATACAGCAATAATTAATTTTGCAAATACTTTTATTATCTATGATTTTTAAATGACACCATAGAGCATTCAAGACAATTAAAATAATAATGTACAACGAAATTCAACTTATGGAGGACGGGGGGAACAGAGCGGACCGAGACGTAAGGGGAGGGTGAGTTGCAATACTCATAAAACACTTTCATTCCTCATACACAGGTAACAAATGTTGTAAGCCAAATTAAACATGTCTTAGCGAAATTGAGGAATGGGGCGGGGGTGTTGAGAGCTGCATACGCCCCCCCCCCTCCCTCGCGCGCGATTACTAATGCGGACCTAGAGTTTTTTGCCAGTCATGTTCAGGTATTTATGGCGGGCGATTTAAATGGAAGGCACATAATGTGGAAAAATCACCGAAGCAACCGTCACGGTTCAAGGTTACATATTGGATTTTGGTCTGCAGGTGATCGCGACGGACAAACCGTGTAATTTTCCTCAAAATAGGACTACTCCTAAGTATATAGACATTTTTATTCATAGAAATATACTCGATTGGTATAGCGCGGTCACCGTAGACCATTTACCAGTGATGATCCAGTGGCATACATAAACGTTTTTTGAATCCCCGACTTCAACTACTTTATTAAAATACATCAATTAGGGAACTTACACACAAATATTAAATGGCAGACCTATAAGTAACAACAATATTAATTCAATAACAGAACTTGAAAATGAAGTAGACAAACTTACAATAAACATACAGTATGCACGAGAGAAAGTAGCAAAGACAGTGAAAATAAAGCATAAAGAGGACAAACTACCTGACGACACACTGAACTAAATTTAAAAACAAGATTCGCAAGCAGTGGCAAAGCTTGCAAGGACCTATAGACAGACAGCGTGTTACAGAACTGCAACATACTATACGTGAAAAAATAAACGAACATATAAACAAAACCTGGACAGACGTACTTAACGGACTTACAGCTCAGAACTTGTCTCTGTGAAGACTGACAAAAAGACTAAAATGTGAATTTAATAAAATACCCACACTGGACATAACAAATGCAGACAAAAAGAAGGCAGACTACATCGCTAATACATTGGCTGCAGTCTGTACTTCTCCTCAAAACGCAACCGAAGAACAAAATCACATAACAAGAAGAACGACCAACATAACCAGACAGAAAAACCCAATATCCCCCCACCTGTTCTGTTCCGACTGCTGGGCCTGATGGGCTACATCCCTCAAAGAACGTTTGTGCAATTATTGTTTATTATTGAGGCAATCTTTTTATATTAACACTTTCCAAGGCAGTGGAAAGAAGCCATCATTATACCTCTTCTTAAACCGAGAAAAGACCCCAAAGTACCAGACAGTTAGTTATAGACCAATTGCACTGACCAATACACTATCTAAAATAACAGAAAAAACTATCCTACTTAAACTAAAACAACGAAACCTTACAAACAACATAGCGACGGAACAATTTGGTTTCAAACCGGAACATGGTTCTACCACGCTAGTGGCGAAGGTAGTGCAAAGGCCCTGCTGGTGACAGCAGAAATTGTGCGACAATTATAAAGTGAGCGGCTTAACCAATAGGGCCAAGTCAACGGCCCCCGGGGCTTTGGCCCTGGTGCCCTCTAGCCACTATTGGCATATTCTAGGTTTAGTCTTAGGATTAAGATAGATGTAAGTTAGGCCATGTAGGATAAGGACCCGATGTACAGGGTACGCAGTTAAGTCGACACTGCAGATACCATAATAGGAATAATAAAGATATTTTATATAAGACCCACACGAAAGAGCTTATTACATAACCCATTTTAGCCTGTTTGCGTTATGTAATATACTATATTATCGTACTGAGTGATGTAATGAAGTTATTACATTACTCATTTTTAATCAAACTATGATTTTTTTTGTTCTGTCAGCCACTGTCATTTTTTGTGTAATGTCACTTTCATAATATGAAAATCATTTTGAATACATAAAAAAAACAGAATTCTGGGTCTTATATAAAATGTTGTATATCACACGTACGGTAAGGCTCATACCGCACTAGTAATATAAATAACAATTAAAATAAAAAAAAAAATGTCAGGTTGGAGTTACATGTCACTGACAGTTTGTTCTTTGTTCAATGTACTACAACTTTTTAATTTTATCTTATAACAATATTAACTTCTACCCCATTCTACTTTCATTTATCCACATCAATTTAACTCTAAATCTTCATCTTTTTAATTCAACTATACCATATCAAAATTTGCAAAATTTTCCCAACTTTTCGATCATCAGATACTTTTATCTGACATCAATGTAGTAATACAATAATTATTCTTTTAACGATCTTAATTTTACCCTTTTCTGCCTTTATTTCTTCATATTAATTCAATTCACTTTCTCTTAACAGAATAAGTAAAAGCAACAACAAATACAAACTACAGGAAAGATTATTTAGCCGAAGCCAAAGCCAAAATACTTAAAAAATGTCCAAGTCTGATTCTTCGGTTTCAGAAAAATCATTTGATTCAGATTCTGCAGCATAAAGCTGGATTTATAAACTCGAAGCCGGCGTCGGCGCTTGCGTTGGCGTGGGCGCTGGGAGTTAGACAAGTGAATCGTAATAGAGTGATTTATAAACTTCGTCGGCGTTCGCGCTGGCGCCGGCTGGCGTTCAACATAAACCATCTTTATCTTTCCAACGCCGGCGTTCATAGAAAATCCGTAGCGCCGCGTCATAACCAATGGGATTTTAGCATTTCTATCAAGTCATCGTTGGCATCTGCCAAACTGTCAACGGCCAATCGTCATTTTAATTTTACTACACCTAAGACACCAATTAACTTCTTCTGCCTTGCTAAATCCATTTATTTAACTCTTTCTTTTTGTTCTAATAACTGGCTAGAGAAAACACCACCAAGAGTACAAACTAAAAATGTCAGAACTGTCAGATTATGTTTTTGTTTGTCAACACTGCGAACGCGAACGCCAAGTTTATAAATGTCCACTATGCATGTCTAGGGCGTAGGAAATTTCGGCCCCGGCCAGGTAGCAGCCCGATTTTGACAGGAACTTTCGGTCCGGGATGGAAGGGTCATGTTTTTATTACAGGCATTTTCGGCCCCAATGGTCTAACGTTATAACATTTTAATTTTTTTATGATCTTTTGTGTTTTGAATCATTTATAAAATGAAAATGCAACTAACCTGAACTAACTCAATTTTTGACCTGCAACTCGGCTAATACGGTTTTATAGACTTATATTGGTTAAACAGCGCTAACACGGCATCTAATCCACCTTTTTGGTTCCAATTCGCCTTTTTCAAGTTCACCGGGGCATATTATTATTAATTGTTTGCCCCTTTTATAGACTTATATTGGTTAAACAGCGCTAACACGGCATCTAATCCACCTTTTTGGTTCAATTCGCATTACCTGCAATGTTTGGGGCCGAAATTTCTTGCAAGATTACTTGACCTAAAATTTCTAGCAGGTACCTTACCCAATATGGGGCCGAAAGTTCCGCCGCCCGCATGTCTAAGACGAGCGCTGGCGCCGACGCCGGTGAGAGTTTATAAATCCAGCTTTATCCTAAAACTGACTTTTTACAATATCCTGACAATGTTACTTCTCGGGAGCATTCTCTTTTACTAATCATAAATAAAACTAAAAATTTGCATCGGGGTAGTCACCTTCCCAGGTAGGCAGCCTATTTGAACAAAAGTAATTCCGATCGAGTGAGTTTATAACGCGCAAAATATAAATGAGAAAACATTAAAATTAACAATTTATACATAGTGGCTCTAACAATTCCTATTATAAAATTCTGTCCCTGTTCTAAGGCGGACTAAATTTGCCACGACTTTTCCTATAGCTATAGTTGAAAAAACGAGCTATTTTTGAAACAAAATCAAAAGCCATCATAACTTGGCCTTCATTTAAATGTTTCCTTTTAAAACGGGAGTCCAAAAGATTTGCTGCAAAATGAATAGGTTTACAAGAAAGTTCGAGGCGCTTTTCTACATTAACAAGTTTTCTCTAAGATTTCCTCTAATCGGGCCATCTTCTGCCAGGATATTAATTTATGCATCTTTAATATATTTAAAGACATTTCTTCTTATAATCAATTTTCTTGAGCCAAACATCAGTCTTTTGCTCTTATTTTTTGTTGTAGATATCTGAGCGATAACAATTTTGAGAGGTTTCTCCTTTTGTTTTGGTCTTACTTGCTTTTCTTATTATCTTCAATACATATCTGTATTATTTTTCAGAGGGGAGCCAATCTTTAGGGAATTTATGTTTTGAAATTGGTAATAAGTGTATGTGTGTGTCTAAAATGAGCCGATTCATGGGTGTACTTGCTTGCATATGGTATTTTTTAATAATTCTGTCACAAAAAGTATTTAGTTTGTTCATTTGTAAGTCCCTGTGCAGTATGTCTGTCAATACATGTCTTTGAGCGTCCGTTATTATGCGTAAATCTTTATTTTGTAATATTTGTAAGTTTTTCAGTCTCGTCTTGTTTACGGTGCACCACGTAGGTACACCGTATGTGAGTATAGGTCTTATTATTGTCTTGTAGATCATCGTTTTCGTCTTGGTTCTTTTGCTTAATAATGAACAGACTGCACTTAATTGGTCTTGTGCCTTGGCAAGTCTCTCTGTCACGTTGTCGTTCCATAATAATTTTTTTGTCAAACGTGAGGCCAAGATATTTAATTGTAATGTTCTTGGTTAATCGGGTATGTATCAATGTAGTCAGGATACGACAAAAAAAACAGCAGTATCTAGTTCTACATAATAAATACTATATTTAATCAGTCTTCAATTCTCATAAATATACAATGTTACAAAGGTACGAGGAACAACCTTTCTATTAGTTGTCCTCGGTCAATTACCGTTAATGTTACCAATAATATAATACTATACATTAAACAACACATTCCTAATCTTAACAGAAATGGATCAATGGCACCTCCGGCATTGACGCACTGATAGGTCAATTGCCTAGTGAACTTGGTAGTGCCATTTAGCCATTACACCTCCCTGGGAGAATTAAAAAGAAAACGTTTTTGTTAAAATATTTTCTTTTTCCTTGATTTATTTAACTAACACACGTTTTTATTATGTGTTATGTTTTTATAAGACATATGTTTGTATAATAACATTGTTACTTAATAATAATATAGGAACTATAAACAATATTGCTTATAGTACGGTTTAATTAAATTTTTGTGTACTTCCCTAAGTTTATTATTTATACACATAACTAAATTTGTAATCCTATCTTCTAAAACTGTATAAGGACCTTTATACAATGGTTCTAACTTATTATCTTGACTTGAATTTTTTAGTATAACTAATTCTCCTTTATTATAACTAACATGCTTACAATTTCTATCGAATATCTGTTTTTGCTTTGCTTTTGATACTAGCAAGTTATTTCTTGCATCATTCCATGCTGTTTGTAATCTGAATTTTAACTCTACTGGATAATTATCAAAATTATATACTGGGTCAATGGAATTGTCAATATTTGATGGAATTATACTCGGTTTTCCAAAAACAAGTTCGAAAGGTGTGTAACGTGTTGACGTATTTACTGTGTTATTGTATGAAAAACACCAAAAAAGAATCCAATCGGTCCAATTATCGGTTTCTCTCGACAACTTCAGTCGTAGATACGAACCTAATCTAAATTTTTATACGAATTTTCTAACGCTCCTAACGTCTCGTGATGGTAAGTCGTTGAATTTAACTGTTTAATATTTAACAATTTACATGAATTTTTAAAAATTTCTGCCAAAAATTCCGTTCCCTGATCTGATACTATTTCTTTTAGTATACCATACCTCAAAACAAAATTGTTTACGAAAGATTTTGCAACAGTCTCTGATTCTTTATCTGGTATAGCATAACATTCGACATACTTTGTTCTCTGTTAAGTTCTCCCATTTTTCCTACAAATTCAGTACTTTACGCATTTTTAATAACATACAGTTCCGGAACGTTATTTTCTACGCATATTTTTCCCAAACGCCTCAGTGATGTACCTAAGTCAATTACACTGATCGGTAAGTCTGGTCTAAAAAAAATTATTTGTGAATTCACATCATAAACGAAATTTTTATAGTACTGTTTACATTATCCTAGGAATTTAGCATTTTTAAACTCTGAATCTGACATCAGTCTTAACTCAACTGTGTCACTTGGGCGCTTTAGTACTTCCACTACTACAGGGTGATCAATCCTATCGGTGTCAGTATCGCTTCCCCTAACTCCTGCTTGTCTGTTCCTAGCTTGTGCACGCGTCATACCATTTATACTTTCACTTACTTTTGCACTCACTTCTTTTAAGTCTTTAACATTCATGCTTACTCGTAATAACGCGTCAGCTATTACATTATCCGAGCCTTTCACGTAATGCATTGTAAAGTCATACTCTTCCAAAATTAACCTGAATCTTGTGAGTCTACTTGAGGGATTTGTCATATTAAATAAATATATTAACGGTCTGTGATCCGTTAGTATTTTAAATTTCTTGCCAAATAAATATGGCCTAAAATGTTTCACTGCCCATACTATGGTCAAAAATTTCTTTTTCGATAGTGCAGTAATTTCTCTCTGCCTTATTTAAACTTCTTGATGCAAAATCGACAGGACGGTCATCGGAGTTTGACAAAACCACCCCTAATCCTGTACCACTTGCATCCGTTCTGAGTCTAAATTCATTCTCGGCTGAAAAATCTGGATATTGTAAAACCGGTGGGTTGACTAATGCTGGTTTTAGTCTTTCAAATGACTTTTCGCATTCGTCGTCCCACACGAAAGCTTTTCCTTTCCTAGTTAAATTATTGAGAGGTTGAGCTAACGCGGCAAAATTTTTTATAAATTTCCTATAGTAATTCGCGAAAGCTACAAATCGTTTCACTTCATCTGTACTTTTAGGCTTTGTGTAGTTTGACATTGCTACAGTCTTTTCTAGATCTGGTGATATACCTTCCGCCGAAATAACGTGTCCTAGATATAAAATTTCCTTTTTTAAAAATTCACATTTACTCGGGTTAAGTTTTAAATTTACTTTCCTGAGTCTTTCCAAAACTTTAACTAAATTTATATTATAATTTTGTGGTGAATTTCCAAATACAATTAAATCATCCAAATAAACAAAACACTAGTCACTATTTAATCCTGACATAGCTATTGTCATTAATCGAGAAAATGCACTTGGACTAATTTTTAACCCCATAGGCAAACGTTTAAGCTGAAATTACCCCTTGTCCGTTGAAAATGCGGTACAAGGCCTGCTCTTAGGGTCTAATTCTAATTGGTAGTACCCCTGAGCTAGATCAAGGTAAGAAAAATATTGGGCTCCGGATAATGAATCTAAAGTTTCCGTGATATTAGGCAAAGGCCACTTTTCATCCTTTATCTGCTTATTTAGTAAGCGATAATCCAAAACTACGCTTAACTTTTTTACCCCATTATGATCTGCCTTTTTGGGCACTATAAGTAATGGTGAATTCCATTCTGAAACTGTTCTTTCGCATATGTCATTTTGAATCACAGTGTCGATTTGTTTATTTATTTCACTTTTCTGTGCATGTGGTAATCGATATGCCTTTACATACACTGGACTGGCGTCATGTTTTAAGTGAATTTTTTGACTGTATAAATTAGTTACTGTTGAAGCATCTCCTTCTAATTGAAAAACATCGGCGTATTTCGCACAAATTTTTTCAATCGAAGTTTTTCTTCCCTACTTGTTGACTGAGCATTTACCAACTCCAAAACCTTTTCTACACGATTTAATGATATACGTTCATCCTTAAAACTACATATCCTAAAAGATGACGAGTTTTCTGTTACGTTTAATATTTTTACTGGTATAAAATTTTTCTCGGGTTTTACTAGCCACAATCACTCCTTCACACACTTCTTCATTTAAAATTACACATTCATCGGTGCTTCCGGTATAACAATATTTTACTACTTCACACCGGGGTGGTATAATCGTATAATCATCGCTATTAGATTGCATTGCTGTTTGAATTTTTTTTCCTCGTTATAAATGATATTGTGAAATCTTCATAATTTATTTTTGTTCCCGTTTTGATGAAAAAATGTGACCCTAATACACCATGAATACTAGAGTCGAATTTATCAACGACACAAAATTTATGTTTAAATATTTCGTTATTAATAGAAAATAAAATTTGAAGAAATAGTCCATACTTGAAGTGGAGTTAAGAATTTAGGGAAAAGAAGGGAATACAAAAAGTCTTCCTCCACAAATTTATTATAAAACCAATTAGTATATCATAATTCTACATGTTTCGAACACAGTGGTGTTCATCATCAGGAGATATGAAATTCAGTAATGTTGCTGTTGGTGTTAGCAAAAGAGAAAAATCTGGTGATAGAACTTTAATGGAGCTTAAGAAGGGATAAAATGTTTCCCTATAGTTTGAATTGGATTATTGAAGTGGTCAGCATACTAGGAATGTGTGAGGTTCATTGTAAAGCAAGGGTTTTTTTTATATTTATTTATTTATATTATATGAAATTGTATATTAAATAAATCTAGTCGTGGCTAGCTTAATGGATGAGACAAGATAACCAGAAATTCTTTTGAAGTTAAGAAAAGTTTTAATTTATTCTGAAATTGATAGGGGATTACATAGTTAGGTTACTGTTTATAGTGGGGAAGAAATGTTTAAGATAGAAAATTTTTTATATAATTTTTATGGTATACTGTCATTTGTTAAAAACTGTAAGAGAGGGAAAAAATATTTGCTTAATAAATGAAGTGTTTAGAAAAGTTTTCGTACTTACTCGTAAATTGTGAGCCCATTTGTAAACTGAGCAGTCTTGTAGTAATTACGTGTCGTCCATTAATGTAGGTATGGACGATGTTTGTATGCGAATCATCTTTCAACACTTTTATACTTTATAAAAAAAATTTTTTCAAAAATTTTTTCAAAAAATTCTTAAAATTTAATTAATTGTAATAATTATAACTTAACAAAGTTTGGTTGCTAGTACGCCCACTCATAGAATGGTAAATGACCTCTGATTGACCGAGTAAAAATTTACCTGTGGTTCGTCGAAATAGTCATGGCGGTTAAATTTGAATACTCTGGTAGGTATGCTGGGAGAAACAGATTATAAAGCAGGGGGAAAAAAGCTCAATTAAAGTTGGTTTATGAATAATAATAACAATTACAAATTTATCAATTAAGGTACCTTTAATCTTAGTATCTTACCACAGATGACCCCACTAGGTCAAAGGAAACATCCTAAAAACCTTTAGTTCGCTACTTAATCATGTTTAATGAGCTTCACATATTTATTGACAGAGGTCTCCACACGACACAAATATTTGAAATTGCCCCAATTTTTGTCAAATTTATGGCCTGTAGATATATTATAATATAATTTAATTATTAATTGATAAATTTGTAATTGTGATTATTATTCATAAACCAACTTTAATTGAGCTTTTTTCCCCCTGCTTTATAATCTGTTTCTCCCAGCATACCTACCAGAGTATTCAAATTTAACCGCCATGACTATTTCGACGAACCACAGGTAAATTTTTACTCGGTCAATCAGAGGTCATTTACCATTCTATGAGTGGGCGTACTAGCAACCAAACTTTGTTAAGTTATAATTATTACAATTAATTAAATTTTAAGAATTTTTTGAAAAAATTTTTGAAAAAATTTTTTTTATAAAGTATAAAAGTGTTGAAAGATGATTCGCATACAAACATCGTCCATACCTACATTAATGGACGACACGTAATTACTACAAGACTGCTCAGTTTACAAATGGGCTCACAATTTACGAGTAAGTACGAAAACTTTTCTAAACACTTCATTTATTAAGCAAATATTTTTTCCCTCTCTTACAGTTTTTAACAAATGACAGTATACCTTAAAAATTATATAAAAAATTTTCTATCTTAAACATTTCTTCCCCACTATAAACAGTAACCTAACTATGTAATCCCCTATCAATTTCAGAATAAATTAAAACTTTTCTTAACTTCAAAAGAATTTCTGGTTATCTTGTCTCATCCATTAAGCTAGCCACGACTAGATTTATTTAATATACAATTTCATATAATATAAATAAATAAATATAAAAAAAAACCCTTGCTTTACAATGAACCTCACACATTCCTAGTATGCTGACCACTTCAATAATTCAATTCAAACTATAGGGAAACATTTTATCCCTTCTTAAGCTCCATTAAAGTTCTATCACCAGATTTTTCTCTTTTGCTAACACCAACAGCAACATTACTGAATTTCATATCTCCTGATGATGAACACCACTGTGTTCGAAACATGTATAATTATGATATACTAATTGGTTTTATAATAAATTTGTGGAGGAAGACTTTTTGTATTCCCTTCTTTTCCCTAGAAAATAAAATATTAGCTGTTCCCCTTGAAAATATAGATCCCGTAACACCTTTAATTTTTATTTTATTAGATGTGTCTATTTGACATCTTTCCACATAATCAGCAAAAATACAACTTATACTAGCCCCTGTATCTAGCAAAAATTTTAATTCATTCACTCCATATTTTACGTAAATATAATTAAGTGCGTTTATATTATAATTACTACCTACTTTGTTTTCATTCACACCTTCAGACACGAAAAAACTGCTTAGTCGTGTCACTTTCATTGTTTACAACATACGCTCGGCGCGAAAAATTCTCTCGACCTTGACCTCTACTGTTGTACTGTTTGTTTTTTTTGATTTTGCCTAGCCATGTGATTTGGTTTATAATTAAATTTTCCGCTTCTTCTGTATACACCGTGACCTCGCGTAAAAGATCTATGTGTATTATTAAAATGTTTATTTTTCCCGTGACTAAAAAATAGATTGCTATCTGACTGAATATTAACATTTTTTACTATTCCTTCCTCTTTGGCTGCTATAGTAGCATCCTTTAAATTTAACTAATTTCTAGCTTTAACTATAGTTCGTAAGTCGTTGTCCCTAAGTCCGTTGGCAAACGTACTTATTGCAATTTTTTCGTTAACACTCTTGAATATGCTAATAGCCTTATCATCGTTATCCGCCTGTGTTGTAGTAAGGTCTAACATTAACTGCTCTATTATTTTAGCATAATCTTCTATACTTTTATTATTTCGTTTTATACTATGCAACTGTGTTGACAAAACGGCTGCTGTTTTTATTCATCAATCAATAAGTTTTTTACACTGTCATACTCCTTTTGTAACCTTATTTTCGCAGTTTGAGTAATTTTTACTTTTAATATATATTTTATTAAGAATACTTTTCCATTGTTATCCAGCATTTCACTGTATAACTCGATAGCATCAATAAGCTGTTTCGTAGCTTTCTTGGTACCGTCCATAGAGGGTAACAAGGACGCTGCGACCCTAATATCAAATTTTTCAGTCATTATGTATATTTCCTTATCAGTATCTATTTTACTATTTTTACTAATTTGATCTGCGATCTCTCGTCGCGCTACAATAATTTCCCTAGATTTTTCTAAATACTTGCTTATTCCTAGAAAATGTTCTCCTAACTTGGGCTTATCTTGATCAGTGTTGATCTCATTTTTTAGCCAACCTAATTTGTTATCTAATATTTCTAAGTCACTATATAACTTATTTATTCTAATTAAATTTTCACGACGCTCTTTGGGTTCTCGTTGTAAATTTTCGTAAAATTTAATACAAATTTTGTATAATTCTGCTATCTATCTGCTAGTATGCTATCTATTAACTATTTATAATCTCCAAAAAAAAATGTTTATATCAATTAGTATCTAACCTTTTCCGAAGTCTCGTCTTGGAGCCAATTTTGCAAGGCTGAACTTGGGCTTTCAGATGAGTTCTTGGCTTCTTCTGATTTCTTGCTGTACTTTCTTCTCTATATGCTTTTTGAATTTATGCATTGCATATGCCACCATTATGATTATTACTGCTACAAAGGCCACTATTCCCAAAGCCTCTTTCCAAGTCACTGCTACTGCACCATTTTACACGCCATTTGAAGTGCCTCCGCTATTGCCTGCTTGGCTAATGATGACTTCTTCCTTTGTTTGAGATGATCCCATTATTCCACACTGCAACAACTTTGCACTACACTGTAATCACTTTAACTTTGGTACGACTGGCATAGGATCGACTGGCATGTAATATAGCCATTCCTATGCGACTGGCAGGATCGCCATGTAATGTTCTTGGTTAATCGGGTATCAATGTAGTCAGGATACGACAAGAAAAACAGCAGTATCTAGTTCTACATAATAAATTCTATATTTAATCAGTCTTCAATTCTCATATATATACAATGTTACCAAGGTACGAGGAATAACCTTTCTATTAGTTCAATTAGTTCAATATCGGTCAATTACCGTTCATGTTATCAATAATATAATACTATACATTAAACAACACATTCCTAATCTAAACAGAAAAGGATCAATGGCACCTCCGGCATTAACTCACTGATAGGTCAATTGCCTAGTGAACTTGGTAGTGCCATTTAGCTGTTCCTCCAATTCATTTGTGCATTGCCCGGTCTTACTCTTGTTTAAGGTAGTTTTGTGATAACTTTTGAAAAGTAAATTACTTCTGTCTTACCATCATTAAGACAAAGTTTTCAAGAGTACACTCATCTCTGAAGGAGATTGATATGGCGCTGTAGACAAGGGACTACAATTCAGGACAATATTAAGGTTGCAGTAATCGCAGTATCATCGGAGAACAAATGCAATTGGGTTCGCGGATCTCGCAGGATATCACTAGTACAAATATTGTATAATATATTGTATAGTAGAGAGGCCAGTGGCGACCCCTCTGGCACTCCCGCCCTAATGTTTCTGACGCTTGAAATCGTATTTTCTGAAGATACCGCAAATGTCCTGTCTTTGAGGTATGAGATCAAAAATTTTATCAAATAATTGGACATACCCAACCTTAACAACTTTAATATCAGACCATTATACCAAATTTTATCGAATGCTTCTGACAATAGAGATTTATCTGACTTTATAAGATTTATTGATTTTGCTACTGGAAACAGGATATGTTTAAAATCTTGTAGGTTTTCCAAAAATTTTTCTTCTACTCTTATTTCACATCAATATTATACAAAACATTTCAACAATTACTATATGTTCCTTAATAAGCATGGCTTTACATTATTGACTACTTAAAAGTTTTAGCCACTGGTCACAATTCAGAATAAACTTCTACTTACTTATGTCAATTTTAATGAGCATAACTACTCTGGTCGATCACTGTATCCCCTGATAATAAACATTTTCATGTTTGAAACATGTTGGAAACAATAAAGTTCTAATTACTTTTAAATATACAGGGTGTCCGAGACAATGTGGCAAATCTCTCGGATTGAGATAGAACATGAAAAAATAAGATAACGAGTTCCTATAAAGCTTTTTTTTTACAGGCGGAGATAGCTGACCTTGAAGGACGCCGCAAATCGGTTTTTCTGAAATAACTTTTAACATAAATTAATAAAGATTTAATGTAATGGACACTAGTAGGGGACCTCTTCAAAGGGTGTCCTTGAAACATATTTAGCTCTTTTAGTTTACCAGGGGCGGACCAAGCTTTACAACTTAATGCTTAAATTTTTAACCCTGTATGATAAAAACTTAAAAAAAATTAATCTGAGTAGGTTGCATGTTAAACTAAAAAAAAGTACTCTTGTTTGGGTCTTACCCACTTTAAATTTTTTAGCCGATTTGCTGGTACTTAAACCAATTTTTTCAATTTTCTCGCTTAAAGGAAACATTTCCTTTTTCCCGTCATCTTCAAATGTTTCCGTTAGTCCCAAAACGCACAAGAACTGTTTAAAACAAAACTAATGTTAACAACCGATTTATCAGCCTTTAAAGCAAATTGAATGGATCCGCCTGCAATAAAGTAATTACTGTATGTACCTATATTTCTTAAGAATTGCCGGGTCGGGTTTCACTGTCCCCAATGGAGGATGTTTTTAGCATTAATGTTTACTAAGTGCCCGCGGTCGGTAAGAGGAGTATAAAATAATGGGATTTCCATTTTTAAATATGGGGAATTCATAACCGGTCGTTTAACGCAGGTGGTCACTTTATAGAGGCGGTCGCAAACAGAGGTTCTACTGTATAGTTAATCTGTCATAAGCTTATTAGTGATTATCACTTTTTGATAGGCTTATTACGAGCTGCAAGTACGACCTAATATTCAACAACTTTTCTAAATTAGCGACTGAATACGACCATTATCTCTACCACAGGCTTCACCGTCTGATCCCTGTTCTTCCTTAAACAATTCAGGCACCTACCTTCTGAGCACAATATCCTATGGTACCTACAGTTACCAACAATTATGGCGTGCGGACACCCTTTGTTGCAGCATAATAAATTGAGGTTAGTTTCTTAACCGCCGTTTGTTCCGTAGTAAATTAAGCCTGTCTTAGGCCAAGCTTATTTACTAAATTTTTATGCACCACCTAAAGATTTAGACTAAGCTTAGCATAAAGTTTTTTGGGGGACTTAACCCGACCTAATGATGTTTTTTTGAGGTTTGACTGATTTGGTTTCTTATATATATCAAATAATTTTTTAAAGTAGATGTTGGAAATATTTAACACAATTTTGATAGATAACGGTCTTGATGTTTTGGACGTCATTAAAATTGGTTTTCCTTAAAAAATAAATTAAAGATCCAATTATTTTGCTGATATGGATAACTTAACGTTTTATTAGTGTTTTCGCCTGAGAAAACAAACCGTATTTGATATATTCCATAAAATAGAAGACCAATTATTAATGGATAGTGATTGATAATATGTAAATAAAGCGTAAAGTAGTTTTTAAACCTAGATATTCCAATAAAGAAGACTATATTAGACCGATTTTTTTTAGAGATGACTTAATTTCTAAAAACTTTATGATTTTATGCTACAAATGAACATTACTCTAGTATGGGTGACTTTATGAGAATGCACTTGTCAACTACACGCAGAATTATCCTATCTGTTACTAAAGTACTTACTAGCTAAAGCAGAGAATATATTAAATTGCCAGAAGACAATGAAATTATTCTAGTTCAAAATAACTTTTGGGCTTATCTATTTCATCACTCTCATACTAATTTGTAAGGCCATGTATGGTTTTCTCGTTAACCATGGAAAGAATAAAATTATAATACTCATCTTGTTTAATATCAGGAGGCGACCTCCGGTTAACATTATATTTGTCTTAGTTTTTTGGTAATTTGCTTATCATTTTTTTTTTAATATCATAAAGTTTTTGTGAAGAAGGCACCGAACGGTGCACTGAGTTTCGACTAGACGCATTTAATTACGATGCATCTCTTACCAAAGATTTTTCTTTTGCATCTGTACTAGCATGTTCAGTCTTTTTTATCTATTATTAGGTATATTTTTGTAAAGGGTATTCCAAAATTACTAAAAGAAAGGCTCCGTGGTTAACTCAAAATTTTAAATTTTGTATATCCCTTCGAAACAAAGCCTTGTCAAAGCATAGAAAACAAAGAACGGCTATCAACTGGGAATCTTATAAGCAACTTAGAAATTTCATAGGTAATGCTATCGACAGGAAGAAAAGATCATATCTTGAGAACAGTATTCGAAATAAAGAACCAAGAAAAAATTGGAAGCTGCTGAGGGAGCTTGACATCTCAAACTCAAAGAAAAGAAAACTTGTCCCTGAGCACTTAGGTAGTGCTGATGCTAGTAATAATTTTTTTCTGGGCACAGCTCAATCCGGGGATCCAGATCCTGAAACCCTCAACATCTATCGTAGCCATAGGAAAGGGGGCGTGACAAACTTTGGTTTTAAAATATCACAAGTGGAAGACGATGAAAAAGCTCTATCTTGGCATCAAGATGCTAACTTATTGCAGTCTCCATATAATACCGGTTGTTGTTCACTTAATAAATTTCTGTATTGGGAGTCACAGCTTTCCTGAATGTTGGAAGACTTTATATGTTCTGCCTCTTCCAAAAGGTAACTCCCCAAATGAGCTGAAAGATTTAAGACCGATCAGCATATTGCCTACCCTCTCTGAAGTCATTGAGAGGATCATGTCGAGCCAAGTAAAAGAACACATTGCCCGTCAAGAAATATTGCCTGCCGTCCAGTCCAGTTTCTGCAGGGGCTATAATTCACGACATATGATATTCTGGAGGCCTCGGACCGTGGAATTTAAAAGCGTTGGTTCTCTTGGACTACTTAAAGGCCTTTGACAGCCCTAATTATGATATTCTATTGAGCATATTCAAGTATCTCGGCTTTGATGATGATTCACAACTTCTTATCAAGGAGTATTTCGTTGGTAAAGGTCAAATGATCAGACTTAGTGGTAACTTGTGATATCCTGTAAGAATACCTTGCTTATTACTTATTTAAGGTATTTAACTGTACACTTTTACGCTGATGATACGCAACTATACTTTTCGTTTAAGTCAGATATAATTTTGGAGGCGAATGACAAATTAAAGCATGATCTGGATATCGTTAAGAAGGCCTCGGAAGCACACTGCTTGAAGATAAATCCTACTAACTCGCAAGTGCTGCTGTTTGGTCAAACACAAAGTCGTAACCAGAGTCAGAATCTTCTTCATGTTAGTTTAAATATTGAAACTTTGAGAACATGCACAACAGCATAGGATCTGGGGTTTCTATTATATACTGACCTAAGATTTTCTGGATATATAAATAATACTGGGGAACAGCAAAAATGTGTTCGAGACCAAAATAGCAAAATTTTACTTATTTTATTATACTAATTAACAATCTGTTTTGCAAAAGTCTCAGTTAGCTCTGGATTTATAGATCCATGCTAATTATGATAATTACCTACTTGCCCGTAATGTATGGGAAAATTCGACTATTAAATGAGAAGTACCTAGATTGAAAACAATATAGGAATGAAGCACAACGGCGACATCCCATAGTAATCGAGCGTACCACCGAGCTCTGCTGATGAGCTGTTATACAGCGAAACGCGTCCAGAGATTGGGTCTGATGGAAAGGATAAGGGACAAACATTTGTTTGTTGTACCTAGATTGATTATAGCAGGTGTACTTTATATAAGGGGTTTAAATACATATAACATAAATTCTAAATTATTAGTTAGTTGTATTTCAACCACCAGTTGATTGAGAGCTGTTCAAATTTGAGAAACTAAAGAGTTTTGAGCAACATGTCGCGAGTTTGTTTAAATAAGCCGGATCATTTTTGTTATATATATGGTGAAGTGACTTTTATGAAACAAAAACGTACAATAATACAAAATGCTTACAACTTGTATTTTGGCTGTAAAATTGGAGACCAGGATAAAAATTGGGCTCCCAATCTCTGCTGCTACAAATGTGCGTCCAACATTCGCGGCTGGCTGAGTGGAAAAAAGCGTAAGATGCCTTTTGCTGTTCGTATGATCTGGCGAGAACCGAAAGACCACGTTACTGACTGTTACTTTTGTTTGACCTCCCATCAAAAAGATCTGGAGACTTTTCCTCAAAAGTAATTCTTAAAGCTGTTACTCCATAATAGAATAGAAATAAGTTGCCTTCAGTCCCAATTGGTCATGCAGTACCCATGAAAGAAACGTATACACTGATAAAATTAATTATTTGAGTTAAAAAAATTTACCATTGACTCAAATAAATATTTGTTTCTTATTAGCCAAACAAATATGTATTTGAAAAATACCAAGGGATTATTTGCCTCAATTAGTATCATCTGATTTAATACAAATTACTTTTTATTTGGAATTAATCACTAAATACAAAATTCAAGCAAATATTTATTTCCTTAACACTAACCCAACTTAAATAAGCCGTTTCAATGACTTAAGGTAAATAGGTTAAAAGTTAAGTTAACAAAATATTTATTTGATTGATATTTATATATATTTTATTAAGTACATATTTATTTTACTTTTGTTTTACATGTATTTGCCGTAACAACAACGTTATTTAATTAAACAATTTAAGTGATTTAATTTAAATAAGCCGGTAATTTCCATCAAAGTGATTGTTTTTTTATTCAAGTACATCATTGTTTAACTTGTCTTTTATATTTATTTAGATCAAATATAAATTTATTTGGTTAAATATCTTTTTTAATTTTCAATCGATCAGAATGTTCATTCAAATCAGTTCTTATTTTATCCAAGTACGTATTTATACAGACGTCACATAAAAATAAGAAATATTGAAATGTTGCTATTGAATATGGTTTAATCAGTACCTATACCATAATAATCACAAACCTTATCAAATTGTTTATAGTGTTCAAATAATAAGGCAAACCAACAGAAAAAACACATTTTTGCCGAAAATAAAGGTTATGACAAATTACCCGCACGCGCACAACGATTTTTACATAAAAATAACATAAAATTTAAAAGATAACCATCTCTTATTTTATTTCTTATTATGTTATGTTATGTGTTTCTATAAACGTCTTATAGCAGATCTGTAGATTCAACTCTTATTTTATTTTTATGTTATGATATCTTGCTGTATAAACCGACCATTAGTTGTTGTTCCCCTTAAAATATACGTCAATAAAACATTATAGAGAAGTTAATAACTTTGATAAAAAATTAAATAAAGGCAAATTTGCAAATATTAGGTACATTAATTATTAATATTATATTAATTAATTATATTATATTTTTTCTGTTAGGAGGTTTGATAGGTATTGAATTATGGTGAAAATTGAGAAAAACTGTCTTATTTGTAACCTAGCTAGCCATGATTTATAAATACCTGGCTACATTTTTCTAAAAAGATTTTGTGTTCGAAATTTCAAATTAGGTATTACAAGTATCTTTTCTTTGCCTCTTATCTTACTTTTTTTAACTCGTTTCATGCGTAACTAAAATATTCAAATATAGTTTCCTACCTTGAAAAGTATCTAACAGATGGGATATACCCCAATCTTCTAAATAATTATTCATATTACGTTTATTCCCCATATCTTCGTTTTAATTTTTGATGGAACCACTAGCTTCTGTGCCACTAACAAAGAAGATTTCACTCTCACTCATAAATTTCTACAAAACAAAATCGAACACCAATGACCAAAAACGCGATGATCAGGCCACTTTTGTATAACCAATCAAATTACTCAAAGCCCAAAGTAGGCGACAGGAGTTCATTTAAATACTTAATTATTAGTTTGATGACCAAATTATTTGAAAAGTTTGGCAATGAATGATTTAAATTAAAGTTAAAGGTATTTAGTTCTTAACTTGAAATGTACTTCGATTAAATAATTAGTTATTTGTAAATATTTGGTTGTTTTATATTAAGGATTTAATGTAAATACATAATTATTTAGTTTAATTGACCTAGACATTTAAATAGTTCTCTATTGGGTGATTTAACTAGCGATTAACGGGATTTAGTTCCTAAATAAAAATTAGTTCGACTAAATAATTGGTTATTTAGATTTTGTTATTTTAGTGGGTTTTTTTTGGTAAGATATTTGTTTGAAGGGTTCTATTATTTGACACAAATCAAATAACAGTCAAATAATTTTGCAAATAAAACGAAATACTCTCATTTATTTCAGTTAAATAAAATTTAGTTAATTAAAATCACATTTATTTATTACCAATGATCATTCACCAAATAAATCAGATTATTTGATTAAGGGAGCACAGTTTTATCAGTGTAGCAATTTGAAATTGTTACTGGAGACCATACAATATGAAAGATATAATTGGCAAATTTGTGAGGATTTAAGAGTTGTGGCGATTTTGCTTGGATTGCAGGTAGGTTATACGAAATACTGCTGCTTTGCTGCTTCCTCTGCGAATGGGACAGTCGAGCACGATCGAATCACTACATAAAGAAAATTTGGCCACCGAGAGAAAAATGTAGCCAGCGCGCCATTAGTTCCCCCAGAAAAGATTTTACTACCGCCACTTCATATAAAATTGGGACTTATGAAAAATTTTGTGAAGGCCATAGGCAAAGAAGGCCGTGCTTTTAGTTATTTAAAAGAAAAGTTCCCTAGAATCAGTGACACTAAAATTAAAGAGGGAATGTTTGTTGTTCCCAGATTAGGAAACTTGTCGGAGATGCGCAATTCGATTCCATACTTACAGGCAAGAAAAAGGACGCTTGGAATGCCTTTAAAATGGTTGCAACAAATTCTTTGGAAAACATGAAAGCAGAAAACTATAAAGACCTGGTTGCCCAACTTCTTTTATGTTACCAAAACCTAGGGTGTAATATGTCGTTGAAAATTCATTTTCTGGATCCTTATCTAGATTCACTTTCCGGAAAATTATGGTTCTGTAAGTGACGAGCACGGTGAGAGGTTCCACTAGGATATTTTAAACATGAAAAGAAGGTATCAGGGAAAATGGAACTGTGAGATGTTAGCCGACTACTGTTGGACTATTACGAGAGATGCCCCCGAGGCTGCTTTCAAAAGACAGGCTAAGAAGCGTAAAATGAGTGTCCAAACTTTAGACTTACTGATAAAAATGTGCTATTTAATTGCTATTGTTGAACCAACAATATATTGTTTGTATGTTCATTGTAAATGCCTATAAATTAGAATGTTCATTGTATATGCGTATAAATTAAAATTTTGTAACAAATAATCCAGATTATTTTTACGAGCTAACTAAAATCTTTAATGGGTATTTTTTAGTTACTTAAGTGTAGTTCAATAAAAAAAATAGGTTTTGTTCAGGAAACAAAAAAAAAGTTGAAATTTGTTCCCCAGTGTAATTGGATCAGGAGGACGTTTACTGATCTGAAGTTAATCTTTGGTCAGCGAGAACTACTGAATGAAAATCTTAGAAAGTCTTGGGCGACTCCATTGTTCTATCGCATTTTAATTATTGCGATGTGCTATACGGTCCCTGTCTTTTGGATGGTGATATCAAAAAAATACAGCTTATTCAGAATGCATGTTTTCGTTTGATAGGAGGTATCCGTGGTCGCAAGAGAGGTGTGAGTGCAAAGCTTTGTGACATTCATTGGTTAAGAGTGAACGAGAGACGTATGCTACATAGTTTGGTCTTGTTGTCTTGGATTATTTGTACCATAAGGTAAAATTCAGATATGACTCTCGCAATTTAGAGATTAGACATAAATTTACGATACCACCACCTGCACATCTCACCACTATGTATGAACGCTCCTTCACGTACCTCGAAAATCTACAATAAAGTGCCTATCGATTTTAAAAACGCCTCTGGTTATAAGTTCAAGTTATTTGTAAAACAGAATATAGAAAATTTCCTCTGAACTAATATGTTTTATTATAGATCGGCTATCATATAAGTCTATAAGTCTTGTAAATCGCCCATAAACTATGCCTGTATTACTGTGTAATAATGATTATAAATTCCATATTTTTAAACTAGGTTCCCCGGTATACATATGTTAAAACTTTTTTGGTTGAGATAGGAAGCCAAGCTTCAACTCCGCCAATTGTAATCTTACATTGTAAATTACAATAAAGACATGTTTATTTTATTTATTTATTTACTTATTTAATAAGAGTTTCCGGATGTTTTTTGATGCTACTTATCTTATCTCAAGCTTTTGTGGTGATATCCTTTATTTACTGCATTCTGCAGACCAGTATAATTTTAACTATGGGTAGTAACACAGTATACAGGGTGCTCCATTGGAATCGCCCATTTTTAAAGCTTAATAACTTTGGTGCTAATTATCCTATTGCTAAAATTCAAATGTCGTTTCGTATAGAGTACCTGCCAAAATTTTGTTCCTCACATTTATACAGGGCTGACTATAAAGTCAGAATGAAGTAAAGTTATTAAAAATGCCAACTATCATTTTAGGAAAATACCGTAAATCTTTAACAGTAAACATTTAGGTAAAGGTAATGATAATCCCGTAGGTGTTTTTTTTTGTCAGTATCAGATAAAAGTTCTGCAGGCCAGTACAATTTTATGTATGGAGAGGTGCACCGTAGAACAACGCCTCTACATTGTTAAAACTTATTTTGAGAATGGGTGTTCTGCTATTAACTCATATCGCAGAATTCGTGATTATTCTGGCATACATAATCCTCCTTCAGAAAAAGCTATTCGCAATATAGTTCGGAAATTCGAAACCATCGGGTCTGTTAAAGAAGTTAAATTACCAGAACGTGCACGTCGAGGTCGTTCGGTTACTAATGTTGAGGCTGTTCGTGAAAGTGTGACTGATAATCCCCGAATGTTCATTGAATGACGTTCGCAATAATTGAGCATTACCAAAATTACAACATGGTAAATTTTACAAAAGGACTTTGCTCTTCATCCTTTCAAGATTCAGCTAACACGGGAACTGAATCCAGGTGATCACGGGCAACGCTTTGGGTTTGATAATTGGGTGCTTTAAATGAAGACAATTGACGATAATTCTTGCGACAAGCAGAACTGTCATATCTGGGCCATTGAAAATCCTAGGAAAATCCATGAAAAGTCAATGCATTAACAACGTGTCACAGCTTAGTGCGGTTTTGGGTCTGGGGGTATCATCGGACTATACTATTTTCAGAGCAAGACGGACAAACCGTTACGGAAAATGGGGAGCGATACCTAACGATGATAAACAATTGTTTATGGCGCCAAATAATAAATATGGACTTAAACAATGTTTGGTTCCAACAAAACGGTCCAAGATGCCATACATCAAGAGAAACAATGGATTTATTGCGTACACAGTTTGAAGGCAGAATTCTTTCACAAAATGGGGACGTTATTTGGGCACCTAGATGATGCGACCTGAGGCCGCTGGATTATTTTTTGTGGGATAATGTTAAAAGTAAAGCATATGTAAACAGTCCTCAAACACTTGAACAATTAAACAAGGAGATTAGCCGCATAATCCGCTAGATAACCCCAGAAATGTGCTAAGCTGTCTTGCAAAATTTCTGCCAAAGAGTCGTGTCCTGCCAGAGGAGTCGCGGTGGTAATTTGTTAGTATTGTGTTCTAATCAATCATACTACCCATTGTAATTAAAAGTTAGGCTTTTTGTTATCAGGCTCTTGTTTTACTTATTTATAACAACACCCGGAAACTATTCCCACATAGCACTCTTCCTTTTAGAAATATCTCTGATATATTCCGAATGTCTCAAAAACATTACCTTTTATATCAATATTTCTGAAATATTTTAGATTTATTATACCCAAAATGACAGTTGACACACCCTGCCCTTAACACTTAACGGACCAGATGCAGAAAATCCAGCCTCTTCCCCTCACGGGTTCCCCTTATTTTATATTTTGTTTATGTAATGTCCAATTAACAATAATTATTATTAGACACTGTTATTTGTGGGTGAACTGTGTTGGTACCGAATAATAATTATATTATGGATAACAAAACTGAGGTAAGTCTCTATTTTATTAATAGGTATGATAATACTTTTAGGTTAGGTTCATTTTATGATTTTCCCCGCTTTAGCTTATTTATTAAACTTGAGTTGTTACTGTTGTGAATTAGAATATTGAACAGTAAAGGGACAGAAGAAAAATGAAAAGTTTTTAAATGACAAAAACATTAATAGAATAATAAAAGATGCAGTAAGGCATCATCTCCCTCCGGGACAGAGCTAGAGGTGTGAGATATTTTTGCATTGTGGCTGTCGTAGTGCAAACTTCGTCTGTGCCGTGGATTGTAAGAACTTTATATAAGTTGATAGCAAATTTTGGCAAACTATCCCGTCTTTATAATGAAATATGTAATTTTAATAGTGTTTATGTATCAAACATTGATATACGCAGCGTCCTTCATATATTAAAGATTGGCATTTTTCTACCAGGGACCTATAATATGAAGGCCGATTGTAAAACTGTTCGCCACCGCTGCTCCTCGTTGTCACTGTAGCCGCTCGTCGCCACCGTTCTTAGGGTATTTATAAAACAAATTATGCCATGCCGCGACAGCAGTAACGTATTTTGAGGTTAGAGTATTAATTTTCTTTGGAAAAGTGAATAATGTAACTAGCACAAAACAGATAAGAGGTTAGAAATGCAATCTACGTAGAAAACCAGAAAAGAAGGATTCAAGTTGGCCACCAGTCCACCCCGAGCGCTACGGTAGGAAATTCATGGCGCGTAGTTCAAATAACTCGTTTTTTAAAGACGTTTTATCGCTTTTTAAGTTAAATCACTATAAAATACCATGTATTCACTAAATTTTAGAATTTAATGAATGTACCATGTATTTTATAAAAAATTATACCAAAAAAGCAATAAATGCCATTAAAAACCAAATATTGTTGTTATTTATGAATTTCGGTGTAAATAACAAATAAAGCTTGTAAAAAAAACATTTAAAATGTATTTAAACTTTACCATAAAAAATAGTGCGAACAAATTGTAACAAAAATTGGTATCGAAACAATACAAATAATATATATATACTTTTAAATAAAATAGGTTCTCTATAAAATAAACCAAAAATATAACTACTAACAGTGACGTAACTAAAATAGTTCCAAGTGTTTCATGAACCCGGGCTTGCTTGAGGCAAATATTTTGACATTTGGGCCTTGCTCCAAAAAAATGTTTGCTTTATCTCAAACCCAGGTCTTCTAGTTACGCTACTGACTATTAATGCAAAATAACAATTAGCTGGTTACATTATGCACACTTTCTTAGTTCAAGTTCAAGTAAATTCAGTTATTGTCAGATTTGACCCATTACAGTAATTAATTAGTGCTGAAAGTACCGGCGCTAAATATATTTTCCTTCTTCCAGTAAACCACTCTTCATTAAAGAAAATAAATAAAAAAAATTGACACAAGAAAAAACATAACCGTCCTGGTACCTACTTGAAAGTGTCCATCTTAGGTGAAAAATGTCTTAGTCAAGTGTAAAATGTTGCCTTTAGGAGTAAAAATGTGGTAGCCAGGTGCAGGTCAAATGTAGCAGCCAGAGTAAAATTGTCACACAGTATTTGGGCTAGATAAGGGGCCCATTTAACAGAAAAAAAAAATGTTTATGATTAGTACCAAAATTACTAACAGACTGAACAAAACATAATTTTAAATTAAATAGGTACTGATAAACTAAGCACAGTAAAAAGAATTCCAATAAAATATAAAATGGCGAGGCCAGACTGATCTTAAAACATTGCTTGTTCAGTCCTTTTTACTATCCCCACATTTACTTCAAAACCTGGGTCTGCCTTGTTCAAGGAGAAAATATAACTGCCTACTCCAGTAGGTACTTAAATTAGGAAATTCTGGAATATCGGGATCAGTAATGTCAAAATTTGGAAGTGCACAAGAACTGATCAAAGGGTTGTTTTCAACTAAAC
The DNA here is from genome assembly GCA_963920685.1 of Polydrusus tereticollis. NCBI lineage: Eukaryota > Metazoa > Arthropoda > Insecta > Coleoptera > Curculionidae > Polydrusus > Polydrusus tereticollis. Next base: position 97,818,119 of record OY987333.1, read on the forward strand.
AACTGAACGGAATGTTTTGGACTACTGATAAAAAAATTTGAACTACCAGGTTCTACGGAATGTGGGAGTGACCCTAAAGCATCAGGAGGCAAAAGCTCAGTGACAGCTCTGAAAGCAGCATTTCAATTAGGCCTTTTTAAAACTAAGTTCTTAAATTGACATTCATCGAAATGATCTTCACAAATCCTTAAGTGTTTGCACTCAATGTCAGGATTAATATAACAGTTATTATTCTTCGTTACTCTTAGTCTTTTAATATCAGCAAGGTGAAATGCATAGAAATGTTTATTGACACAATTAGGGTGAGATGAAAATCTAAATGCACTCTTGCAATCGGGATATTTATGGTAATACTTAATTTTGGTTATTGAATGGGTGATATAGGCCATCTTAGATACTAATAAAGGCAAAGGAGCATATATACTTAAATTTAACACTTATGGTATTAAATGGCAAAGAACAAAATGAAAAACATACACGAATCTTGGACATTGAAACTCCTTCGACATAACTTATCATACATCGCTTGGGCTGTAGATATGTACTTCTTTTATAAATTTTGTTTGCTAGATCTTTTTGAAGAGTATGCTAAAAATATTAGAAAGATCCAGTTTGAATTTCAGAATTCAGCAAACCTAACCTTCAAAGCGTAAATTTTACATTTAGGTTACATACCTTTACTATAAGGTCGCGTTACCAACCTAAGATTCTGTAAAACTTGTAAAATGCTCTGTAAATGATTAAAACAAGGACTCAAAGCGTTAAATTATGAAATGAAAATTTAAAAAAAAAAAGTTAAGTCCTTACCAACAATTCGTTCAGGGTTCACATTTTACAAAATTGACAGAATTTTTCTTTTTTCTCCAAAAACGGCTAATAAAACCCTCCACTGAGTTGGGGTAACATATATTGTGTTTTCAGCCAGGCCTGTTTCTTTTTATGGATTAATATTATGAGAGGAAGAGAGATAGTCGACAGATTAATATGCAAGTCCAAAGACATTAGAATGCCTTTGTGGAAGTCTGATGAGGCAAAGAGCACATGGTAGTGACCGTTCGAAGAGCCTTCTGGTGGACTGGTGGCCCTAACTATTTAAACTAGGTTTTGTAACGGTTTTCTTGTTGCGAAGTCACCCATATAAGTTTTGCCCATGTGGTGACTAGTATTTAATATTATCAAACTATAAGATAACTTAAGCCCTGTGTTGTGTCCCGACAATTTAGCTACCCGCTAAAGTACGAAACACTGAGTTTGATAATTTAAATAGCGTGCTTTTCAACTAAACTGCATTTATTATAAACTTTTAAAAACTTTACAACTTTTCTCACGACTACATTATTTTCTTCTTATCTGATACTGTCCAAAACTAGTGTTACCAATAGCAAAATACTCAAAATAAAAAATAAGCAAACGGCGCTAAACATTAGGCAACCCATGCAATTAACACAATTCAGAACAAATTGACAACTTACAGTGCAGAGGCGTTCTAAGGCCATTTATAAAAATTATTAAAATTATTAATGAAACAAGTTACAAGAAATATTGTTTTAACAAAGAAAAAAAAAAACAATCACAATAATGTACTGTCTCCAACACCCTGTGTATTCTCTAAAAATGCTGAAATCGTAGGAATATGGAAAATATTTCAATTTTTTTTATCAAATGTGTCAAATTTGTTTCTTTCCATTGGCTATAGCTCGAACGACGAACAGCACAAGGTCAGCGAGATTAATTACCGACGCCGACGGGAGTGGTGGCGGCTTTTATAAATGCATACATTATTCCCCTTTAGGCTAAGTTGTGACGGGAACGGGGGCGACGAGCGGAAGCGGTGCCGAAAAGTTTTATAAATGTACCTTTATACTTACAAAATATTATTATGATTCATACTTAAAGTTAAAAATTATCAATTTTTCAATTTTTACTTTCAGGGCCCCATAGAAGTAAGAATCTCAGAGATAAATAAGTATCCTATTTTGAATATTCATATTTATTACTTAATAATTGTTTGTACGTTTTTTTAATAATTATGTTCTTGATATATTATTCCATTTTATATCATTTCTAAAATATTACAAGACATTTTTTTTGGAATATTTCAGAAATGCGATTATGTATATAATGTTTCAGAAACATAAAATGAAATAATACTTTTATGTGTCATTTTTGGGTATCTGAAAGATTTCGTCAGTACCTATATCATAAATGTGTTGAAATACTTATGGAGTATTTAAAATCTTCCGGAGAAACTAATATGAAATATTTCTGAGACATGATTGTGCTGTGTGGGTTATTGAAATACCCTGTATTTATGGGCTATATTTTATATTTCTATTTTCTGCCAACGAAACATTAGACAAGCTTAAAAAATGATACTAGCATAGTTACACCGACCTTAAATGAAATACGGATAAACGGCGGTTCATTAAAGAGGGTTAGTGTCCTTCGTTGTCCTTTTTAAGTAAATCTAGTTAACACAATAATTTTTCTTTTGAGAAATGACTGTTAAGTATACCGTATTTATTAAAAGGATTTATAAGAACGTACGAGTCGTCTTCGTCATCTATTTTGAGCGCAAAACAAACTAAACAACGCTTGTAACAAAGTGCCAATATAGTATTAGTTGTTTAGAGATATAAGAAAGTGACTAACTGATCCCTATTAGGAAGGACCCGGGCTAGCTGTAAAATTGAAATATGGCCGAGCAGGTCCGTATTTTGCTTGGAATTTAATCATGGTTTGTAATAAATATAAAAATTATTTTTATGATTACAAAAATATACAAATTATTCGGTACTTATAATAATTATTCACTTAATATATCACTATCGCTATCATCATCTGTTCTAATTATTATTTGTGCTATATTGTTTATATGGATATAGGATTTTTCCATATTTTCAGCATGTGTAACAGAGTTTGCCCAACTTTGTGAAGAGATGTTATACACTTCAGTTTCTATAAGCTCAAGTACACTGGAGTTAATAGTAGGGCAAATATTGTTACGACGAATGGCAGATTCAGTTGGTGCCAAACATGTTTGATGGGATTAAATATAGAATGGTATAGTGGAAGCCTTATAACTGTATGCCCTAGATTTTTTGCATATTTATCACAGAAGTATTCCTTTTGTAGCTTTAAACTTTGTAAAACCTCAATTAATTGCCTTTTGGTGTAATCTTCCTGATAATGTCATTATCATACATGTAGTTTTGGATTGTTGCTTTTGTGTCAATTGCCTACTATGGTAGCTTGCATTGTCCATTAAAATTACGCTATGCGGAGGTATATTTGGAATTAGCTTGTTTTTAAACCAATCTTTAAATAAATCAGCAGTGGTGTCCTCATAGTAATCCAGAGAAGAATCTTTAATGGTTTTTGCAGACAGAGAAAGTCTATTTGGAATCCATCCGTCTTTAGATTAAGCATGCAAAATCGTAATTCGTTTACATCTTTTTGATGGCGCGCTTGTTTTACAGTTGCCGCTTGAGTCAACCCATCCCTTGCCCGGGGTATCATATGTGTCGAACCAGGTTTCATCCAAGTAAATAATCGGCCTTTGCTGATCTCTATAAATCCTAATTTTTTGTAGATATTCGGATCACAATTCCCGAATTCTACTGGATTCCATTAAAACTTGTCTTTTGTTAATTTTTTTAAATCTAAAACCCATGTGTTGGATACACTTCCATAACGTTGTTCTGCCACATTTAACGCCGATTTTATCTTTTTTAAGCCTCTTAATTGAATTATCTAATATAGGCACGCTTTGTTCCTCGTATAACATGTAAATTTTACGCCGTATTATATCTTGATTACTTCCATATACCTTCGAGAAAATGCCAGTATCGGTTCTTTTTTTCCTCGCTAAAGTAGGTTCATTCACAATTTTCCATATAGTTGATGTTGGAATTTTTGTTAATGTGGACGTTTCTTCTAACGCTGCTTGCTTGCTAACCGCACGTTCAATGAGAGTTGAATAAACATTGTTTATAACTTCCTTAGTTTCCACAGAAAAGTGTTTTCTGCTTTTCAACGGGGTTATCTCCTGAGATTCATTGGGCTCGCACATATTTTCCATGACTCACACACGATTAAACAAACGCTGTATTACACACGAAGTAAGAATAATTACTAAGCTTAAAACTAACTATAGTGGCTATATATACAGTCTTTGGAACATAATTTGTTTTATGGAATTAACCCTCTCATTTTGAATCAGGTAAATCGGTTTAGAATCACCAAACTATTACTTTAATAATGAAATTACGTCTTCCGGATTTGCAGTTTACTTTAAGACATTTTTAAGTACTGACCATAATTTACCTGCATTTATTCATTCATTGCTTGTTTATGACCACCCTTGGATAATCCCATTCAAAGGCAAAGTGTAACTTTCTTATACCTCTGGACAGGCTTTAACTAGTAATCGTACGCCCACCAGTCGCACGACGTTGTAAGACTAGAAAATCGCACGCATACGCATCCAATGTAACCAATATGAAACGACATTACTTGGCAACGACTTGGTTTATGTCGTACAACCAAATTCTTATGCAATGGATGCCGGGTGATGTCTTTCCATAATAAGGGATTAGTCGGACCAATTCGGACAACTTAGTATAATATAGAATGTGTGCATTGTGTTCCTTTTTTTGACTTGTGCTATTGAAATTTTGCGTGCTAAATTTTGAACTTCATGTTGCGATATTGCGTTTTATTAATTTTAGGTTTTTGCTGTATCGAATACAGCAGAAAAGTTCTCGATATGAGGTTGAGAATTTAGTAAGCAAAAATGGAAAAGTCAGACCCGCATTAGAAAAAAATCATTAGCCGGTTAGGTGCGTCTCATTTATTTAGCTATCATTGACAGACTTCCGGTTGTTTCTTTGTTGGATTGTAATATATGAACCTGTGTATATGCGGCATCTCAAGTACGTAACGTATCTCTTTAAAGGTTACTATCATATTTCCTATTTGAATATTATTATCAGTCACGCCATTGTCACGTACAATAAAACAACTGCAGTACATAAAGTTATAGAAAAATTCCATTAAAAATATTAGACCGGATATTCAAATACATCAGATTAAACCAAAAATAGAAATTAATTTATTAAGTAGGTACAAACGTTTATCTTGTCTTGCTTAACGTCGCAGTTATACAATAAATAGAATTAATTGACGGATTAAGAATTTGTAACGGGGGGTATTGTCAATGAGTCAAAGTGCCGTCTGGTCCTATAATCTTCACAAGAATATATTATTTCCTTTCGCAATTACGATAAGGATGCCACAAGATAACAATATCTATAGAAACCAAAAAAGAGCAGTGATATTTACAGTTTAAATACTATACTGCACAACTTGCGCCAAAGTTATTTCATTTTAAGTGGGATTCAAGCTGTTTCGTTGACTTATTGCTTGCTATAAAGTATTACCGACACCAGCTGTAATAAAACCAGCTAATTTTCCACAAGAATTACATATGGGCAGACGAAAACCCGCATGCGATATTTGAATCAAGGCACATGGAAAAATTGGGGGGGAAAATTTGGGGAAACTACATTTAACTAAATACATGAAAAGGTAAATCTTACTTAGACTACAAAATGTACTTCAAGACCTGCAAGGTAATGTATCTCTTATCGATGCAAGACGGGGATCTACCACATTTCCGTTGTAACGTCCGTCTGTATGATGGTCACCTCGTTCTCCAGATTTAAATCCATTTCATTATTTTTTAGCGTTGTCTTTACACTATTAACAATATTATTTCACACACTACTACACAAGACTTTAAAATACCTTTTACACAAAACACTGACACATCAACACCACCCATCAAACGCAAAAAACGGAACTTCTGAATGGCCGAACATACCTGTAACAAATAACAATGCTATCAAAGATCATGTCGACAACAAAACTGTCAACTCTGCAGATCCTATTAACTCCGACCGCGCAGTAGCTACTTCCCCGCCCGCTCCAACTCTTAACACTCCCACTAATATTGCAAGATTCTGTTAAACAGAACTATAGGTGAATTGATTCAGCTGTTACTTGGTGAAAATTCATTATCACTATAATAAATGGTAAAAAATTATTTTACAGTTTTAACAAATAAGTATACAAGTTTTATTTTTTAACTCGACATGATTCGCAACACTGTTGCTTCTTCAAAGGAGTACAAAGGAGTAAGTGACATGAGCCCTCCCGCATAATATATCTCTTTTGAACGTAGTATAGATAAAAACAGAGCGAAGCCGTATCGGCGCTTCGCTACTAGCGATAAAAAATATTGGCAATAGGTCAAGTTTTACATGGTGATATCAATTTCTAACTGATTCAGCCAATGAGAATGAGAAGCGGAAAATGGACTTTGAAATTTGAAATTAGTTGGAACTTTCTTAGTGTCCACGTTGATTCTTAAAGTTTAACCGGGGATGTTGTCACTTCCTTTGATACATTTTTTGTTGGAGTTTTTATACAGATATTTAAATGTAAACGATAATGTTACATTTGTGGCGTTTACTTTTTTCTTTCTTATGATCTCCCTGCGAAGTCTCACGGTCGCGTCAGACGTAGCGGCTGGACGTTAGGGCACCCGCAGACGAGCGTCTTTTGTAGCACTACAGATGTATCGCCGGGACGCAGCGACTGGCGATTATAGTTGTTGTGTTCAGAGGAACAACATTTTGTAATCTAGAATAATTGCAAAATTGACAGTATTTCCAGTACCTACAAAATATATTTGGTAGTAAGCGTGTATTGCTCTTGTCTTCATCTTGATGAATTGACATTAACATTATTCCATTCAGATATAACTTCTTGACACACACCTTCCCATAACTTCAACTTTAAATTGCCATCACTGTATTGTGGTAATGCCACATTTTAAAGTCCAGGCCGCAACTCGACATCGGTTACTAATTTTTCAGTCTATTTCTCCATCATTCCAGATATAGGAAAATAATAGAAATAAAATAAATTTATCGCATGCAACCACAATATTCTCGCTCGTCTGCTGGGACTTATTAAGTCCTATAAGATAATATAAGATACAGGGCGACAATCGCCGCTGTCTTTTATCAAACAGCTTTTATGACGCCCGCAATAGTTGACTACAAAATAGTAGCTCCTATGCATTTAAAATTATTCATTCCATTTTCACCGACAAAAATGTCGAACTACAAAAGGCGGAAAAATGAATAAGAGATTGTTAACCACTTTCGCTCTGTTGAAGGAAAAAGAGGATGATACGGAACTTCCGCTTTCAACAAATAAAGGAATAAGCAGTTTGTTTGACACCCGAAATCGAAGTATTTCGAGACTAAATACAGAACAGTTCAAGTTTGTCCTGAACTTTGTACAGAATGATTTAAAGAAACCAATAAAGTGAATCAGTAAATATTCCCAGAAGAGAAGTTAACCTTAACTTTAAGCTATGGTCATTTGTAAATAAAATTTGTTTTGTTAAACATAAAACATTTATTCAAAAGACGGTATCACGTCTCATGAATCTTATTTCTAATAACAACACTATATTGTAGAAGGAAGGAAAACCTGTCCTTTCAGATAATCCCGAGACACTCTTTTTTGCAATGCTTTTTAAAAACGCCTAAAATTACAAGTAGAGGAAAACTAAGAGTTCTGGATCAGGTGGTGCTGGTGGTGCTGGTGGTGCAACTAACCCGGGTGGTTCGGTGGTGCGTTTTATGATCTAACCCGGGTGGTTCGGTGGTGCGTTTTATGATCTAACCCGGATGGTTCGGTGGTGCGTTTTATGACCTAACCCGGGTGGTTCGGTGGTGCTGTTTTACGAGACCAGTGGTGCTGGTGGTGCTGTTTTACGAGACCAGTGGTGCTGGTGGTGCTGTTTTACGAGATCAGGTGGTTCGGTGGTGCGTTTTATGATCTAACCCGGGTGGTTCGGTGGTGCGTTTTATGACCTAACCCGGGTGGTTCGGTGGTGCTGTTTTACGAGACCAGTGGTGCTGGTGGTGCTGTTTTACGAGACCAGTGGTGCTGGTGGTGCTGTTTTACGAGATCAGGTGGTGCTGGTGGTGCTGGTGGTGCAACTAACCCAGGTGGTGCAGGTGGTGCGTTTTACGATCTAACCCAAGTGGTTCGGTGGTGCGTTTTATGATCTAACCCGGGTGGTTCGGTGGTGCGTTTTATGATCTAACCCGGGTGGTTCGGTGGTGCGTTTTATGACCTAACCCGGGTGGTTCGGTGGTGCTGTTTACAAAATAACCCGAAATTAAACCCGACTTTTTACGACCTAACCCGGATGCTTTCGCGAGGCGGCTTCTTATCTAACCCTAATTTGAACCTGAATATTTATGAACTGACCCGAGATAAAACCCGACTTTTTATGATTTAACCTTAGTGAAACGCCGCTGCCCCAGAACTCTGTCCATATTCCTCTACTGTGTTAATTTATGCGGGTAATAAAACCGACAAGGGTCGGATCGGCCTGCATACTTATAGAGGTAAAAAAACCGCTTTAGAATGTTTTTGGTATATCTTTTTTAGATAATTTTGGGGGAAATAATTTGCCTGAGATGCCAATTAAAAAAGCCTACATTTAATTGTATTTTAGATTCTTGAATTTTGTACATGGATTAAAAATCTACTATTTCTTGAAATTGTATACATTATGTTAGATAATTATTAATATAATGTTATTAAGACTTTGTAAATATCTGTAAAAACTGTTCTAAATCGTGTCATTTCTGAAAATTGTATACTGAGTGTTTAGAATTTAGTAAAAAATTAAAAAAATGTTTTAATGTTATTAAGACCTGTGAAAATTTGTAAAACTGTACAGAATTGTATTATTTTCTGAAAATGATATACTGAGTGTTTAGAATTTAGTAAAAATTAAAAAAATGTTTTAAATTTGTTAAATCATGTGAAATCTTGTATAAAATGACTAGAACCGTTCTTAATCATGTCATTTCTGAAAATTGTTTACTGAGTGTTTAGAATTTAGTAAAAAATTAAAAAAAATGTTTTAACGTTATTAAGCCCTGTGAAACTTTGTAAAAAATGACTAAAACAGTCGCAAATCGTCCTATTTTCTTAAAAGTGTATACTGAGTGTTTAGAATTTAGTAAAAATTAAAAAAAATGTTTTAAATTTGTTAAATCATGCGAAATCTTGTATAAAATGACTAGAACCGTTCTTAATCATGGCATTTCTGAAAATTGTATACTGAGTGTTTAGAATTTAGTAAAAAATTAAAAAAAATGTTTTAACGTTATTAAGCCCTGTGAAACTTTGTAAAAAATGACTAAAACAGTCGCAAATCGTCCTATTTTCTTAAAAGTGTATACTGAGTGTTTAGAATTTAGTAAAAATTAAAAAAAATGTTTTAAAATTGTTAAATCATGTGAAATCTTGTATAAAATGACTAGAACCGTTCTTAATCATGACATTTCTGAAAATTGTATACTGAGTGTTTAGAATTTAGTAAAAAATTAAAAAAAATGTTTTAACGTTATTAAGCCCTGTGAAACTTTGTAAAAAATGACTAAAACAGTCGCAAATCGTCCTATTTTCTTAAAAGTGTATACTGAGTGTTTAGAATTTAGTAAAAATTAAAAAAAATGTTTTAAATTTGTTAAATCATGCGAAATCTTGTATAAAATGACTAGAACCGTTCTTAATCATGGCATTTCTGAAAATTGTATACTGAGTGTTTAGAATTTAGTAAAAAATTAAAAAAAATGTTTTAACGTTATTAAGCCCTGTGAAACTTTGTAAAAAATGACTAAAACAGTCGCAAATCGTCCTATTTTCTTAAAAGTGTATACTGAGTGTTTAGAATTTAGTAAAAATTAAAAAAAATGTTTTAAATTTGTTAAATCATGTGAAATCTTGTATAAAATGACTAGAACCGTTCTTAATCACGACATTTCTGAAAATTGTATACTGAGTGTTTAGAATTTAGTAAAAAATTAAAAAAAATGTTTTAACGTTATTAAGCCCTGTGAAACTTTGTAAAAAATGACTAAAACAGTCGCAAATCGTCCTATTTTCTTAAAAGTGTATACTGAGTGTTTAGAATTTAGTAAAAATTAAAAAAAATGTTTTAAATTTGTTAAATCATGCGAAATCTTGTATAAAATGACTAGAACCGTTCTTAATCATGGCATTTCTGAAAATTGTATACTGAGTGTTTAGAATTTAGTAAAAAATTAAAAAAAATGTTTTAACGTTATTAAGCCCTGTGAAACTTTGTAAAAAATGACTAAAACAGTCGCAAATCGTCATATTTTCTTAAAAGTGTATACTGAGTGTTTAGAATTTAGTAAAAATTAAAAAAAATGTTTTAAATTTGTTAAATCATGTGAAATCTTGTATAAAATGACTAGAACCGTTCTTAATCATGACATTTCTGAAAATTGTATACTGAGTGTTAAGTATTTTAGTTGAAAATAAGGTCATAAATCATCTATACAAAACAAGCGCCCCTTATGGATTTGAACGAAAATCATAGATTCGACTATTTTCATGAAAAATAAATCTAAGTACGGAATAATGCAGGAAGATTATCTATTTTCTTGGTTTAGAAAGTGATGTAGTTAAGATTTATAACTTAGGAATAAATAAATTATTATTAATCTTTTCGACCTATTTCTCTTGCATATTTAATTTCTTTGATAGTAAGAACTAATCTTTTTATTTTACAAAGTAAAAAAAAAAAAAGCTAAAGATCGGCGTTGTCAGTCAGGTATAAGAACTGATTTAACACGATGATTTTTGTACAAACGTTCACATACAATTGTATGCTTTTTAACCGATTGTGTCGGAAAAAATGACGATTTATAGATTAGATATTTAGACGAAGAGCTAACCTTCTCAATAAAGTATTGATTATTGCCCTGCTAGCTAGACAACACTTTTTATGTTAGTCAAAAAAAAATTTTTTTTTTCGGACGCTATTACAGATTTCATCGTTAACTAACAAACATTAAGACCAAAAAATTAGCGTGCAAGATGAAATGTATAGGTTCACTTCATTTCTACATTATTTTACAACTCTCAATCGCATTAAAAACAAGATCAAATAAAAAATAACTTATGACATATGGACGAAAAATGTTTTTCGGGCTATTTAGGTTAGCGACCGCATTACGTCTGAAATACTACATTTTTCGAGCTTATAACATAATTTACTATTTTAACGTTAAAATAGGGGAAATGATGTATCGAAGTGGGTACTTTTTTTTGTCGGTCACGAGATTATAGTTTCTTTTAAAATGAGCTCTAATATTTACAACACAAATTATCCTTTAAGCCACATTAGTTTAAAACTCGTCTGTCGCTTTCCCTCTATTGTGAGTTTGATTAAAGTATAGCGTAGTATATATTTAGATGAATTTCGTAAATGTTGAATACTTTCAAAACTGAAAAAGCCGCCCTTTGCAATAAATATCTCCGTAGAGTTAGGTACCCTGCAGATTAAGGGTATTTCAGCGGATAATCATATACAAATTCAAATACCTCATTTGTTTCGGAGCAGTAACCATCAACTTTTACACCATTTAAAACAGCTTCTTTACCATTAGCAGCATGTAAGATGTTGATTTTTCTGTGATTCTCGGTCCAAAGTAACCAATCTATGGCAATTTTGCTCTGCCTGTTTCTCCATCGGTATCCATTTTTTGGTATGATTCCTATAGTATTAGGCTTCAAAAAATGTCTTCTAAAAATTGTATTGCATGCTGAAGCAATAGTTGTAGCTTCAGTAAATGGACATACATTGGTAGTTTGTATAAGTTGTTCTCTAAACTTTAAACATGATTGCGCAAGGATTTCGACATCCGATACGCAGTAGTCTACCAGATCTCTTTGCATATCGAAACCATCATTTTCATGTTCTACAAACCATTTAAGAAATTTGGCTCTGTCTTCTTCTTTCATACTATCTGAGGAGTAATATTGAATTGATGGTAGAGGTCCTATATAGTTTTCATTTGCCTTTGTATTAAATAGGTGCGGGAAGTAGCCTTTTTTAAAAATATCCTCAAGTCCAAATGCCTTTGGTAGTTTGGCTTAAGGCATAGGGAAATAGTTAAGTGAGTCGATAAATTTTACATTTTCAAGTTGCATCGTAATTATTTTGGTACCTCTCATGATTAACTCAGGTGTAAAATCTGTCTTTATCATAATATAGTTTAATATAAACTGGTGATCAAAAGCCTGACCATTATGGGCTATTACAATAATTTCTTTAAAGTTTTTCCTCATTTGTAACAAATGGTTAGTAAATGTTCCCGCTGGGTCTATACCTCTGACTTTTTGTAACTTTAGACCACATTTTTTTTTTTTTACAAGTATCTGCTTCAGAATCCATGCACTCATCGCAGTATTGTTTGAAAACACAGAGATTGACTTGATGTAAAAACGTTGAATTTTCCAATAGTTTGTCTTGGCTCGTCTCTAAATCGTAGAATACAAAAAAGATCATATTTAATCTTAGGTTTTCCCTTATCAGGCCGAATATAACATAGATGATCCTCGGATGCATGTTTATTACAAATTTTACAATAAATTTCACCACATGCATGTGCTCTTTTGGCTTTAATGGTTTTTAAACAAATAGAACATAGTTTAATTTGTTCGCATACTGTAAATTTGCCTGACGAATAATCCTTTTTATGATTTTCGTAACAGTTTTGACTTCTAAAAAATCATAGACAGTCCTGGCATTTAATTTTTATTGCTATTTCGCAAGCAGAGGCTTGCTGACATGCCTGACAGCTTCCACCACATCGGTGCTCATTTTTGTGATCATATGGGACGTAACACTTTTCACAAAAATAGTTAGAACAAAAAGCTGCTGTCAGCGATGTAATTACATTAAAATGGCTTTTGTAATGTAATAAGTTCAGCCGTTTATTGCTTTCAGTTGAACCTTCAAATATAATATTTCGTCCTTTTGATCCATAGCTATAAACAACTAATTTATATTCTTTTAGATGATTTTGAAATTGTATTAACTCGGGAATTCCACCTCCTGCCTCAGGAATGCTAATTTTAGCTCTCTCCAACAATGATCTTGTTCTTTCGGTTTGAATTTTACTAATATCTCTTCTAACCTTACTGAATTCGGGATCTCTTTTATTATGGGCAATGGCGACTACCAAAGCACGTGGTAAACACAGGTTATCGGTATTTTTAATACTTATAATACCTCGTCGCTTGTCGCATTCCTCGTGAAAGCTGTTATAATTTTTTCCTCTTCCCCCACCAACAGGTAATCTAACAGTTGTCACACTAAGACAAAATGATTCTGTATTAAGACCTGCTGAGTTTGACTGATAAATGCCACTTATAACACTCCAAACATCTTAAAAGGTTATGTCTTTAGCTGCTTTGAAGCGAATCTAACCTTCTCCTCGGTTGAAGTCTTTAGAGCAAAAACTAAAAGCCACACGATCTAAGGGTTGTAGGCCTTCTGTAGCGTTTTCCACCCAACCAACTGGTTCAACTCCCTGTGGAACAGGTTTTAACTTAAACTCTAGAGTGCGTCCTGTAAGGTTAAATTCTCGTAACTTTTTAACAACGTCTTTAACAATAATAAACTTCTCCATCTTTCTTTTTTTTTTTGTTGTTTTATAGTCTACTATCTACCTACATAAAAAAAAAAAAAAAAAAAAAACAAGTATATTTTCATATTTTTATCGGTCTTAAGTTCGATTTCAAAAGCACACTCCCACTTTTTGATAATTTCACAGTCTAAGCACATAGATCTTATATTTTTTATTTACGATCAATTCATCTTTATTCGCCAATCGTCTCAAACGAGTCTGCTTTTGAAAGTAATATAGCCTTAGTATTCAGAAAATATTAATGATATCGGAGCCTAAAACATCCTTAACACTAAAAAATCATTGTGTTTCCTAACAAAACCCATCATCTTGTCTATTATTTAGCTTGCTTTCCTATTGTTTAGCAGGTTAAATAAAATTATTATTTCGCTCTTTTTGTCTGTACTGAATCGTTAGGGGAATACGATTCTAGTCCTATAAGAGAGACAGTTAAAATTTATGTAAGCAATCAGAAATCCTACACTATGAGCTACTTAGTTAAAATTTCATATTTCCTTCCTGGATCAGCTAAAATTTGTGTTGTGTCGGTCAAAATTGATAAAATACGAAAAAAATGCTAGATACATTTTATCATGACTTTCTATCTAATACCATCTTATTTCAAGGTATAATTCGGTTGTCAAAATGAGAATCTAAAAAATCCTCGTGTTTCCTCACAAAACCCATCATCTTGCCTATTTAGCTTGCTTTTCTATTGTTTAGCAGGTTAAATAAAATTATTATTTCGCTCTTTTTGTCTGTACTGAATCGTTAGGGGGATACGTTTCTAGTTCTATAAGAGAGACAGTTAAAATTTATGTAAGCAATCAGAAATCCTACACTATGAGCTACTTAGTTAAAATTTCATATTTCCTTCCTGGGTCAGGCAAAATTTGTGATGTGTCGGTCAAAATTTATAAAAATACGAAAAAAATGCTGGATGCATTTTTAGCGTGACTTTCTATTTAATACCATCCTATTTCAAGGTATAATTCGGTTGTCAAAATGAGAATAAAATAATCTTCCCATGGTTTATGTCATCTTAAAAAAGTCAAAAGGTTATATTCTGTAGAGGGTCAGATACATTCAAATTTAAAAATTTTCTCCAAGAAGAATTTTAAGATAGTATTATAGTAAATAAAAATTCTATACCTCCAATATTTCTTGGAAACATATCGTGTTCTAGCGACATAACCCAAAAGTACCTCTATTCAGAAACGCATCGTACTTTTCTTGTCAAACTTGACTTTGTTGTAATGTTGTATGCAGAGCACTTTGAAAACAAAAATTAGATTAGAAACCGCCGCCTCTTAAGGTATACTTTTTTAGGTCTTACATAGGGTACACTGGTATACAGAACAAATGTCATCTTTAATTGTCTCATTGTCCCATCCATTACATTATTATAATCTTAAAGCACCTGTTACCAGCATTATCTGTTTTTATGGCTTTCATAAAACATAGCGATTACCGATGAAAATTAAACGAAAACTTAATAAATAACTTTTTTTCAACTGAAATAGACTGATTTTCGATGGAAAAATGTTACTTATAACTAAAAATGAATATAAGACATATACGCAATGATATTTAGAATGAATCAATCTTTTCTAAAATTACTATGAAATATTCACAAAATCGTTTCGTTATAACCAAAGTAGCAAGGCTTGCAGATTTCATATAGAGTTCAAACGCGATACTGGGATGATCTTTTTTTTTTTTTATATTTTTGTAGGATAATGCACCACTACGTTGTAAGTACTTGAGAGAGGACTTTCTTGAAAAATCCTCAAATTTCTCTGCAATTTTGTTCCTTCTAGAGTTAAATTCACACAGAAAACCCCGTATTCTTATCTTTCAGGTTGGTATATTAAAAAGGGCTTATTAGTATGGTTTAGAAAACAAGCAATATTAATTAACGGATGTTTTTTCGTCATATGAAGAGTTGAAAAATTTTTTTTTTCCACTCCAATGGTTGCGATGCAGAGAGTCGGGTTTCATCATAATCTTTCAGGGTAGCTCAGGTTTGATTGCATGTAGAGAGTCGGGTTTCATCATAATCTTTCAGGGTAGCTCAGGTTTGATTGCATGTACTAAGGTTAGTGCTCCTTGCAATCGGTTTCAGGTTTGACGCACCCCCCTCAGGTTTGTTCAGGTTTCTCAAACACTTGAGAAACCTGAACAAACCTGAGGGGGGCGCGTCAAACCTGAAACCGATTGCAAGGAGCACTAACCTTAGTACATGCAATCAAACCTGAGCTACCCTGAAAGATTATGATGAAACCCGACTCTCTACATGCAATCAAACCTGAGCTACCCTGAAAGATTATGATGAAACCCGACTCTCTGCATCGCAACCATTGGAGTGGAAAAAAAAAATTTTTCAACTCTTCATATGACGAAAAAACATCCGTTAATTAATATTGCTTGTTTTCTAAACCATACTAATAAGCCCTTTTTAATATACCAACCTGAAAGATAAGAATACGGGGTTTTCTGTGTGAATTTAACTCTAGAAGGAACAAAATTGCAGAGAAATTTGAGGATTTTTCAAGAAAGTCCTCTCTCAAGTACTTACAACGTAGTGGTGCATTATCCTACAAAAATATAAAAAAAAAAAAAGATCATCCCAGTATCGCGTTTGAACTCTATATGAAATCTGCAAGCCTTGCTACTTTGGTTATAACGAAACGATTTTGTGAATATTTCATAGTAATTTTAGAAAAGATTGATTTATTCTAAATATCATTGCGTATATGTCTTATATTCATTTTTAGTTATAAGTAACATTTTTCCATCGAAAATCAGTCTATTTCAGTTGAAAAAAAGTTATTTATTAAGTTTTCGTTTAATTTTCATCGGTAATCGCTATGTTTTATGAAAGCCATAAAAACAGATAATGCTGGTAACAGGTGCTTTAAGATTATAATAATGTAATGGATGGGACAATGAGACAATTAAAGATGACATTTGTTCTGTATACCAGTGTACCCTATGTAAGACCTAAAAAAGTATACCTTAAGAGGCGGCGGTTTCTAATCTAATTTTTGTTTTCAAAGTGCTCTGCATACAACATTACAACAAAGTCAAGTTTGACAAGAAAAGTACGATGCGTTTCTGAATAGAGGTACTTTTGGGTTATGTCGCTAGAACACGATATGTTTCCAAGAAATATTGGAGGTATAGAATTTTTATTTACTATAATACTATCTTAAAATTCTTCTTGGAGAAAATTTTTAAATTTGAATGTATCTGACCCTCTACAGAATATAACCTTTTGACTTTTTTAAGATGACATAAACCATGGGAAGATTATTTTATTCTCATTTTGACAACCGAATTATACCTTGAAATAGGATGGTATTAAATAGAAAGTCACGCTAAAAATGCATCCAGCATTTTTTTCGTATTTTTATAAATTTTGACCGACACATCACAAATTTTGCCTGACCCAGGAAGGAAATATGAAATTTTAACTAAGTAGCTCATAGTGTAGGATTTCTGATTGCTTACATAAATTTTAACTGTCTCTCTTATAGAACTAGAAACGTATCCCCCTAACGATTCAGTACAGACAAAAAGAGCGAAATAATAATTTTATTTAACCTGCTAAACAATAGAAAAGCAAGCTAAATAGGCAAGATGATGGGTTTTGTGAGGAAACACGAGGATTTTTTAGATTCTCATTTTGACAACCGAATTATACCTTGAAATAAGATGGTATTAGATAGAAAGTCATGATAAAATGTATCTAGCATTTTTTTCGTATTTTATCAATTTTGACCGACACAACACAAATTTTAGCTGATCCAGGAAGGAAATATGAAATTTTAACTAAGTAGCTCATAGTGTAGGATTTCTGATTGCTTACATAAATTTTAACTGTCTCTCTTATAGGACTAGAATCGTATTCCCCTAACGATTCAGTACAGACAAAAAGAGCGAAATAATAATTTTATTTAACCTGCTAAACAATAGGAAAGCAAGCTAAATAGACAAGATGATGGGTTTTGTTAGGAAACACAATGATTTTTTAGTGTTAAGGATGTTTTAGGCTCCGATATCATTAATATTTTCTGAATACTAAGGCTATATTACTTTCAAAAGCAGACTCGTTTGAGACGATTGGCGAATAAAGATGAATTGATCGTAAATAAAAAATATAAGATCTATGTGCTTAGACTGTGAAATTATCAAAAAGTGGGAGTGTGCTTTTGAAATCGAACTTAAGACCGATAAAAATATGAAAATATACTTGTTTTTTTTTTTTTTTTTTTTATGTAGGTAGATAGTAGACTATAAAACAACAAAAAAAAAAGAAAGATGGAGAAGTTTATTATTGTTAAAGACGTTGTTAAAAAGTTACGAGAATTTAACCTTACAGGACGCACTCTAGAGTTTAAGTTAAAACCTGTTCCACAGGGAGTTGAACCAGTTGGTTGGGTGGAAAACGCTACAGAAGGCCTACAACCCTTAGATCGTGTGGCTTTTAGTTTTTGCTCTAAAGACTTCAACCGAGGAGAAGGTTAGATTCGCTTCAAAGCAGCTAAAGACATAACCTTTTAAGATGTTTGGAGTGTTATAAGTGGCATTTATCAGTCAAACTCAGCAGGTCTTAATACAGAATCATTTTGTCTTAGTGTGACAACTGTTAGATTACCTGTTGGTGGGGGAAGAGGAAAAAATTATAACAGCTTTCACGAGGAATGCGACAAGCGACGAGGTATTATAAGTATTAAAAATACCGATAACCTGTGTTTACCACGTGCTTTTGTAGTCGCCATTGCCCATAATAAAAGAGATCCCGAATTCAGTAAGGTTAGAAGAGATATTAGTAAAATTCAAACCGAAAGAACAAGATCATTGTTGGAGAGAGCTAAAATTAGCATTCCTGAGGCAGGAGGTGGAATTCCCGAGTTAATACAATTTCAAAATCATCTAAAAGAATATAAATTAGTTGTTTATAGCTATGGATCAAAAGGACGAAATATTATATTTGAAGGTTCAACTGAAAGCAATAAACGGCTGAACTTATTACATTACAAAAGCCATTTTAATGTAATTACATCGCTGACAGCAGCTTTTTGTTCTAACTATTTTTGTGAAAAGTGTTACGTCCCATATGATCACAAAAATGAGCACCGATGTGGTGGAAGCTGTCAGGCATGTCAGCAAGCCTCTGCTTGCGAAATAGCAATAAAAATTAAATGCCAGGACTGTCTATGATTTTTTAGAAGTCAAAACTGTTACGAAAATCATAAAAAGGATTATTCGTCAGGCAAATTTACAGTATGCGAACAAATTAAACTATGTTCTATTTGTTTAAAAACCATTAAAGCCAAAAGAGCACATGCATGTGGTGAAATTTATTGTAAAATTTGTAATAAACATGCATCCGAGGATCATCTATGTTATATTCGGCCTGATAAGGGAAAACCTAAGATTAAATATGATCTTTTTTGTATTCTACGATTTAGAGACGAGCCAAGACAAACTATTGGAAAATTCAACGTTTTTACATCAAGTCAATCTCTGTGTTTTCAAACAATACTGCGATGAGTGCATGGATTCTGAAGCAGATACTTGTAAAAAAAAAAAATGTGGTCTAAAGTTACAAAAAGTCAGAGGTATAGACCCAGCGGGAACATTTACTAACCATTTGTTACAAATGAGGAAAAACTTTAAAGAAATTATTGTAATAGCCCATAATGGTCAGGCTTTTGATCACCAGTTTATATTAAACTATATTATGATAAAGACAGATTTTACACCTGAGTTAATCATGAGAGGTACCAAAATAATTACGATGCAACTTGAAAATGTAAAATTTATCGACTCACTTAACTATTTCCCTATGCCTTAAGCCAAACTACCAAAGGCATTTGGACTTGAGGATATTTTTAAAAAAGGCTACTTCCCGCACCTATTTAATACAAAGGCAAATGAAAACTATATAGGACCTCTACCATCAATTCAATATTACTCCTCAGATAGTATGAAAGAAGAAGACAGAGCCAAATTTCTTAAATGGTTTGTAGAACATGAAAATGATGGTTTCGATATGCAAAGAGATCTGGTAGACTACTGCGTATCGGATGTCGAAATCCTTGCGCAATCATGTTTAAAGTTTAGAGAACAACTTATACAAACTACCAATGTATGTCCATTTACTGAAGCTACAACTATTGCTTCAGCATGCAATACAATTTTTAGAAGACATTTTTTGAAGCCTAATACTATAGGAATCATACCAAAAAATGGATACCGATGGAGAAACAGGCAGAGCAAAATTGCCATAGATTGGTTACTTTGGACCGAGAATCACAGAAAAATCAACATCTTACATGCTGCTAATGGTAAAGAAGCTGTTTTAAATGGTGTAAAAGTTGATGGTTACTGCTCCGAAACAAATGAGGTATTTGAATTTGTATATGATTATCCGCTGAAATACCCTTAATCTGCAGGGTACCTAACTCTACGGAGATATTTATTGCAAAGGGCGGCTTTTTCAGTTTTGAAAGTATTCAACATTTACGAAATTCATCTAAATATATACTACGCTATACTTTAATCAAACTCACAATAGAGGGAAAGCGACAGACGAGTTTTAAACTAATGTGGCTTAAAGGATAATTTGTGTTGTAAATATTAGAGCTCATTTTAAAAGAAACTATAATCTCGTGACCGACAAAAAAAAGTACCCACTTCGATACATCATTTCCCCTATTTTAACGTTAAAATAGTAAATTATGTTATAAGCTCGAAAAATGTAGTATTTCAGACGTAATGCGGTCGCTAACCTAAATAGCCCGAAAAACATTTTTCGTCCATATGTCATAAGTTATTTTTTATTTGATCTTGTTTTTAATGCGATTGAGAGTTGTAAAATAATGTAGAAATGAAGTGAACCTATACATTTCATCTTGCACGCTAATTTTTTGGTCTTAATGTTTGTTAGTTAACGATGAAATCTGTAATAGCGTCCGAAAAAAAAAATTTTTTTTTGACTAACATAAAAAGTGTTGTCTAGCTAGCAGGGCAATAATCAATACTTTATTGAGAAGGTTAGCTCTTCGTCTAAATATCTAATCTATAAATCGTCATTTTTTCCGACACAATCGGTTAAAAAGCATACAATTGTATGTGAACGTTTGTACAAAAATTATCGTGTTAAATCAGTTCTTATACCTGACTGACAACGCCGATCTTTAGCTTTTTTTTTTTTTACTTTGTAAAATAAAAAGATTAGTTCTTACTATCAAAGAAATTAAATATGCAAGAGAAATAGGTCGAAAAGATTAATAATAATTTATTTATTCCTAAGTTATAAATCTTAACTACATCACTTTCTAAACCAAGAAAATAGATAATCTTCCTGCATTATTCCGTACTTAGATTTATTTTTCATGAAAATAGTCGAATCTATGATTTTCGTTCAAATCCATAAGGGGCGCTTGTTTTGTATAGATGATTTATGACCTTATTTTCAACTAAAATACTTAACACTCAGTATACAATTTTCAGAAATGTCATGATTAAGAACGGTTCTAGTCATTTTATACAAGATTTCACATGATTTAACAAATTTAAAACATTTTTTTTAATTTTTACTAAATTCTAAACACTCAGTATACACTTTTAAGAAAATATGACGATTTGCGACTGTTTTAGTCATTTTTTACAAAGTTTCACAGGGCTTAATAACGTTAAAACATTTTTTTTAATTTTTTACTAAATTCTAAACACTCAGTATACAATTTTCAGAAATGCCATGATTAAGAACGGTTCTAGTCATTTTATACAAGATTTCGCATGATTTAACAAATTTAAAACATTTTTTTTAATTTTTACTAAATTCTAAACACTCAGTATACACTTTTAAGAAAATAGGACGATTTGCGACTGTTTTAGTCATTTTTTACAAAGTTTCACAGGGCTTAATAACGTTAAAACATTTTTTTTAATTTTTTACTAAATTCTAAACACTCAGTATACAATTTTCAGAAATGTCGTGATTAAGAACGGTTCTAGTCATTTTATACAAGATTTCACATGATTTAACAAATTTAAAACATTTTTTTTAATTTTTACTAAATTCTAAACACTCAGTATACACTTTTAAGAAAATAGGACGATTTGCGACTGTTTTAGTCATTTTTTACAAAGTTTCACAGGGCTTAATAACGTTAAAACATTTTTTTTAATTTTTTACTAAATTCTAAACACTCAGTATACAATTTTCAGAAATGCCATGATTAAGAACGGTTCTAGTCATTTTATACAAGATTTCGCATGATTTAACAAATTTAAAACATTTTTTTTAATTTTTACTAAATTCTAAACACTCAGTATACACTTTTAAGAAAATAGGACGATTTGCGACTGTTTTAGTCATTTTTTACAAAGTTTCACAGGGCTTAATAACGTTAAAACATTTTTTTTAATTTTTTACTAAATTCTAAACACTCAGTATACAATTTTCAGAAATGTCATGATTAAGAACGGTTCTAGTCATTTTATACAAGATTTCACATGATTTAACAAATTTAAAACATTTTTTTTAATTTTTACTAAATTCTAAACACTCAGTATACACTTTTAAGAAAATAGGACGATTTGCGACTGTTTTAGTCATTTTTTACAAAGTTTCACAGGGCTTAATAACGTTAAAACATTTTTTTTAATTTTTTACTAAATTCTAAACACTCAGTATACAATTTTCAGAAATGCCATGATTAAGAACGGTTCTAGTCATTTTATACAAGATTTCGCATGATTTAACAAATTTAAAACATTTTTTTTAATTTTTACTAAATTCTAAACACTCAGTATACACTTTTAAGAAAATAGGACGATTTGCGACTGTTTTAGTCATTTTTTACAAAGTTTCACAGGGCTTAATAACGTTAAAACATTTTTTTTAATTTTTTACTAAATTCTAAACACTCAGTAAACAATTTTCAGAAATGACATGATTAAGAACGGTTCTAGTCATTTTATACAAGATTTCACATGATTTAACAAATTTAAAACATTTTTTTAATTTTTACTAAATTCTAAACACTCAGTATATCATTTTCAGAAAATAATACAATTCTGTACAGTTTTACAAATTTTCACAGGTCTTAATAACATTAAAACATTTTTTTAATTTTTTACTAAATTCTAAACACTCAGTATACAATTTTCAGAAATGACACGATTTAGAACAGTTTTTACAGATATTTACAAAGTCTTAATAACATTATATTAATAATTATCTAACATAATGTATACAATTTCAAGAAATAGTAGATTTTTAATCCATGTACAAAATTCAAGAATCTAAAATACAATTAAATGTAGGCTTTTTTAATTGGCATCTCAGGCAAATTATTTCCCCCAAAATTATCTAAAAAAGATATACCAAAAACATTCTAAAGCGGTTTTTTTACCTCTATAAGTATGCAGGCCGATCCGACCCTTGTCGGTTTTATTACCCGCATAAATTAACACAGTAGAGGAATATGGACAGAGTTCTGGGGCAGCGGCGTTTCACTAAGGTTAAATCATAAAAAGTCGGGTTTTATCTCGGGTCAGTTCATAAATATTCAGGTTCAAATTAGGGTTAGATAAGAAGCCGCCTCGCGAAAGCATCCGGGTTAGGTCGTAAAAAGTCGGGTTTAATTTCGGGTTATTTTGTAAACAGCACCACCGAACCACCCGGGTTAGGTCATAAAACGCACCACCGAACCACCCGGGTTAGATCATAAAACGCACCACCGAACCACCCGGGTTAGATCATAAAACGCACCACCGAACCACTTGGGTTAGATCGTAAAACGCACCACCTGCACCACCTGGGTTAGTTGCACCACCAGCACCACCAGCACCACCTGATCTCGTAAAACAGCACCACCAGCACCACTGGTCTCGTAAAACAGCACCACCAGCACCACTGGTCTCGTAAAACAGCACCACCGAACCACCCGGGTTAGGTCATAAAACGCACCACCGAACCACCCGGGTTAGATCATAAAACGCACCACCGAACCACCTGATCTCGTAAAACAGCACCACCAGCACCACTGGTCTCGTAAAACAGCACCACCAGCACCACTGGTCTCGTAAAACAGCACCACCGAACCACCCGGGTTAGGTCATAAAACGCACCACCGAACCATCCGGGTTAGATCATAAAACGCACCACCGAACCACCCGGGTTAGATCATAAAACGCACCACCGAACCACCCGGGTTAGTTGCACCACCAGCACCACCAGCACCACCTGATCCAGAACTCTTAGTTTTCCTCTACTATTACATTGTGGGTAATAAATTTTAATTAAAACGTGAGTTATAAATAAGGTATAATTAACAATTAACCTCAACGACTATCCCTACTCACATAAAGACGCTAGGCGTTCGCGTCTCGACTTGTACTGAAGAAGTCGAGCCGCCGGCGTCTCGTGACCACGAAATATAGCCGCGCCGCGTTAAAGAAAACGCTTCCATTTAAATGCATAATACGCAAGAGGTCACGGCCGGACGTGACTGCGGGGCATCGCATCGTAGGGAACTTATACCTTAAGTATACCGCGATCACCGAGCAACCGCTAAACAACCAAGGTTGGTAGTCTCAAAGTTGCAAAGTCACATAAAAGTTGGGATGGAATGGAAAATTCGTCTTAACAACGTCAAAACCCAAACTATCTACTTCTCGAGACCCAGAAGCAAATTTCCACAAATCAGACTAAAAGTCAAAAATACCAGTCTAGGCTGGTGTGAGAAAGTTAAATATCTAAGCTTCGATTAGCGGCTGGCTTGGACCAACAACGCAGACCATCGCTTGAGAAAAGCTAGCGGACTACTCGGCGCAATCTTATCACTTATCCACAGTAGAAGCAGACTAAAGTTACGTACAAATAAATTACTTTGTACGGCTAATATTTGGCCAGTACTGATTTACAGTGTCGCTTCCTGATGCACTTTAAATGAATCAGCATTTTGTAAAATTCAAACTTTTCAGAAAGTCCTTAGAATCGTAACGGGTACATCACGTTTCACGATGGTGCATACTCTACACAATGACTTACAAATGCCGACAATCACTGAATCTGAATACCTAGACAAACCTATTATCGATTTCTACAAACAGATGGCTGTTTTCCCTGAACCCTCTCTTTACATACCCAATCCAATGTCAACAAATCATACAGACTACAGAGAGAGTGGCTCACTACTATGCCACCACGTCGCCCTCGTCCTTTATAATTAATTAATACGACACCGGGCCAACAATTATGCTGCCATCACTTTAAATTAACCATTAAGCTATCTTCTGCAAGCAACCCCTAAATTATGTCCAGCATGAAGATGTTTCCTCTTTTCTGCTACAACTCGGCTATTCTTATAGTATCGCGTGCACCGATGAAATTCGACCTCGTGGCCACTGGCAAAGAGGAAGGTTGTCTTCTCTAAGCAGCACTAAGGGTACAATAAGGTTGCCAGGTTGAGCTTGAAATCTCCACTGGCCCCGTTGATGGAGAGTGAAGGTATTCGTTTGACCAGCGAGACAAAAAGCTCTTGAACATATACAAAATAAGTTGATATCGGAAAAATCGGTTGACCTTATCATGCTTGAGGTTGTGATCTGGTACCACATTGACTGGCTGACCCATAATAAAATGTTCGGGGGTAAGTATATCAAGGTCGTTCGGATCATTGGATATAGGGTTCAATGGGCGGGAGAGTTAAGGATGACTACGACTTGAACGAGTAACGTGGAGAATTTCTCATAATTACCAAAATGTGAGGATCGATGCTAATCGATTTTAATGATTTTTAGTATGTAGACTAATACAATAAAATGACGTTTCCTAGTAGTATAGTCACCGGCTGTAAATAAGTGGAAGTGTTATAAAAGTGATATAATACGTCAACATTTCTCCTCATTTTTTTATATCAACGGCGTTATGAAAACTCAGATATTTTTGTCGAGTGAAATTTGAGTCGTATGAAATTCCATTTAATTTTGTGGTCACTAATATATTGTTCAAAGTAATTAGATTTCAGAAAATTAAAAATATTTCTTAGCATGTTTTCTGCTCTAAAAAAATTCGAGCCGTTATCGGAGAAGACATTTCGACACAAAGCACATCTAGATACGAACTTATGAAACATTCCTAAAAAACATTCCGTAGTGAGCTCACTTGCGAGCTCCAGTTGAATCACCTTGGTTGCTAGACAAACAAAGGCGCAAATCAACACTTGAGAAAATTTAGAGTCGCGCAATAAAATTGATCCAGCATAATCGATTTCTACATGAAAAAATGGACGCAATGGTGTTACACTTGGCGTAGAAAAGTCGCCCAATAAATTTGTATGAGGTTTTGGCAAAGAGTAGCATAACCAATAAGAGGCGAAAGTGGCCGCTCCGGCCTGTTCCAATTTTTTATGCGCATGTACAAGGTAAGGATTATTCCCAGCTAATTTCACAGCATTCGCAATCTGTCAAATCAACTTTGTTTCTTTTTTCTATGGTCAAATCGTTTGTTTACTTCTAAAAAACAAGACGAACCTTTATTTTTCTTTAGTTTAAAGTGGAAAAGTGATTAGTTTCTCTTGGTTTTTTACAATTCAGAAGGGATTTCTTTTGATATTAATGTTGGGAGTAAAGAAGCAGAAGGGTGGCATATCGTGTGCTGACCCCGAACGCCTTTCTAAAACCGGCTAAGGAATATCATTTTTTAGATTTGCTAAGGATATCACAGGTATGTACCTATATTATAAACAAATATTGTGCTTTTGGAAACATAACATGTATGTTAATTTATTAGGTATTTACAGCCACGGTGATTGTAAATAAAGTTATTCTAAAAACGAAATAAGCAGAAACAGAATTCATTATTAACTAATAGGTAATAGAAAGATGTTGAATAGCTTTTAAAATGTCAATTTTGTAGTAAGGCTTGGTTTATGTTATATTAGCTACAGTTTCCTGCAATTTAGTAGCAAAACTTTTGGCTGGTTTTAAACTAAACCTAGGTTTTAGAAAATAAAATAGTATGTACGTACCCCGGTACCTAATTTTTTATTTAAAGCCTTGTCTTATATGGCTAACTGTAAATAAAATAAAAGGTTGTTCTCATTTGTACCCAAAATAAGCCACCTAGTAGCTTAGAATTGTCTTTCTTTAAACTTTTTAATAAGGGTCAGTGTTATACGAAGCACGAAAGCTAACAAATTAAATACATTCTTTAAAATCTAATTAAGTATGTATTTTTAGAAGTAAAGACTGGCTTGTCACTCGTAAGAGAGAAGAATTGCTGTATAAGGATGTCTTGTCTTGGATATACATATTAACTACAGGGTTTGTGAGAAAAAATTTAATGAGAAGTGCATGACTAAAGGTGAAACATGTAAGACTTTGATTGCACAAGCTTTGCCCACAATGTTTTCTCAGTACAAAGCTATTGAAGCTTATCAGTGGAACACTCCATCAAGAATTATTGAACTTTCAGGTTAGTTTTTATTTAATCTTTATATCTGGGTATTTACAAATGCATTAGATTGATGGAAAAATGATTGCCAAGATCCCTTGGTATATAAGACATCGGTCAATTCAGATAAAATAATATTTTAAATTATTACATTTGACTGCAATTTTAAGGTTTTTTTTAACTATATTCTAGGTTCCTCATCAGTAAAAGCTTTGGCTTGCCTGGAGACAAGTATAGTTTATCCAAGTTAACCATTGAGTGATGTTGCAAGTGAGTATTATTATATAATATAAAATAATGAATAGGTAGCATTTATTAAAGAAGACTTTACCAATACAATACAAAGAAAGAGAATTAAATATAAAATTAACAAAGTGGCAAACGTTGATTCACTGATGAATACAATCAAGTAGAGATGCAAAATGTAGTGATGCTTGTCATTTTAAAAACATCCAAGATTTTATGTACAAATTAGAATTCTTTATAGGCGGGATCGGGTGATATGTGTATACTGGGTAGTGTACCGCCAGACTGGACATAAGAAATCCCATGTAAATTTTGCTACCCTCAAATATTAGCTCCCCTATAAATTTTACATCAAAATTGTGTTAGACTTTTTTGAAGGTCCTTGTATAATGGACACGCACACCAAATTTTATTATTTTCTATAAGTCAAATAACAGTTAAAAATTAAATACGGCTCTGATACATACCTCAATGAAACCACCAGTAATAATTTTATTATGATAATGTCAAATGATACTAAAGTTTTTTATTAGTTTAGTAACTTGTTTTACAGTATTCAAGAACAAATAATGATTGTACTAATTTAATGTAGGCAATTACTCAAAATGAAATAAATAAAGAACTTTGAATTAGCTTATTAGAAAATTATGAATCTTGGTTGACAAGTCCATGATACAAGGACCTTCAAAAAAGTCTAATACAATTTTGATTATAAAATTTGAAAGACATGGAAGTATTTTTTATTAGGTAGTGATCTAATAACTTATAGGATTTATTTTTTAGATTCAGTTTGATACGAGAACAAAAGGATCGGGGCAGTACATCATCTCCTCTATTATCCCTGTCAACAAGTACTCAAACATAAATTCTTTTGAGTTCTGAAATTCCAAGAAAAGAAAAAGTAAAGGAGCAAGTAAATTCACTAAGAATCCTAACAAAATTATACTTGAAATGAATCTTATTTATGTTAAGTAAAGTATCTGGTTATCTGCATATTATTTATTGTAATAACCTTTACTAAAATCTACTTTAACAGATTTTGAACAGTGAATGTATAATAAATTATTATTATTATAATGCACTATGTGTATGTATTTTTTTTTAATAAAAATTGCATCTTTAGGATTACAATAAAATACAATATACTTTTTAAGAGTTTTGTGTTATTTCTCTTATAACTTTATTGGACATTGAACTACTAAGATCCAATTTATGAATGTTCGGTTATGCTAGCCATAAGATAACTTCTAAGGATACCATCGTTGGAACAATTGTTGCCATGGAAGTTATGTGGCTGTTATCACTGTCAGCACATTGTTATAATGGGGCTAACACCCAAATTGTCAATGTCCAACTAGTGACAATAGCACAGAAGTGACTGTAGTAGAGCAAAATGCATAGTATGCATATATCTTATAGGTATATTAGAAATTCTTTTAACCCACTGGTCCAAGTTATCAATGTCCTGGTAGTGATACCAGCCACATAACTTCATGATGAGAATTGTTCCAACAATGGTGTTATTACAAGTTATCTTGTAATTAGAGATACACGGGCATTGATAATTTGGATCTTACATGCGAAATAAATAAATAAATAGCCATTTATTTCCGACAGGCCGGAGCCCCACTTACAGGAAACTCGAACAAATTAATCGAATTATAAACAAAAATACACCATTCATAATTTTTATACTTGTGTATCATTTGCTACAATATAAAAATTGTCAGTAAAGTTTCTGTTTCTGTCCAGAGTGAAACGACGGAGATTGCTATTTAACACGTACATTTATTATAAATCAGAATTTTAATTAATGCTTCACCTGATAATATCTTTCTGGTGCACCGCACAATCAAGTTCGGCAGCATAAAATGTTCAATTATAAAATTACCAAAACAGTGTGAAGCATTTTTCCCCGTGTACACAACACAAAAGAAGAAGAATATGATATTTGTTACTGTGTTTTAAGTTTATCAAGGTCATAGAATTTGGGTACATGAAACTTCAAAGGAACCGACAATACTTTCGTCTCTTATTGGTTATGCTACTCTTTGGTTTTGGGTTAGCTTTGAAACACGGTATACATCTCCGAATAATGATTCTAATGGCAGTTCTGCCGCTTAATGGCAAAATGTTTGACGTACAAAAGAAAGCGTGGCTTGAGTACCTGGGTGTAGATTTTAATTATGAATATTGTGTATAATAAGCTCGGTAAAAGGATGTTTAGAGGGAAGGACCATAGGGTGCTTCGAGTTAAACTTTATATTAGCATGTTCAAGTCTGCCACCAACTCTAATAATGCCACACTCGTCAAGAAAAGCGTTCAAGGAACTTTGTTTGCTATTTGACTTTATGGGTTTATTTACAGTCACTTTCTGCAGCTCTTTAGAAAAACATTCCCCCTGCAATAGTTTGACTAACTGCATAGCGTTAGTGCGTTCCTCTCCAGTGAGAGGTCCAAATATTCTGTATCCCTTGGTACGTCTCGCATTTGCAGTAAATCGCAAACAATATTATCCAACATTTATAAGTTTAAAGAAAACAAGGTCTGTCTATACCACCAAACTAAAATTTTTTTATTTGTCCCTTTAAGGTGAAAAAAGGATTAAAGAGTGTACATAATTTAATGTCATTTTAGGTTGTACTAGTTTCAACTTTAGTCAAAGCAAAGTCATCATCAGCAACCATACAATTAAGAATTATGTTTAGGATGTACCTAAATAAACGAACTAAAACAAATTAAAAGGGGGGGGGGAACGAAGTGGTTCAACAATACATGGCCATAACGTGCACCTTATGCAGCCAATGGACTCGACAGAAGACAATCACCTACACGATGCTACTTTCAGCAATGAAGGAAATTAGATGCGAAAATTGTAGTAGAGGAAAAATTCCAAATGGAATCATTTATAGTCATGATATGATGTATAGCTGTCTATAATGAAAATACAATAAAGTAAACGTTTCATGAGTCAACTCCAAGAAAGAACATGATTTATATTTGGTGGGTCAGAATTTTTAATAAGAATAGTAATATAGTAAAGGGGGGGGGAGGGAAATTAAAATGTGTTAAAATAATTTACGTCATTAAGTCAGTTGGGGTCATCTGAAAGGAGAAAATTGTTTCCAATTAAATTTGTGTACGAAAATATCGTAATCTATGGTCTCATAATTTAGACTTAAATTTGTATGTGAAATATGATCAAGTACTCACCAAATTCTCCATATTTATGGATTATTATTTAAATTATATCGACTTAATCGGGTTTACGTTGCAAATTTTCTTTTTTCTTTTCTTTTTAGTAAAAGTTTTAAATAACCGGAATAAAGGGATAAGATTGAGCAGGTTTCTTCAGTTATTAGAACTATAGGTTTTAAACTCTGGGATTTATGAATTCGAATTTTAACGAGAGAAAGAAATGTGTTTATCAGCTGGCCGGTATTCTTCAAACTAGAATAAAAAGGAGGACCCTGCCACCACAAATCACAACATTGAAGGTCATCAGGGTTAATTCCTTTGGATATGATATCTGCTGGATTATTAGAGGAATTGACGTGGTACCACTTATTTGTATTGGATAATTGTTGAATTTCGGCAACCCTGTTGCAGACAAAAGTCTTTAACTGACGGAGCTCTAGAGATAACCTACAGAGTACGATGGTTGAATCAGTATAGTAATATATTTTGTCCAGATGAATGTCTAAGGTATCTAAAACCTTTTTCATTAGTTAGAACAAAACTAAAGCACCACATAATTCCTTGCGTGGCAGCGAAATAGCTTTTAAAAGGGCTACATGAGATTTCGCGCACAATAGATTAACCAAATAATTGACCTTCTGAATTTATGGATCTTACAAAACTGCAAGCGTCATCTGCCTTTGGAGGCATCGCAAAGTTCTTGTCGAATTGGATTTTTCAAAGACATCTGTTGAGGTATTTTAAAAATTTCAACAAGGTTTATGCGTTTGGTAAAATTAATCCAAACTTAATAAAGGTCGAATGGAATAGATGTATCCCAATCGGTTTGTTGTAGCCAAGGGTATTGAAGAAGTATTTGTATTTGTATGATCATTGGACCTTAAAGCCCAAGAGGATCCAATATGTCGGATGTAGAAAAAGTATGATGATTATTTCGATAATTACCGAGTTAGACGGTTCTATAGAAGAATTATAAATAAATGAATCAGACTGTGAATTCCTAGATATATCCATTGAAAAAACAAACAAAATAAACAAATAATGGAATATTTTGCTCGAATTACAAATAAATCCTCAGAAATACGGTCTTACTTTCTGATATGTTCAACCGTAATTATTTCGATAACTGTTGAACTAACTTTCGATAAGTTAGAATTCGATGCAAATTCAAAAATTAAATAAAAAATAGATGTTTTCATTTCAAAAAATGAAGTTGATGGTCGTGATTTATTTTTGGGCTACCCTGCATACATGAATCTACCGTAAAAGAAAATACATTAAGAAATAAAAATCGGTGGGTCCAAACGTTTTTCCATGAAACACACCGCTGGATTTTAAGTGAGGTTGCATGTGCATTTTAATTGTCTTTCTCTCAAATTTCTTTTACCGGACATACACCCTTTACGTGGGTGTGTACAATGGTAACTTGCATACCTCTCCTTTAAAAGAGACCACGCGGCTAAATAATAGTGATTTGTTGCCGCCAATGAACTTATGGTTTGTGGTGCTTCACCAGATTAAAAATAATAGAATTTTTCTACACTTGGAATGTGAGATTTTTCTTCAATATTTTAGACTGTAATTTTTCGGGTATTTAAGCTAAAGTTACCTGGCAAGCACTAAAAAGCAATTCTGAATCTTGCAGAAAAATATCCACAAATTATTACCAATAAGTGGGTCCGTTTATCTGGCAATGAGGAATCCAAAAATTTAGGGTACATTTAACTAACATACTAAACTCTTCAGGCTATTGTAATGCACACGGCAATGAATACAAAAGAGGGCAAATCTTTCTTAAGTGGGGTGCAAGCCTTGGCATCAGAATATGGTGAACCATCTCTCTGGTTAGTCGAAAAAAACTACAAAATTGACATTCGGGCAGCGCAATAGGACCACTATCCCTTCTTTGTAAGCGTTTATTCAAATTTAATTGCCGTTGCCTCTCCCTTTTTGCTACCTGCGCAATACGACATATTTAAATATTTGTATGAGTAGTATCGTATCATAAATAATGATAAGTAATAAAAAATAATACTATAAACATTAAACATAACCTCATTTCTCATTAACCACTACTACTTCAGAAAGAAATATTTTTTCCGTATTGCCCATCTTTGTTTTACACGTGTTGGCGATACCTCTTGACCATTAGAAACAAGGCGATCGACTCGGAGCGACATGTAGCTTTTAAGTGATCGCACACTGAGACCGGAATGCATTTAGCGACAAAGTCGTTTCGGAGCGACGGTATCGCTTGAACGGAATGCCACCCCTGGAAGAACTAAAAATTGCCAGAACAGTTTAAGTCATAATCACGATACACTTATCGTGGTCATAATACAGAAGCAACTGTGCGGTAACTACTACGATAGTGTAATTAGTGTAGGTTCCTATCTAGTTATTAGATTCGAAGGACCATTGTGAAACCTAAGACTAAAATTATTTGCATTAAAATTTGAGCTGAGCTAGAATTGAATTGCTTATTAGTAACTTGTAACTAGATTGACTCTAAGTATAGTTCAAACAACCTGAAGGATATTATCGCTCAGCCTCTACAATTTGTTTAGTTTGTCTAAACACAAAACCAGCTAATTTAGCATCTATTATACATATTGCGCATTAATGACTACCCATGTAAAGTGGCTTTAAATTGTGTAACTTTTCGAATACTTGTTTTTTTTTAGATTGTCATTAATTATCTGTTCATTTAATTATAAAATATTATCGTATTGTATGTAGGTATGCCAATTTATATCACCTACGAGTATTTATAATTTATAAATACAAATTTAAATATTTTTTCTACTGACATTTTATGATAACCCCCTTTTGATTGTCGTCTTGATTTTAACATAACCTCCTTTTAGGAACAGCGGGCTTAAAAGTTTTTGAAGCACTCTGTGCCTAAAAGTAATTATTTACAATTAAAAACTAAACACAGATTATAATTTTACCTATTTATTATAAATATTAAAAGTGGTTAAAAGTTACTTATATTATTAAAATTAATGCTTGGGTATCCTAAAACAGTACGTTGAGATATTTGTCTCTGTAAAATAGATGAGGAGTTTGAACTAGAAATAGAAAATGAATCTGCAACATCAATATCAATTAAACCAATATTTTTTTTTGACAAGTGTAAATTTTTTTGACATGAAAGGTGTAAATGAAACACAGGTAATAAAATGTTTGGTAAAATAAATTAAGTTAAAACGCCCGTAGAAAAAATATTGTATACCATTCGTTACGAAACAATGCCTTTAGTCACTCTGACGTGTTGTCCAACTCGGCTTCGCCTCGTACTATTTTCACGTCGCGTGCCTAAAAGACCCTTATTACGTAACTTGTTGTATAAATAGCTATATTGATATACTTGTTGTTAATTATTTTCTTTTTGATAAATTACCTACAACTATACTTACTGTGCTATTTTAATATAGGTAGGTACCCACTCTGTCTTTAAAGTATAAAATTATTATACATATTGTTTTATTTTGCTAAATTTAAGTGTTTTTGGCATAGCGGTAGGGTTTTACATAATAGGGGACACAACACAATATAAATTTAGGCTCCAATCAGAAGCTTATATGCCAGAAATACTAAATTTTGTCAAATTGAAGAAATTTGTATAGTCGATTAGGACTTTAAAGACACATTGTATATTTTGCTGGCACAGTAAAGTGAAAACTTGCAATAAAAACCGGGTCATGTGCCAAAATCAAAATTTTGAGATAATCAATATTTTAGTTCAAAGTTGATTTTAGAACATGTTTTGGCTCTGAAAATCTTTTTAATAGTCTTTGAAAAATTATTAACTATAAATTCTGAAAAAGGTGCTTTTAAATTCACACCAAAGTTTTAGGACCTATAGTCAGGCGCACGAAGCTAGCAGTATGACGTATGAAGAGAAAGGGGAAATAAAAGCCAAAAGTATGGAGTATTATATATTATAATCGTGACTCGTTATAAATTAATAAATAAAGTAGTCAAAAAATATATAGGATTAAGAATAGGCGAAAAACAATCGCCACATCCAAAACATAGCACTCGATACTCAATCCAAATCAGGGGAAATACTGTCTGCCGCCGGCGTCGGTTATCCGTCTCTCGACGTTGTAAAACCCCTGAAAATTGCGCAACGTTGCGTCATTTCTTGATGGGCTTAATTAATACTCGATAGATGTGGGTAACGAATCCACTAGTAACGATTGTAACGAAAGTAAGGAATGTAACAATGCAACGGAAGTAACGATGTAACGAAACGGCGAGAGTAACGAGTCCTTTATAAAATTAGGACCCGTTACCTTTAGTGATCACTTAGTAACGCTTACTTTGTAACGATTAGTTACTTTTTTAACATCACTAGTGCACTGACAGTTAGTCAATAATAGCAAATGTTGAATCTCGGTGGTACCATCTTTATTTAATGTTAGATATTTCACTTTTCGTCCTTTTTAAAGGACGGTCGGTTTAAAGGGGTTCCAAAGGAATTATATGTTTTTGCAATTGTATAGGGCGGGGTTAATTCAAATGTTCCGTGAAGCTTCCAAATCAATACACAGGGTGTTTCCTAACCTCTCTGGAAAAATGAAGGCGGTTTAAGACGAAAATGTGGTATAAAAGTTTTTCGCATGTCGCTTCGTTTTCGTAATTTGTATTTTTTTTTCATTTTATTAATTAATGCCAAACGATATTCTAATGATATTCGTTAAACATAAGGGATTAGAGCACTTTACTTTGGGTCAATTTTAAATTTTACAATTAGTTCATTGGTGGGGATCTGGGTAAGAGAGTACCTTAATTTTTTAGTTATTTTTGGTACTTCTTAAACAGGTAGCTTTTCAAAAAGCAAAATAGGCGGCCGACCACTTACAGTTAGAACCTTACAACTTGAGGAAGAGGTCTTAAAAATGGTAGAAGAATCTCCAGGCACTAGTACGAGGAAAATCGGGAACAAGTTGAATGTGAGTTACGAAACAGTATGGAGTATCTTAAAGGAATATTTACTTTATCCTTATCACGTACAGAGAGTGCAAGCTTTGTTGCCTAGAGACTTTCCAGCTGAAGTTAATTTTTGTAACTTGTTTCAAGAAAATTCTTTAAGGGTCCCACATTTTTCGACAACAACTATATTTGGGCGGAAGATAATCCTCATGCTATCATCGAACGACATTACCAGTATACATTTTCTTTTAATATTTGGACAGGGATTATTGGAAATAGCTTAGTTGGACCGAATTTTTTCCAAATCGACTTACTGGTGATGTCTATTACAACTTTCTTAGAGATGAATTGCCAGAATTGATGAAAGCAGTGCCATTAAGAATGAGAACTTTAATGTGGTTCATGCATGACGGCGCTCCCCCTCACTTTGCAGTACGTGTTAGAAACTATTTAGTTTAACAATATCCTGCTCGTTGGATAGGTAGAGGAGGACCTCACCCATGGCCACCCCGTTCGCCGGATCTGAATCCATTGAATTTTTATTTCTGGGGTCACCTTAAACAACTCGTTTATACTACTACTATTGAAACTGAAGAAGACCTTCGACTGGGTATTATTGATGGTTTTAATACGATTCGCGCCAGTCCCGAAATTTTCCAACACGTGAGAAACAATTTAGCACGTCGTGTACATAGGCGTTTACTGGCTCATGGAGGACGTTTTCAGCAATCTATTTGACTTTTGTTCATGTGAGTTCATTATTAAAAGTTTTTAAATCAATTATTAAAATTATTATTATTGCTTTACTAATTTTTTTTTAACACCCTGTATTTCAAAAACAAAGCGACATGCGAAAAACTTTTATACCACATTTTCCTCTTAAAGTAAGGTGAGGATTCACCTCCTTTATTTTTCAGAGAGGTTAGGAAACACCCTGTATAGTGTTTTTGCTTAATGTATACAGTCAGCACATTGGATCCTTACCGGTGCATCATGGACCAACGATCAAGAGACAACGTGATTTACAACTCCCCATCTTTATTTATTATAGCCTTAAAAGTGAATAAAAACATAACCAATTCAAAGTAACGTGCTAGAGTGCTAGACAGAGACAAAAGTTTTAGCAGAGTTTCCAATTGATCTCAAAGTCATCATTTTGATCTGTTAACTTTAATTTGTTTCTAAACGTTTTTGTGCCTTGAAAATCAATTTAATCTTCAAAACTGGTCCTTACAGAGCTACTTTTATCGTACTTTGGTGTTGGCGGTGATTAATTATGGAAATCTGTTATTATTTATTCATTTTCAACCGTAAAGCCACGAAAATGTTGACGTTTATGAATCTAGACCTTGTTTTGACTTTTTGAGCCTCGTAATTTTGATTACATTGATATGGTTTTAGTCACGTGCAAGTAATGTCGCACCGGCAAATATCCACCGTGACGACTTTATGCAGACATCGGCTAATAATAACTTAATTGAGAAATTCTACAGATGATATAACAGCTACAAAAAAAATTATGCTGGGTGTTTAAATAATTAACTACAAAGATTTTAAGGGCGTATTTCCGAGGTCAGCGGGTTATGGCCACCGATATCCCCCGACTCCATTGGCATTGGATTCCTTTTATTGAGGAAATTTAAAGAGGCTTGTATGTTCGACGCCAGTTCATGCCAGAGAATATCTGATATATTTTCAAGTACAACGAGAAAACATCGGTCTGCTAAGAAAATATATAGAGTTACAGGGCGCCCATTTCGAAAATCTGCTGAAGTAAATGAGAAGAAGTTTTTAACATTCTTGCGCTTGATTGATTTTTAAAAGTCAACCATTTCAATGGTTCCTTTATGCGGCACAATTCGATTTGGAAATGTATCGAAATAAATTCTTCTTGCATCCACACAATTGCCGAGTGCATTAATGAGATGCGATAATGACACATTTTATTATTTTATTGCGAATAATTATTAGTGATATTGTTATTCGATTAGTTAATGTAGGTATTTAAATAAAATATGTTAATAAACTTGATTATTAAATGCATTTCGAAAGTCAATGGTTAAACGTCTTACACAAAAAAATAATTTTTTTCGAAAACTGCTAATTTTATCAAAACAAATATAAAGCACCTTTTCAGTTAATCCTAACTTATTTAAGTGGGCCTTAGTGAACTAACAATTATTACTGTTTTAGTCCCTAGAATGTTGCTCCTAAACATCATACAAGACGTCTAAATTTATCTAAGGAATAGCCATTTGCTTACACGGTAACCACGATCTGATTAACAACCTTGGAAGCTTAGAACATCGAAGGCAGATTGTCGGAGAAAGGTTCAGCTGTCTAGTTGCTTAATTTAATAGCCAAAAGAAGCATCAATTGAAAGCATAGAAAGTACGGCAACGTTGCTGTCTAGACTAATTTCCTAGAAGATTCGCCGTCTACAAAACGAGCGGTCGCCCAGGCAACGACGTGTTGAGCCTACGTGGCAAAAAGCCGGGTCTGAAACCGATATATGTTTCTTAAACGACTAAGACGACCGATGTAAATTCAGTTTTACAAGGGTTTATTGGTATGCAA
Source organism: Polydrusus tereticollis (assembly GCA_963920685.1). Classification (NCBI taxonomy): domain Eukaryota; kingdom Metazoa; phylum Arthropoda; class Insecta; order Coleoptera; family Curculionidae; genus Polydrusus; species Polydrusus tereticollis. The sequence continues at coordinate 97,856,169 of OY987333.1, forward strand.
CCAGATATAACTACGTGTTAATTGAAATAGTATGACAGACAATTTATGTTTGGCGCCAGCAAATAAAGGCGACGCCAACACAGATTGTTGACTAGAGCATTCTATCATCATATTTTTATAGCAAATATTCAACTAACATTACCCGCTAAACTCTACCCAGAGTGGTACATGGTAGAAACGATATTGTTCAAGAATTCCTTCACATCAAGAACGTCCCCACTTTGGAACGACCTTCCTGCGGCCGTTTTCTCCGATGAACATAAACTCAACTCAAAAGATTTCATACCAACCTGAACCGCTTCCTTCGAGCACGCACCGACGCAGAGAACCATTAAGGATAAAGATAATAATGGGAAAAAATCATTATTAGGTATATTTAATCTGTTTTATACTCTATATTACTTCCATTGACTAAACTAGCTTTGTTGTCGCTGTGATTTTTTGTTACTTCTTTTATAGTAACATTAAACTATTTATAGTAATTCTTACTTTAAAAATAAATTGTTTTCAAACAAACCAAATAACAACATTCTTAGACCAACGCGGGGGATCGATTATTTATATAACATAATCATAAATTTAGGGATCCTTCAAATAATATATAAAAATGTTGACATTAACAACGTATTTCCGGTAAGCATCAAATCTACTCTTATAGTCTACTACGTAGCTTAATAATAATCATCAATGGATGAAATAATGATAAACAGAAACATATAAATAAAATTGCCAAACGGAAAAAAATTTAGTTCGAAAAAAGTTTTCTGATCTAGAAGATTTTTATCTGTGCCTACACTTCATTGTGGTCTTATTGGGTACGTAAACATTTATATATTATCTATATGTTCCATCAGTAGGTAATTCTAAATATTAATAAAAAGATTAAGCTTTGAGTAGGTACATATTACGAGTAGGTACAATGATATTATGATATCGCTAATTGCGTCGGGGATAACCCGTCAAAAAGTTATTAGAAAGCTCTTTCCGAAAGATCCATATCACGATGACACTTCATTAAAATAATAGTGCCATAGTATTAGTAGTTGGTAACACTAATTTTTTTTAATTTACGATGAATTAAAACTTTGCTGCAAGAGATAGGGCTTAGATATTCTCACTTAGACAACTCTTTTACTATCTTTTTGTGTATGCTGTAGAATTTGTAAAACTAAATCAATTAATTTTAGGATGATTAGTAATGAAAATTAAAATAAAAAAATTTTTTTTGTAACTAACAAATAATTAACATTAGCCTAAGATATTGTTTTTCTTTAAAACTTGCTCCATTAGTGGTCTTGGTCTATAATGGATTTAGCTGAATCAGTGGCGTACCCAGAACATTGAGCGCCCGGGGCAAAAAATCATTCGCAGCCCCCCCCCCCCTCCGCCCTAGTTACGCCACTAAGCTGAATAAATTATTACGTCTTGTAAAGGCAATAACACAATGAAATTCAAATACGTAGTTTAACAATTGCATAGTCTTCTTTTTTGTAGACAGTTGCCTACTTTGATAATTACTCGTTAGATTGTCAATGTCGGTTTCAAAGAATTTAAAGGAACTTAAATATTTAGAATAAATTTACCTTATTAGTTTATAATAAAGCACAAATATTACGATACCAATACGTTAGCAGTGAATGAAGTATTATATTTACTACGGTTATCTAACGGTGTCTAAAATTGACTTTGGGGCCATAATGGCGCCTGTCTTCTATTTAGGGTTGCTTCTTTAATGTGTAAGTATACTATGAATTTTTCGAAAAAAACACCTATTTTACAACCTCTATACCACCAAACAGCCCAGATCTAAGTTTAACTCTAACATGTGGATGGCGTACTAGTTAAACCACAATAAATGGTTTTAACTAAAAATTATGACAATGTTGCTGAATTCTGAAATGAATTTTTTGAACTGTCGATATATATTGAAAATAGTTGGTGAGAAGGGGAAGACTTTATTACATTTAGGAATAAATCTCTGATTATAACAATGACAATATATGCAAAAAACAGAACGTTGTAAAATTGACATTTTTAAGAAGGCTAATAATATAGTTTTTATTAAACGCCCTTATTTGCAATATTACAATTGGAATTATAATATTAAGGGCAAAGCTTAACCCATATCATAGAGTTATTCTATGTAATCATCTATAAATTAAGATCACATTGATAATAAATATGTCTGCTATTTTCAGACCGTTTTTAATGAAAATTTTCGCTAAATTTGTAGGTGCATTTATGAAGACTTTGACATATCTTTCGATTTAAAAATAAATGAAACTCTATTATATACTATTATTATATAATATATATATACAGGGTGTTATGGAAATGACTTATTATTTTTTAACCCGTAAATATATAGGTCGAGACGAATTGGGGAAAAATTGCTATAAATGGCGCTCGAAGCTAGAAATTCGAGAAAAATGCCTTCAAAAATTTAGGTCCAAAACACCTACGCGCCAATGACCCAAACAGCTGATTTGGGTAATTGTTTACTTTAGTGCAAATGTTGAATTTTTCGCTAAAATTTCGTATATAGGCTAATTAAGGGTAGCTGATCACAATTTTCCTTTTGCGTTTAGGCGGCAAATGTACTGGTTTTGAGAAAAAAAATGTTAAAGTTTTTCTAACTCACCGGTATGTTATTTTGCATGTAATCCTAAAATGTTGCTATTTCCAATAAAATATTACTTGTCGGAGTCATAGTATACACTTCTGAGTTGAAATAAACGAAATATGCCACAAGGAAACTCTGAAAAACGGGATAACTTGTAAGCGAACAGAAAACTCTACGTTATCTGGAAAAAGACGGGAGACAGCTCACTGACAGCTGGCCAAAAAAGCAGAAGCAAACTGCACGGTACAAGGAGCCTGTTTGCAGGTTCACTGCACCCATGTTGTCAGATTGTTAGTGTATTATAAATTGCCTATACTTTTCATTTCATTTTTATTAATTGAATGAATCCTATTGGCTCGAGCTAGCATATCATTCTCCTGGATGGAAGCCATTAATAATTACAAGAAAAAGAAGAACAATCTGGCAACGTGAGTGCAATGAATCTGAAAAGAGACGCTTCTACTTTGTCGGCGTATTAACAACGAATTTAATTAAATTTGTGCCTTTTCCATTGTTTTTTTGCTAAAATGTTGTTCTTATTTTATGAACAGATAGTTTGGTGAAAGTTTTATCACATATTTTGAAGGGAAAACCATAAAATCTAGGAAATTGAAAGGAAAGTGAAACGCGACACCCAAAGATATCGAAATAAACAAACCTCGGATCGGCTCCAGACAAAATACGCTGACGGTTTGTTTTTGTTAGATTTGGTCGAGGTGCTGAAGAAAGCAAGTTGAAAAGAAAAGTAGTTGACTAAGAACTTTAGAGTTCATATGGTCGGTTATCGGTACACCTTTGATTTAATTTTATCGCTTTATGTTTTCCTTAAATTACCTAATTAATAAATTTGTTTTAATCGTTACAAATTTATTATTTCTTAAAGACATCCTTACAAAAGAATACCCTAACCTGTAAGTGAAAAACTTTAACATTTTTTTTTCTCAAAACCAGTGCATTTGCCGTAAAAACGCAAAAGGAAAATTGTGATCAGCTACCCTCAATTAGTCTATATACGAAATTTTAGCACAAAATTCAACATTAATTGCACTAAACTAAACAATTACCATTCCAACAGTTTGTCTTGTCAAAAACACATGTGTTCAGGGGCATTGAACTATCATGGAAGGCGCACATAGTCCGGTTTTAAGGTATTTTACAAAATTCAAAATACTTCCGATTTTAGAAAAAAAAACTATCAAGTGTAACTCTAGACCACCTCAGGAGTGGCCCCTTAAAATATAATAAGTCATTTCCATAACACCCTGTATATATAATATATATATCATACTAAACTCCTGTCGATTCCAAAGGTGGCATAATCTGCATTATATTGTATTGTATTATTGAATCACCTCTCTGTCCCCCCAACTGTTTTAACTTCTTTACATATAAAAATCTCTTAAATGGTTAGTTGCTGAGGATGACTTTCTCTAAAGTCGAAACTAGTACAACACATTCATTAAGAAATTTATTTTAATTCATCGTCATTTTATGTATTTTTATAACCCTTGTTTTCTACCCTAGAGGGGCAAATAAAATTATTTGGTGGTAAAGACAGACCTTTATTTCTATCTATTATCTATAAGTTTTAAGTGACGCAATAATATCCTCATATATTGAGTATGAAATTGGCATCTTAGTTGAATATTTTCTATTTTATATTTTGTCTGATACCCGCTCTTATCAAAAAGTTGCAATTTTTTCTGGAGATGCCAGTAATTTTATCATATTGCCTTGTCGGGCGTTAGCTCAGATTTTAGTTCAATTAAAAATGGATTAAAATAGCTATGCATGCAGTGTAGTTTAGAAAAGTGCATTGAAACAACAACACTTTACAGAAAACGCAGTCTAAAAGCGTATTCGAATGCATAATTGATTAAATAATAAAACTAACTGAGAATAAATAATGAATTAAAAATATTAAATTTAAATAGTGGAAAGAGCTTATTTTTAAGTTGGAAAAGAGCACCGAAACTGATCTTAAAGTTTTCCATCTTAAAAGTAAGCTGCTAGACAAAATAACCATAACAAGTGTAACTTACGTGGTAGTAGACATTAAAACACTACCCATTTTTTCCTGTTCAAAGCTTAAAATATTAACGATTCATCTAGCAACTAGATCTAAATATAATTGTCTACAGTCTACAACTTGCTTTTATAACGTTTTGTAAACCTTTTGGATTATAACAGGGAATTCATTTTTGCTGAGTAAGGACTTAATTTTTAATTGCTTAATAAAACAGTTGATGGTTGCCTTGCTTCACAGAGAGATATATAAGGTACCTGCGACAAATAAGACCCGGTTAAGGGAAACTATTTTTTATTTTGCTCAGAACAATATTTCGTTAAAATACCATAAAGTAAACTCTTTTCTATCATAACATAAAGTTTGATGTAAAAAAAATAAACACTAGGTGCAAATATATATATTTTTTTAAAACAATGCAAATGGGCCTTATTTCTACCCCTGGGTATTATAAGGCCTGCTATTTTTCACAAGTGCCACAAGTATATTCGTCGTCGTCTAATGCAGAAAAACCCAAACATTCATCATGTGCCCATGTTTGGCATCCAATGCATTTTCTCATATCCTTTTGTGAGACTTCCTGGCACAATAAGCAATACCACGAATCACTTGCAGTTACCTTTGAGTATGAAGCCTTTTGACGATCTCCAATATCTTTGACTGCAGCACTTTTAACTTTTGCCTGCGCTGTATATTTTTGGGTATCCTTCGCTGTAGATTTTTGAGATGCTCGATCATCAAATAACCTTTTTTTCACTACTTAAGCTTTATAGTTGAGCGACTTTCTGCGTGGTGTTTCTTGCTTCTGTTTTACCAAATCTGGTGTTTCCAGCAACTCTTCGAAACTGGTATCCATGGGATTGACATCATCACGCTTGTTATTTAAACGCCGCTTTACTACAGCTGGTGGAAGTTCGTCTTCACTTAAATAATCTGAGTTAATGGATATGATGTTGTCCACCTCTGGTTGAATTTGTGGGCGTTCAGTAGGTTCACTTGGAGCATATGCTGAGAAGGGAATGGCCGATTCGTCATATGGATATAAACCAGTAGCCCGAAACCCGTTCACAATATTTTCATTGGTCAAGCATCTAGACCAAACTTTCGTGAAGATTAAATTGAATCTGGATTTGGTAATTCTCCGGTCTGGATGTTTTCCCCAAAACCTCAATACCTCTTGATCCCAATGAGCTTCATAGGACCTATAGACCGATTTATCTAAAGGTTGGAGCTCATGGGTGGTATTGCTGTGCAGACATAATAATGTTATGTTATGCTTCTCAGCTTCATCTACAATTGTATAGTCAAGGTGTGAGGCAGCTCCGTCAAAGACTAGAAGAATTGGCCCGGCAATTTTATATCTCGATAGATGTTTAATAAACAATACGAACAGCTCAGTGGTCATACTCCCTTTGGGAGACATTTTTACAAGTATTCCATGGGGCAAATTGTCTTGATATTCCGGCTTTAAACGTTTGCCTTTGAAAAGTATCATTGGCGGTATCAAATTTCCACTAGCTGAAACGCATAGGACTACAGTGACATTCTCGGCGTGTTCAGGTGCAACTAGATGTAAACGTTTTGTTCCCTTGCGTGCCAGAACGGGTTGTTGGTGGTGGATTGTCAGCCTACATCCCTTCTCGTCCATGTTGAAGATCCGTTCAGGTTTGTTTTTCAAGTCTAGGACGTCCAAAATATCACCTAACTTTTTAAAATAATCTCCAACAATAAATTTGTTTAACTTTTGCGCCCGCCCTGGGTTCATATTCTGGGCTTTGCGTTTTGTTAATTGGGGGTGCCTTTTCATAAATAATTTATACCAACCACGACCAGCAAGTTCACGATCAGAATTAAAGTTGTGGTTTACTTTATTAGCCTCAACAAATTTAAAGACTTGATGCTTCATGACTTGTGGAGTAATGGGATATCCAATTTCGGCTAACCTTAGAATTCGAGCTACAAGGTCATTTTCTTGTTGGGAACTGAGAACTGATTGTCTACCCAACTTCCTTTCAATTTTACCGCTTTTGATGTGATTTCTAATTGTACGCCTGGGTACTCTATACCTCGTTGCAGCTTTTTGTTGTGATAGCCCCCTCTGTACAGCCCTCACAGCATTACCCAATGCCTCTGCACTCCATTGGGCAAGAATATTACGGCAAACTTTCCCCATAATAGCTGAAAATAGAAAGAACATGTTATATGTCCATGGTCAAAAATAAGGCCCGTTCGCCCAGAAATAAGGCCCGCGTAGCAACAGGTGCGGGCCTTATTTCTGACAGGTAGAGTTTGGTTATGTTGCAAGTATCACGTAAACAGTTACGAATCTAGATTCAATTTTGTAGCTAATAGTACATACATGATCTACTTACCTAGTGGAGAAAAAAGCCGTTCGGCAAAATGTTTCGAAATAATGAAAAATCGAAATTATAGCACAGCAGATCTAATAAAAACGTACATAAACGCCGCTTAACGAATTGCAGTGCAGTTTCCCGAAAACTCGAAACTGCTTTAGCCAGCGCCATCTATCTGTCAATAGTGCATATATAAGAAGATTCAATATATGCCCAACTTGGGGGGTTTGTAATGAAGAGTGGTTCTAAACCTACCCGCGGGCCTTATTTGTCGCAGGTACCTTATAGAGTATTGTTAAATGGCGCTAGATAACAAGTTGTATTTTAATATAAATAAATGTGTGATTCTATTAGTTTTATTCCCATATTCGATATTAAATGCTCCACTTGCTCGAGTTAGCAAAATTACGGATCTAGGCATTATTTTTGGCACTAATATAATCTTCAACCTAGCAGACGGATCAAAAATAATGTATGTAGTTAGAAATATTAAAGAACTTACTAGTGTACAATGTTTAAACATTTACTTGTTTGCTTTGTTAGGACTATATCGGTTTTGGCTTGTGTAATATGGTGTCCACATTATAAATATATCCTGCAGCGGGGGCAGAGTAGAATGCGTCCTTATTTATTCTTTAAGGATTGATTTTTATTTGTTTTATTTCAAAATAAAACTATAATATAACCTGAATCTAACTGACCAGTCATAAAATAGTTTTATAAAAAATATTTTGACAGTACTACGTATTTATGCAAGAAACAAATTTTTAATTGGGATGGTACTAATTTCAGCTATTTTAAATAAATCAATCTTTTAAGTGAGCATACAAATTATAATAAATTGTAATTGAAATTAATAAATTACTAGTAGCAAGAATCCAACATTTTTTTCATAATTAAGAATGATAGATTTATTTTCCTTAAACACATTTATGTATTTACGTACATTTATAATAATTTGCAGAATTATATTCTTTACAATCTAGTGGAGCATTAATCATTCTTTAATATGCAATGCATAATTCGTGATAAAAGTTAAAAATAAAAAGTGGGATAAAATCCTTATTTTTATGTTTTGGTATTAGTATTGTTTTATATACAGGGTGTTTCAGAAGTACGGTACGTAACTTCAGGCCATGATTCCCTATTACAAATTGAAAGAAGAAGTTCATATGAACATGTTTCAGAAGTTGCCCTGTTTTTGATATAAAGGACGTTAAAATTAAAAAAAAAAATGTTTTTTCATAATTTTCTTAAATATCCCCATCCCGATTTTATTAAAATTTGGTACCGTTACTCATAATGATAAGGGTCTCAATTAGCCCTAACTAGATTAAATTTATTAAGTCCAGTGGCGTCTCGGGGAGCACCTTAACGAATATTATTTACACAGAAATGTACGCCACTGACTTGTTTCTTAAATTGTTTTCTTATCTCGCTTCGTGTGTTCGAGAGAAAAGATAAAAACTACTTTATTGCATGTACAAAAAAAATACATATGTATTTCAAAGTTAATTAAATATTTAAATTAAAAATATAATTATTTTTTTAAATAATGACACGAAAAAAATGCACCAGTTAATCAAAGCAAACGGTCACCTTCTGATAAAACGCATGCTTGCAACCGATTTTTTTTAAAAACTTTAACACCCTCTCAGTGCTGGGTTTCGATACAGGTAAATCGTACTCGAGTATCGATTACGGATACTTTCTAAGTATCCGGATACCGGATACAATAAACTCGGATACTGCAGACATACTAAGTATCCAGATACATGTATCCGGATACTTTCTTCGGTTACACGGATATGGATACTGTATATAAAATAAAAATATAAAGTAGTGCAGTAATGCTATGCTTGATAAGGGCAACATTTTATTAAATAACGAAGTATATTTTTATTGGTTTTAATAAACTTGTTTGAAAAAAAAAAGTAATAAAGAAGTCATCTACTCTCTACTACTACACCCTAACCCAAACTAGGTGTATAAAAAATATACATCTATTCATCTACATATTTTCAGTAAGTTATGTAACATTATGTTACTAACTTACTAACATACTAACATAGTTAATAGTAAAACTAACTAATAAAGAACAAAATAATGCAATAAAGAAAACTTACAACATGAACTTATATTTTTGTTAATGTTAAAAAAAATCAAACAAACTTTTTGCTTTTCATACTTTTCAATTCTTCTTTTCTAATTGAATATTTTTTAATGTGGTATAGTTTGACTTTGAAAGCACAAGCACTTCTAAGTGTTCGTCACTTAAGGCAATACGTCTTGAAGCATCTATAGATGTAGCAATTGAAAAAAGTATTTCCACCGGTGCTGAAGAAATTAGGCAAGTGATATACTGTATCGACAGTTGTTTTAAAACTGGGTAATCATTAAGCATTGATATTCTGGATCATATTTCTGTCAGCAGTGGTTGCAATTAAGTTTTTAATGTATGGCTAGCACAACGCACGTGTCTCGGTAAGATTGGGTCCAACGTTCCGTCTTTAATATTAACTATGTGAAATTCATCATCTTCATTGTTTTGATCTTTTTTTTCTTCTTCGTCTTTTTGATCGCAAAAACCAAACTCTTTAAAGGCCTTCTCGAAATTGCAACCGTCGTCTGTTATTGTTTCAACTAGTTTATTTTCTGTTAAACCAGATTCCGAATATCCGAAGGTTAAAAATGTTTCCGGATACTCCACAAGTATCCGGATACGGAGAACTCGAGTACTCGAGTATCGAATACTGCATTTTTTCGGAAGAGACGGATATCGGATACAATGATTTGATAAGTATTCCAATACCGTCTTCAGATACTAAAATTGTATCCGAATACAGTATCCGGATACAAATGTATCCGAATACTGCCCAGCACTGCACCCTGTATATCAAAAACGGGCAACTCCCGACACATATTCATATGAACTTTTTCTCTTAGAATATCATAAGGAATAATCACCTTAAGTTACGTACCGTACTTCTGAAACACCCTGTATATTATTTTTTTTGTTTTAGATGTATTTAGAAACAGGGCCTTTAAAGTTCTAATATAAGTTGAATACCTAGCATGAGATTTTTTTTGCAAAATATACGAATCATTCAGATAAATATTGAAAAATATTTTTATTTAGTTCTGCTTTTATCATATTTAAAAATAATTGTTTTGTTTTTATAATTTTTATAATTTCATAAACTAACCTAAACTTTAAATGACCAACTTTTAATTTGACCTGTATAATTCTTTCTCAAAGTGAATTAGAATCCGCATATAAAAGAAATTATTCTTTAAGCTGCCTAAGAGTAGTTTATAATGTTTTTATGAAATTAACGCGATTTTACCTTTAATATCAAAATTTTGTTAATAAAATTTTGAAAGTTACTTAGCTATGGAATAAATAATAAAATACTTTACACAAAAATTTGTTTTAACATTTTGATTTATTTTAAGCTGATCAATAATCGAAATGTATTAATTACTGTTGGATTTAAAATAATTAAATAATTGTAGATACTGCCAATATTTGGTTTTTAAAAATATGGCCTATTTTTTTTTTAAATTATTTTTATTAAAAAATAATTGATTAATTTTGATGTGTATAACTGTAAGACTAATTATTTTTAAAACAAATTTTTTAAATGTAATTTTCTGTCATTTTCCTCTTTAAAACATACTAACTATGTACACCCAATAACGTGTAATTTTTATTATTGATTTTAGAAAATTTCTTATACTAAAGATGTGTGTAACAGTTGAGAGACCGATGTTACCTAATGTCTGAAATATTTAAACTACTTATATAATTTTATTTTTAAATAAGTAATACTTCTATATTCTTTCTACTATTAACTTGAGAAGTGGCCATTATTTATTTCATTTCTCTAATGAGAAGTGAAACCTTTCTACCCGAATAACAATAATGAATAATCACCTAGGTCAATAATAAAAAGCATTCTGGGTAATGAAGTTTAACACGTTATTGGTTTTGAGCCTTGACTAACCATTTTAAAGAAAAAATTCCGAAAAATAATATAAAATTTTTAATAAAACAGGAATTGTATGATATTTTAAAAATGTCAACACGACAACAAATTTTCTACAAACTGACATTTAAAATCCCATTTCTATAGTTTAATTTTTTTCAGGCATTTTTTAAATATTTTTTAAAAACTAAGCAAAAATGGCTAATATAAAGAGCTAAGCAAACTAAATATGTAATATTTTATTATTAGTGGTAAAAAAATCTATATATACCGGGTGTTTCTCAAAAGACGCTCACCCCTATAACTTTTTTGTATTTATAGATCTTAGAATGAAATTTTGAAATTGTGCATAAGAGATGAGTCTGCATTTATTGGCATAATTTTTGATTTGTTAGCACTTCCGGTTTAACCGGAAGTGACCTTGACTTTGGTATTTTAAATGGGGCACCCTGTATATTTTGACTTATTTGGATTCAGCATGATATTCTGAGTAAAATGGCATCCCACTTGTCATTTTTTGACGTGTTATAACATTTTTATTCTCATTTTTTGTATTGAATCTAGAGGGTCATGAATCAATTAAATAGGTTAATTTATAGTCAAGTAGTTTACGAAAAGTAAAATTATGTCATATTAATTGACTTTCTAAGTGTCACAAGCGTTTAAAAAATGAAATGACGTTTACTCCATTTTTCCAAATGGAACGATAGTGGTTCACTAGGATATTTGAAACGAGCATTTTTCCCCAACAATTTAATACCATACACTTCTATGCTATTTTAAAATTAACACGAAAAAAATTGCCTTAAATCCCAATCACATATTTAAAAGCGTTATGTATTATTATTGCCGCCCTGTCCTTTCTAAAGAAAAGAAATATAAAGGCGGCTTTGAAAAACAATTGAATTGAATATCAAAACCAATATGGCTCTAATTAAAAGTTTATTTTAATCAGATAAAATGGTTAGTTTTACTAGAAATGAACAAATTGATATGCTCTTAATTTTTGAAGAGACCAAAAAAAATTCTTCTAAGGCCGCAAGATCGTATGCAGAGAGATTTCCAGGTCGTCGACTTCCAATCCGGCATTATTTTTCAAAACTGGAATAAAAATTCGTACAGAACCCAATGAGGATGCGGGCAATAACTATGTTGTAAGTGAAGAGAAAGAAATTGACGTACTATCATTAGTTAACATAAATATTACTGCCTCAGTCAGAGAAATTGCTGTTGAATGTGATATTAGTAGCTCGTCAGTTTGAAGGATCTTACATAAATACAAATATCATGCATACAAATACCAGATTCATCAACATCTCTATCAAAATGACCATGCCAGAAGGCTTGAATACTTTAACTGGTTTTTACAAAGACATCAACAAGATCCAACATTTCCGTCGAAAATTCTTTATTCGGATGAGAGTCGATTCAAAAATTTGGGCATGTTTAATAGAAACAACAAGCGGTATTGGTCACAAGATAACCTGCATTTAATGGAAGAAGGCAATTTTCAAGAGCGATTTGGATTCAATTGCTGGTTTGGTATCATTGGAGATAGAATTGTGGGACCAATTATTTTTGATGGTCACCTTACCGGCGAAAGATATTTAGGTTTATTGCAAGTAGAAATAAAACAATTTCTTGAAAATTTGCCTGTAGTTGAACAAATGGCTATTATTTTTCAACAAGACGGGGCTCCACCATATAATTCTCGTACTGCTAGGGAATACCTTCATAACACGTATGGGGAAAATTGGATTGGCACTAATGGACCGATAAGATGGCCAGCAAGGTATTAAGCTTTTTGGTAGGTATGTCTTTTCATCCTTTAACATTTTTATTTTCTAAATTAGATCCCCCGACCTAACTCCGTTGGACTTTTTTGCGTGGGGAACCCTCAAAAACAAAGTCTACAACGTTCCACCAGTCACCCGTGCAGAACTTGAAAATAAAGTGAGAGCAACAATTTAAGAAATAAATGTAAACCAGTTGAGAAATGTAATGAGGGCAACTGTTGAAAAAGTGGAAAATTGTTTTCATTAACAGGGAGGACATTTCGAACATTTAGAGCGATGATAATGGGTATTATAATTAAAGTTTTAGATTGATTTATTAATAATGATAAACAATTACTATCTACTATTAGTTGTTTGTTGATAATGAATTAGTTAACTGTTTAGTTCTTTCAGTTCAGTTTTAATTAAGCCTAGTTGCCTAGATCAATTTCCTAACACCTGCGTAAGTTTTAAAATAGCATAAGAGTGTATGGTATCAAATTGTTGGGAAAAAAATGCTCGTTTCAACTATCCTAGTGAACCACTATCGTTCCATTTCGAAAAATGGAGTAAACGTCATTTCATTTTTTAAACTTAAACAGTCAATTATTATGACATAATTTTATTTTTCGTAAACTACTTGACTATAAATTAACCTATTTAATTGATTCATGGCCCTCTAGATTCAATACAAAAAATGAGAATAAAAATGTTATAACACGTCAAAAAATGACAAGTGGGATGCCATTTTACTCAGAATATCATGCTGAATCCAAATCAGTAAAAATATACAGGGTGTCCCATTTAAAATACCAAAGTCAAGGTCACTTCCGGTTAAACCGGAAGTGCTAACAAATCAAAAATTATGCCAATAAATGCAGACTCATCTCCTATGCACAATTCCAAAATTTCATTTTAATATCTATAAATACAAAAAAGTTATAGGGGTGAGCGTCTTTTGAGAAACACCAGGTATATTAAGAGAGCATGTTAAATCCTTCGGCGCTTCGCATCTTAGGATATAAAACGCTAGCTTTATAACAGCTTACTTCTCAACCTAGGCATATGTATAAAGTACTACCGAATTCAACTGAAATATTTTCTTGATCACAAAGCTATTGCATCTTGTATTTAATATAATTATTTTAAAATATGTTTGTTATTATTTATTAACAGGAAATGCGACACATTTTAATCAAAAAATAGTAAGATGAGTGCTAGACTGATACTAGGTATACTTAAAGGAATGACACTTAAAAAAGTGGCCGTAGATGTGAAAGGTGTTTTATTTGTACCAAAATGGTTGATTAGAAAATTATTTAGAGTTAATAATATTCCTTTTTGTTAAGGTAGGATACAATTATTTTCCTCTTTATAATCCTTAACCCTATTACATTCGTTAAAGAAATTACTATAGAGAAATAAGTTATTTCAGTACCTAAATATTGCAAACTTAAAGCATAAGATGGAATAATTATTTTGGACCGAAACAATGGTTTGTAAATCAAAAAGATTGTTGTATTTATTAATTATTTAGGGGTGATAAACAAATATCTTGTTTAGTTATTATAAATTGTGCATTCAACTTTTTTCGGTTTGACAAAATATTTAGATTTTAAACTACTTACAACGAAAGATATTGCTTAGGTAGTTGTTTCACAAAGCTATCATACAACTAAATTGTACTAGTTTTACCCGTAATTTTCACTGACCAATAAAGAGTGTAATTTAAATAATTAAATCAAGATTTGCAAAGTTTTTGCAATTTTGTGTTTTGTTTTTATCAACTAAAGTAAATTAACTTTATGGTTTCACACAAAGGCGACAAGATGTTTAGGTCCTTGTTTCATTTTAATAACTAATCGAGAGAAAATATTTGAAAATATAAAACATTTTGGGGTAGGTTTCATTAGTTCTTATGTTTTATTTTATTTTATTATTTCATCAAAAAGGAATTCAATCAAAAAAAATGTTGTAAAGTAGGGGTTATTAAGAAATTACCGAACTATGGAATTTAATTGCACGTTTTTATATATTTCAAAATATTTTTTATATTTATTGGAAATTACTTTGGTGTATACCTAGTGTATCATATAAACAAGGACAGTTTATAAAAATTTTATTACTACTAATAGTAAAGAAATTACTTCAAATTTAGTTTACCATTTGCGTAGTTAAATAAAACACTAAATTATTTGCAGTTAACTAATCAAATACGATTACAAAAATTGAAGTACACCATATTCGTATACCATACGTAAGTTCTGGTTGAATTAAAGTCTTGTACAGTAGCGTTCTCACTTCTCGTATGTAAGTCAATTCCACTTCTAACTTCTACTGTTGATAAGGGAGTAGATGGCAGCAAGTTGATCATTCGCTTTTTTCATGCGCTGGTCGGCGTTTTCGTCCCACGCCATCTTATTGTTAAAGCAAAGGCCCAAGTATTGTTCCAATTTATCCTGGAGTTTTTGACTAGCAATCAGGTGTCTGGATATCGTACTCTAGACTTTGAAAAGTAGATAGCTTGGGCTTTAGCATCACTGAGTCGGATTTTCCATTTATCTAACCATAATTAACTCCAGAAGTTTTATATGACGCTACAGCCTCGAAATTACAATGGGGTCATTTGGCATTTTTTTTCTATTAAGTTTTCTAAAAGATTTTGTAATTTTAGTGCGAATTGCAAATAATTTTACTTTTCTGACGCCTATAAAGTCTTTAAAATAATTTAGGAACATCGACTCGCGGAAACCGCTGGCTGACGTCACTAAGTCCTATAGTGTGTCGGATCGCGCTCGCTGGCGTTGTGTACTAATAAGAAGACAGGTGACCATGCACCTCACCCTTTCCCCATTGCTGGGTAACGGAGTTGACGTCGACAGGAGAGAAAAATATATCTAATACGATGAAAGCGTCATATTTTATGTTAGCACTCGAACAACCTAAAAAATTTTAATTTAGACACAACATTTTCTTAACAAAAAATTGTTTACTCAAAAGCAACTAGATTTTCAATTCAAACATCTAAACTGCACGGGAAAGTCAAATTGTTTATTTCGAAAACTACTTATTGGATTGACTTTAAATTTTTAGGGCCATACCTTATAAATGCTTCATAAAAGTTAGGTAAAGAGTGTAATTTGAGGTTTGACCAAATGAGCCCATTCTTGGCTCTTTAGAGGTGACGTCCCTAGTATAGATATTGTATAGGGCCGGCGCAAGAAGGGAGCCCTGCGAAACTCCAGCTCTGACGTGGGAATAGGGGGCTGAACTAGCGAGTGTCCCACTGTCTTTTGTTGACATAATTTAAATGTTTATAAGAAACAAACGAATAAAGATTTTAAGTTGCGATTTTCTCAGAGCAGTTCACGTTGCTCTGAAGTTTTTTTTTTGGTGGATTGGTGGTTTAAAATTATACAGAAAAAGACCAAAGGAGAAAAGCTATTTTTCAAAGATAGGACAACTTCGATATTTTCAATAAAGCATGCTTAACTAGAATGAAAGTTTGATCCTCTATCATTTTAAGAATGCGTACTAGTAAACCCTATCTATAGGATCATGTTCGTTTCTTGAATCGATTTTCGACCTTAGTTCCAATTTTTAAACAGAGTTGCTGCTGGGCGGATCTTGAGCAGAAGGGTTGATTTCAAATTTCAAAATTCACATTTTATTGAGATAGAGGAGGGGGGCAGCGAGAAACAGGTTAATTTTAAATCGTCATGTTGGCTATTGCTGGATAATTAACCCTATCCACGCTTCTGCCAATATTCGACATTTAAGGTACCCTAATAAGACAAAAAATCACCTAGTTTTGTTAACAGTAATAAAACTATGACAAGCCAACAATAACGCATGTTGTCAAACTTAATAACCACCTTTCAATTTCCAAAATAATATCTTTTTGAAATTGCGAAATTCAATCTACTCGTGTGGTTCACGTTTTGGATGAGGGTTGTCCTTAAAAAAAATTCAAAATGGCGTCATATCTGTCACATTTGTGAACCTATATATTTTTTGACATTTAATTTGGCTTCCTTGCGGAAAATCATTGAGTAATGTTTAATTTGTTTTTTACTATAGTCAGCAGGAAAATCGACACTCAGGCGAGACTTTAAAAAAATGTTAGTGGTTTTAGTTCAGGTATCGTTCTCTGATTTTTTGCCTTATTCGTCGGACAGGGATCTTTCAAATGCTCGATATTTACCTACGTTGTAGATCAAACTTTTATCCTAGTTAAGAATATACAGGGTGCCCTATTTGAAATAACCAAGTTGTCTTATCCCTAAAAAATAGGATTTCTACTTTTTATCTTTTCCGAGATCCTTCACTGTATAATATGAAATAGGTAACCAGTAAACCAAAAAAAAACTTTAGAGCAACGTAAATTCCTCTGTGAAAACCGCAACCTAAAATTTTCAAATAAACACCCAGTATTTTATTTATTAATAATAACAGAAGGATGTACCTGTGTAGATGGACGCCACTGTTTTTGAAATTTGCTTTGTTTAGGCTGTACATATAGCTTATTATTGTTTATATTTAAAATTATATACTTCAAACTTCTGCTTTATCTTTAACCTAATGAAACAAAGTTATTCGTAACACAAAGTAACTTAAGTCATTTTGAATTTTATTTTTCCTCAGATTATTTTTTGTAAATGAACAATATTATTAGATTTATTAATTTTTTTTATTTATTTATAATAATTGTACTCCGTAATATTTTTTTTTCGTTCGACCATTCTTAAGAAAATATTAGTCAGCAATAAGAACCTGTTTCACTTGGCAATAAAAAAGAATTATACGGACACAAACGTTTTTAGCCTAGGCAAAACAGACAAGAAAAGTTGTAACTTCGGAATAGTTCGCATGGAGCTAAAAATTGACACAGACCTCGAATACATTCCTTCCTCGGGTTAAAATATTATTTGAGGTCAAACATTAAAACAAAATTGTCGCATATTTCTGTTAAACCGTAAGTTTTATTGTTCAGATACTACTTTGTACTAACGAAATAAGACGGTATATTAGATATCGCGATTCCAAAAGTTAATCCACGATCTTATATGATTAAGCAAGTCTGATCAGACAGTTTCCTATTGATCAAATAAGTAAATAAATAAATATGTCTTTTATTAGGATTAAAATATAAATTACAAAATTACGTACATTTTTGCAACAATGCACTATATTACAGTAAGCCAAATGGGAAAGCACTAACGAATTAGATAATATAAATTTAATATTGGGATCCAGAAAATCTTTATTATAAAAGATTTAGTTTAAACATATACATTTTTGTGTTATATTGGAAATATGGTCATGAAATCTTATACTACTGTTCAGTATAATCCCAAAGTGTTTACAAGTTGACTTGACTTTCAGTTTAACATCGTTTAATTTTATATTTAAATTATAAACACACTCACTTTTGCGAAATAAGATCATCTCGGTCTTGTTGTCATTTAAAGTTAAACCATGAGCAGCAGAAAATTCTGAAATTGAAAATGTAATTTTTTGAGATCGTGATTTATATTGGTAACCGCATCATCAACTTGATCCGGATAAAATGAGTAGAAAACCTGGGTATTATCGGCGTATTGATGATATTTACAATTACTTCAAAATCTATAAAAATCAGCCATATAAATAGAAAAAAAAGAGAACCCAGTATACTACCCTGTGCGATACCTCTAGTTACTTCTAATGAATTGGAAGTACTGTTACTAATTACGGTTTTCTGCTATCGACCTGAGAAATAGCTTTTAAATAACTTAAGCGCATGTTCCCTTAGACGAAAATACTTTAGTTAAAAGTTTAAAATATTATGATCCAGTATTCTAGTGTGTTAAAAGCCTTGCTATAATCTAACAAGATCAAACAAATGGATCTGCCTTAATCTTGTGCTTTAAAAACATCATCAGTTATCAACATCAGAGCAGTTGCATTAATATGATTTTTTTAAACTAACGATTGTGACAAGATGACAAAATTTGTTGATGAGTTAGGAAATCATTTAATTCGTCCGGTATGACTCTTTCTAAAATTTTGGACATTGTCGAAACATTCATGAATCTAAAATGTGACAGTCTTGTGTTGTTAGTTTTGGGAATAGGTAATTTTCCATAAACTGGGAAATTTATTGGTTTTTGAACATTCGTTAAGAATAAAAGTAATATGTAAGCTTAGGTTTGCCATCAAAAATAAAATTATTTTAAGATTTATTCCCTCGACACCCGTGGCATTGTTCTTAAATTTAAATTTAAATTCGCCTACAGTGACTTTGCGAAATGTAAGCCCCGGTTGTATCTCTGAAAAGGATTTATTTAAATAAGTGTGAATTACAAAATCATGAACATTATCATTAAGCACAAAAGGAGGGATGCCATTGACGAGAAAGTCATTAAATGTGTTGGGTGGGTGATTTAAAAATCATGAAATTGAGAATTAGAACTGGTACCAATATTTAAATATTTTAATGACTTAAAACTTAAAGTATGATAAATCATATTCAAATTCTACTTCAACAGTCATGTCTTCTTCTTCTCTTTCTTTTGTTCGCCTTCGTCTTCATGTCCCTGTTGTTGTAAGCTTCTTAAAAACCAACCAACTACATAAAAATTCAGAAATAATGCACATTTAGATTTTTTTTTATTTTAACGGATCATACCTACTTTAGATGTATACATATATACAAAGTAACGGCAACCCACAATTGTCGTGTCGGGGGTTAGCTCAGATTTTAGTTTAATAAAAAAATAGATTTTAAAAGGTATAACGTATATTTTGCATTGAAACAACAACACATAACAAGAAATGGAGTCTATTGGGCAAGGCCTAAAAGCATAGTCGATTACATAATTGATTAAATGATAAAACTTACAAAGTGAGGATAAATGATGGATTTAAAAAAATTAAATAGTGGATAGAGCTTATTTTCAAGTTGGACAAGAGCACTGAACCTGATGTTAAAGTTTTCCATCTTGAAAGTAAGCTGATATACTAAAATCCAAAAAGACAAAATAACCATAACAAGTGTAATGCACGTGGTGGTTCTACATATTTGTCTAGCAACTTCTAAATTTATCTCCACCACAGCTCGCTTTTATAACGGAGGGGATTCCTCTTGCTGAGTAAGAAGTTTATCTTTTAATTTCCTACTGTGTTATTGCAAACTTGCAAAAACCTATCAAACAATACTCTTGAGACCTCCCTACTTTAAATAAAACCTTTTGTTCTAACCAATCACAAAACTTATCTCTTATCCTTATCGACTTTACTAGCCACGTCCTCCTTCTAACTTATTAGTGCAAAACTATGTAACTATCTTTGTTTAATAATACACGTGTTTCACTGTTCTACGGGCATTTAAGAGTGCTAGCACATAAATAAAATTGGTTGTTGGAAAATTGTTTAATTCAGGATACCAATATCCGCCAATATCTATTAATGATGTTTTATTATATTTCACGCTTTTGCTAACCACTTTACTTTTTTAATTTATCCCAATATCTGTTCTCTCCAAAAGGACAATATTTTTAAAAGTTTTGTAGCCCTAGAAAAAAAATCGTCTTCTAGAGCCACAGCTCGAGCAACATCTTCTGGGCGTATGTTGAAGCGAAAGTTTAAGCTTGGCTCGAATTATTCACGCAATAAAACGCTTGTTATTATTATATTATAATATCACATTACTGGGCGCCGGTAACATTTAATTAAAGATGCGTAATTGCATAGCTCACTTTCTCCAGCGGGTGATGAAAATAAAGTACCATTTATTTGTTATAGTATTGTATAGTATTACACATATTAATATTATTTTTTTAAGACAAAAAGTGCTTTTGAGCATGGGTCCGCAACGGCTTTATTTTTCAGATACCTACAGAATATTAAATCTTTAAATGAATTATAGATATTTTCTGTATTTTCTGAATACTACGAACTGAGTAATTGAAATAAAACTTGGGACACACTAATATTTAACATTTTCAACAGCATTAAAAACCACATTTTGCAAGAAATACTACACAGTGAATGTCTCTTAAATATCTTCGATGCTCTTTTCGAGAAAATTTCCGGTATTTATGCACACAAAATTTAGTTCTAGTTGAAGTTACTAAGAAAGAGGATAAGATATTACAACGAGATAGGTCTAGGGAAATAAAGCCAGAAGAGCTTGTTTTTTAATGTTTTTATGTATAGTCTCTAAATTTTTCAGAAAGGTTTCAAAGTGTCTTGACCATTATTTTAATATTCTCTACATCGTATCTGAATAACGTTTCCCGACACATGATCATCATTATTTCCAAATTACATATTTTCATGATTCTTGTTGAGTTCTGAGCAATTCTCACTATAGGAACATACTTCTTAAATTTGTTCAGAAGCGTGGATAAAAACCGAATTAGGAACTTTTCTTGAAAAGGGATCAACGTATCAAGAATTATCGAAAGCCTTGAAATTTTGAAAAAGTCAGTGGCGTGTCATTTTTTTCTTAAAAACTCCTAGGAAGATTACCTACATCTACACTGGTTGGATTGAAAATAATTTAATACTGGAATAACATTGTCTTTATACAGGGTGTTCAGTTAAAGGCGTCCACAATCCAAAATATTCCAGAAAACCCTTGGTCGTAGCTTTACAGAAAAATAATTGTAATAATAAAAGTTGCGAAGAGACATCGATTCAAAATATTGTGAAGCTTCTAAATTGGCCGTTAGAGGCTTAACTTAATATTAAATAGTACAAATTACATAAATTCTGCCCAACATTCAATATTTAAATGGCTGTATCTTCTATTCTATTGATCCAAAAGAAATGATTTTGGGCTTATTTTAAAGGCAGACTGAATAAAATTCCGATTTAGTAGTACTCGGCGATTATTAATAAATTAGATAGATGGCGCTCATTCCTGAAACTATAGATCGATATGATTTTCTAAACAATTTTAAATGTAGTGGTGTGCTTTTTTTTATAGTTGTTATAAACCAAAAACAAAAATTATTTTATTAAAGCCGTATTTCAATATTTTTATTAGTTCGGGATTTACCGCAAAGTAACTGCAACTAATACTACAGAACAATATTACAGCAAGCCATCGAGCGCGGAATAGGGAACAAAAGATATAAAACCGTGAGTGTCAAGAGAACAGTTTCAAACTTAAACAAACTTTTTTCTTTTTTTAAAATAAATATATGATTTACACAAATGCGGAAGCTTATGATGTGGTAGCTGTTTATTTTGAAAGTTCTCAAAATGCAGCTAGGACTTCAAGAGAATTCTCCTTACGTTATTCCGCCAGAACGCATCATTCAAGGAAAGTATTCATGTAGTTAGCTATAGGCTATCGACTGTCTGCAAATATTTTTAAATTTTCGGTTTGTAAGGGGTTAACATAAATTCAGGAACTAGAAAAGCAATGCGAATAGAGGTAAATGTTAAAAATATAATCTAAAAGTTGAGAAGGAACGAAGACCTTCCTCTAGTTTTAGTTTTTTTTTTAGTAAAAATGGTATTGGAATATTAACTGAATCCTCCAGTTTGAACCGCTGCGTGTTTTTCCATAAAAATTTCGTTATAATAACCAAAACACTTAATTAGCTCTTACTATTTAGAAAACACATAAAAAAAGGTTTAAACTGACTAAACTTTTATCTGAAAAATAGAGCTTAAACTTTATAACCTTTTTAAAATTGTGTACATACTTAACCCTGTATAATGTCAGACGAGATATACCAATCACTTATAGCAACAACGATTGATAATGATACCATACATTATATATTTTTCTGTAATTTGCTAACTATGTCCCCCATTAAATTGTATTTAATTTTTTTTCTAGTCAACAACATGTTTGGGATTATACTAACAGCAGTTGTAACTATCATACTATGGTATTTCCTCGTAAGGCCCTATAGCTACTGGACTCGATTGGGCGTTAAGCAAAGCAAACCATGGCTCGTTTTTGGAGATACTTGGGAAGTTATGTTTAGGTTATCAAGTTTTAACGATTTTCTGTCAAAACACTACAATATGCACCCAGAAAAAAGGTAAATTTATCTATGTTAACTTATCATTAAGCACCAGACCCAAAAACTTTATTTGTTTATTTTATTTAACATACTTTATAGACAAGAATACACACGTATTGTAGACAAAGCGACTAATGCTAAAATTAAAAAAATTAAGTCTTTAAATTTAAAAGGTATAAGGTATATTTTGCATTGAAACAACAAAACATAACAAGAAATGGGGTCTATTGGGCAAGGCCTAAAATCATAATCGATTACATAATTGATTAAATGATAAAACTTACAAATTGAGAATAAATGATGGATTTAAAAAAATTAAATAGTGGTTCGAGCTTATTTTTAAGTTGGAAAGAGCACTGAAGCTGACGTTAAAGGTTTCCATCTTAAAAGTAAGCTGATAAACTCAAAATCCAAAAAGACAAAATAACCATAACAAGTGTTGTACGTAGTGGTTAAATTAACTTAAGTCTACAATGTTGTCATAAAGTTTAAAAAATAGAGAAACCACAAAATACATTATAATCAAGTTCAAATCAAACTCTATCTCAATAACACTCTTCCAGGCTATAATATGCCTTTTAAGCCACAAGATCTCTCACTGTTCTGCGGAAACGCACATAATCCAAAGATCTACACTTCACTCTCAAATCAATATATATCTTTAGACTTTCGTAAATTAGAGAACGATTAGTCAGATGATCTAGGAATTGGAACCCGAAGGTTCGAACTTTGCCTAGTACTGTATGTATTTTTAGTATTATTTTTTGAAGATCTTTTATGTATTAAACATACGGTTTCTAAAATGATTAGGCATATTACCGTTAAAATATCAAACTTGCTAAATAATGGCTGACAATGGTCTCGATATTTTGCCCCACTATAGGTACCTAAGCACTCTTTTCTGAAGAACGAAAATAGAATTTAAAAAATGTTGATTAGAAAATGCTCAAAATGCAATACCATATATCATATTATGGAACCCAAACAACGAGTGATGTAGTATTTTCGCCGCTGAACAACCGAATTCCTACGACACCACTCTATAATAACAAAACAAGCCGATGCTAATATCTTGTTTAGTTCAGTGACATAATAATAATAAATAAAGTCTTTATTGTAATCATTAAACTTTAATTACAAAAGGCGAAGTTGAAGCAGACTTCCTCACTTAACCTAAAAAAATGTTAATTTTCCATCTATTGACTATTTAGTAAAGAAAAGTAAAAATATTCTGTACTATAGGTTGAACCCTATTAGGGTATTATATAACTCAACAATAATCAGTATAAATTAGATAATAAGTTTTATGACTTCCTCTTATGCCAGTAAGTTGCCTAATGTGGAGGGGTATTTTAGTGTATAATTTCGCCACATTATGACTAAATGATTTCTCAAAATTACTGGACGTGTTTATATTTGTGGCGAAGTTCTAAATAGTTCATGTCCCTGCGAAATTTAGTGCTCTCGTATAAGTAATCTGGACACCTTTTAGATATTATACTGTTGAAGAGAACTACAGAGTGTAGGATTCTTCTTTTGTTCATTCGTAACCATTTTATTCCATCCAGATTCGTCGACATTTCCCTTTCACGCTTCCTAATACCCCCAATCAGACGCACGCAAGAATTCTGAATTAATTGAATACGTCGAGCGTCAATATACTTAGCAGACAAGGACCATATACTACGTCCGCGTAATTAAATAGCGATAAAACTATGGAGTCACATAAAATCTTATATCTTCAGTTAGGATTCTTCTGTAATTGTATATTAATTTCAAATTTGTTAAATCTTTGTACAGCACATAGGTACCGTTCAGAAAACCTTAGACCGTTATCGAGTACTAGGTTCAGGTTCATTGTAGGATTTACCAACTTAAGCGTATCGTTTTCTACGATTATTTTAACCTGCTGTTGACATAACAATTGACCTCCTTTCCTAGCAAAAAGAGGTCCTTGTGACTTGCTGGGGCTTATGCTTAAACACTGTGCTTGAGACACCTATAAAATTACACCCAGATCCTCATTGATCTTGTTGTTGGCATTAACAATTTCACTAGGTTTAAAGAAAATGTACATCGGTGTCTCATTCGCGTAAAAGTGAGTTCCACAGTGCTTGGTTTGTGTTATAAGTTGTAATGTATACAAAGTAAAGAACAATGTTCCCAGTATCGATCCCTGCGAAAAACCAAACCTTAAGTGACTCAACCCCGATATGTTCAATAATCATTTATCTCCTGCTTTCTAAGAAGCCTCTAGCAAAGTTACAAGCATTGTTCTGGGAACCGAGACATTTAAGAATTGCTACAAAGAGGGTGTGGTTGAGCAGCACAGCAACGCAGTATAATATCATGCAGCACCTATCTCATCATGCCCCACAGCCCTTGATTTTATTGAAAGCAATGCGTCTTTACTTTAATTCAAAGTGGCCATTCTGAAATCAGTAACATTTTCTTTTTTGTTATTTAAGTAAAAGTTCAAAATAATCGAATCCGGATTGACCTGAGAAATGTTTACAAAATAATCGTTAAGCTGATCCGCACTCCCCAATTCAATCGGAATATACAGATTACCATACAGATGCTTATCCCGCAGTAACTTCCAGTTGTTTTGGGATTGTTTAGTCGATTTTTATTTTCTAAATACGCTTTCTTCTCCATATCGATGGCCGCAATAAGAAAATTACGATATTGTCGATAATACTCCCAGTTCTGCGCATTTTTGTTTTTCTAATCCAAAAATGATATAAAACATGATAAGAATTCTATCTAAAACTCTAATCAATTTTTAGAACTATAATCAAAGTCCAACGCCATAGTTCAAGAATTCAGTCCAACAAGACTGTGTAAAATGCTCAAGGTCCAACAGAGATTACAAATTCAAAGTTCAACAACACAGTTCAAAAATTCATCAATACCACAAAAAACCTGACTGTTGAAAAAGAAAAATCCCTTGACTATTTTCTTAAACAGAGTTAATGGTAGGTTCTGTATTGAGGTAGGCCATTTATGGAATAAAGCTATGCCAAAAGAGTTTGGATCATCTGGACTTCTGTGGAGTGTCTTCGGTGTTGGTTGGCTTGATAAATGAGATACTCTCCAAGATAAACAGGAAAGGCAAGGTCAGAATACTAATAGACAGAAAAGCCTGTCGACAATCCGCCCGACGGGACAGACCAGCATTTACTCTTACCATCCTCCTATACACGCGGAAGACCTCCTTCGGGCCAGTGCTGTAGCCCCAAGCCAGAATAGCATAGCTGATATGTGCATGGAAGAGGGCAAGATATGCATGCCTCAGGGTGGGCTGCGAGACACATTCAGAAAGTCTTCACAAGAGCCAGATGGTACCTCCCAATTTATTCTTTAAGGGCGCTCGTATGGGTAGTCCAGTGTAGTCCTGTAACCGGATGAACCCCCAGGAACTTTATGGTATTGTTCCCCACGCGAGGAGCAAGCGGTCTTACCAAAAATGCCATTGTTTGGGTTTTACCAATGTTTAAATACAGCTTATTAGCTGTAAATCATCGTTCAACCTTCTTCTGCGCCTCGCACTATGCCTCCGTTGCTCCATTGAGGTGATCATCAGCAAAGAGGGTGTAAGAGCTAGTAGGATCAGTTTGAGGAAAATAATTTATATGTATTATAAATAAGAGGGGTCCAAGTATTGACCCTTGTGGTACACCCTCTCTCACCTCTCTGCCGATTTCACCCCACTCACCAGAACCCTCTGAGTTCAATTAAAAAGACAGAAAACTGTCTGCATGTAAAGAGACCAACACATTCAAAGTATTTTACAATTCTAATGGCCAAACACTTCTCTACTTTCTTCTAGATTTTCTTCTAGTTCCGTTAGTTTTCATTTTTCTTTTATTAATTTGTTCTGCTGTGTTTTAACTTGTTGACTCTGTTCTACGATTTTGCCTTCCATTTCCTTTATTGTTCCACTGATAGTTCTTTTTCCTTAGCTTTTCTCTTGCATTCATCAGTTTTTTTTTTCAAGTTGTTTGATCCGTTGTTGTTGCTCTGCTATGTCTTTTGTATATTGTTGTTCGGCCTCTTCAATATCATTTTCGAACGCTTCTGATTTACGTTCGTGTCTTTTTTAAGTCATGTGTCGCAACTCAGTTGTATAAATTATCATGTATTGTCAATAAGATGTATCTATTATGATACCTCTTGGACAATAAAGCACTTTCATTCATTCATATATCGATAGCGGACCACTTGACTGTTGGTCATTAGAAAAAATAAATAACGGAAAATTAAACGAAGGTTAGGTTAGGTTATATTTTTTCAATAATATGGCATATAAATATGTATATTTGTGAGAACTTTGTTCTCTAGCCACTTGCTAAGACCTTATACAAGTTTAAGTAACGGACCCTGTATATGTGAGAAACTTTGTTCTCTAGCCACTTATTGAGACCTTATATAATAAGGATTAACCAAATTATGCTAAAACAGCTATTCTC
Organism: Polydrusus tereticollis; assembly: GCA_963920685.1. Classification (NCBI taxonomy): domain Eukaryota; kingdom Metazoa; phylum Arthropoda; class Insecta; order Coleoptera; family Curculionidae; genus Polydrusus; species Polydrusus tereticollis. Next base: position 97,883,436 of record OY987333.1, read on the forward strand.
TAGGCTACATGCTCCAACGAGCGCTGAATTAAATAGCAAAATTTGGCGTATTTTGACTAACACTGTTAGTACTAAAATACAAGCATGACAAGCGAGCACCCCTACCATTGGAAAATCGAAACACCCTATAGCCACAATATTCTTCTGCCTAGGCAGTGCAATACAGGTGGCGCCATCCTCCAGAAGCTTCTAGCTACTATTTATTATATTTTTCTATGATTTGAGTGATCGTAGATGTTTATGTTCTTTCTAACTCATATTTGCTGATTCTAAAATATTTCAAAAATATGTTTCCATCATCTACGAGTCCCTTGTATGGTGTATAAAATTCCTCTTTTTTTTGTCTTACTTTCATGGGATGGACAGAAAACCTTCGTTTTCTCTGTTGTACTTCTACATGATCCGAATTCTATCCTTCTTCTTCCAGCAACATTGCTACCACAGTTAATTCTTCAATAGAAATATTTTAAAACAGTTTAAATACCCGTGCGCACTGTCACCTCTCTAGTTGGTTAGTCTGTCGGTAACTGTGGGGCTGTCGCATGACGTGAAAACTTATGTCTGTTCCGTGTCTGTTACGTTACGTGCTGGACACGCTTTGTGCTGGTAGATACAAACCGAGCTTTCACTTATCAATTAATGTTGCTGCCTAGTCAAGAATTAAATGTACCTACGTACTGTTCAAATATTTTCATCTACCTAACTAGAAAAAATTAAAAAAAAAATGGCAGTCCTTGACTTTCAATATGAATTTATCAATTAAGGGATTAGGATGAAAAACTGAATTGAAATGATATTATCTAATCAAATCGATAAAACTAATTCTATAGTACAAAAGTTGTAATCAGAAATTAATCATCATAATGTATTATCTTCTTGAGCAACTTCAACAATAAGCGTGTCTACATATTTATGGGAAATTATCATTTTTATACAGGATGAGTAGAAAATAGATACATTTTTATCTCTAAGGCTAATGTGTTATATCAGTGTAGAATTTTGAAAATCCCATCAGGAAAATTTAGAAAATGTAGTTCTAAGCATGAGGTTTGCCCTATGAAAGAAATGTGAATTATCATAATATATAATTCTACATAGGATCTTGAGGGGGTTTTATGACAGGTAAAACCTTTAGCATTTATTCTTTTTTCGCTTGCTTATGCAGCAATTTGGAATTATTAACTCGGCAATAGCTTTTGTTGGGGCTGCTAGCTTCTGCGCCCTTGACCGTCTGTTAGATGGTGTTGGATAGTGCCTCTCTACTGTTTCCAGTGTCTCTATACTGGTAATTGGGCTCTTATATAGAAAGCCAGTCTCTAGGTAGCCTGTAGGTTAAGTCTGGTCTGGCTCTTATGTGTGTCTGTTATTAGTATGTTTGTAGAAACACCCGTTAGCCTGTAATATTTCGTTAATATTTTTAAGAAATATTCGTTTAATATTTGTATTACAAAATGATTATGCAATACTCTCTCCATTCACAGTATATTATTTTATTGGCGCACCTCCATTTTCAATCACCTGAAAAATTTATAACTCTATATTTTATTTGAATAAAACGTAAATTCATAATTTAAAAAAATTATTTTCAGAAAAGTTGAACCCACGCCTATTACACGTTGCTTAAAGTTCCATAATACGTATGGCTTTTATTTCCCCTTTGCCTTCAAACTTCGTCGGCCGGCGAACTACACAAGAAAAGAAATGTTTGAAATTTGTCGATAATATGAAAAGCATAACTTGCTTCTTATTACACTAGCTATGTTTTGTGTCTTACAAAAAGCGTAGGTAAAACTGTTGAAACAGGTCTTGTTATAGAAATAAACCAAACATTTTTATTAATAAGTGTTATTATTTACTGGTAAGGTGAGGTGTCCTGACCTGCCTTCACATATTCCTGTGTTTCCGACAGTAACGGATGGTTCATGAAATATTGCCTGATTTACTAAAACATATTACTACTTTAATATGTTCCGTTTATTCCACGACATGGTTGATGTTAACATCAATTCATGCTTGTATTATTTTCAGCTATAATATCCTTTGGACGTTGATAATGTACGAGATAATTTTATGTCAATTAAAAACACGCTGTCTTGGTAACAGCCCGACGCCGAAGATATACGTGACTCCCGCTGCCCGGCTACGTGGAGCAGCTTTTCCCCTCGAGTTTTGGGCGCTACTCCTCTTTGTTTTCTTCGGGCCGAAGCAGCAGCTTTAAACCAATCAGCGCGCGATTCATTGGACCAATCAAAAATCATTAGCTGTTGCTAGAAGTCGGCTGAAATTAGGATGACAGGCGGGGTGTTTTTTATGTGAGAGTGTTGCCAAATTGCACATTCATTTAAAATTAGCATATTATCTTGCGACGTTGACTGAGTTATTTGTATTTATAAATTTGATTTTTAGAGAATGTATTTCTCAAACATTTACTTTTAGTCTCCTCGCTCGATTGGTGTAAAGATTTTAAAAACCAATATACTCGTAAATGATAAAAATTATATACGCGCTACAGAAACTGAAAGCAAGGAGGTTTCTCCATTTCTCCAAGTCACTGCCAACAGTAACAGTTTCGTTACAAGTGTTAAATATTTTTTACTATAGGTATCCTGTGCTTGAAAAATGTACAATCCCACCACCAGCATTAATATTTTTAGAGCACCACGTAGGCACTGCTATATAATATTATCTCTTTTACTACACATGCGCTTAAATTTCTTAAAGAAATATTGTATAGTCTATACGCCTATTATCACTGCGAATTCGATATGTTGCAATGCTTCTTTTTTAATAATTGTCGTCTGATATCCTTGGTACTAGCTCTGTCGAAGGTGTTTGAGCGGATTTTAAAGAAGCAACTATACGGGTACCTACTTTAAGAATCATGGTTTATTTCTAAAAAGCCTTATGACTTTAGAGTTTTAACTACTGTACTACCTTGGCCGTTCTTTATCTACTTGAATATGTGTAGGGGGCGGTTATGAGGGGGCAGTGGGTTATTATTCTATATTGCGACCTCTCAAAGGACTTCGACTGTGTGTTCCACGAAGTGCTAATTTAGAAACTCCGCTGCTATGGTCTTGGTGAAAGAAATGTTACTATATTAAGCAGTAATCTAAGAGGCAGGCAGCAACCGGGATTGGCAATTGGCACCTTTGCTTTACATAAATAACATAGGTGTCGCATCGCCAAATGCAAAAATTTAACTATTTGCTGACGATATCTTAGTAGTAGAGAGAGCTGTGAATATGAATGATGTAAATGTCAATATGAGCCAGAGAATGAATGACCTAAAATAATGGCTAGTACCAAACAAGCTTGCCGTTAACGAATTGGAAATAATTAGTACGGTCTATGCATTGCGGACAATTGAGGGAGCGTATATTCGCACTACAGTCTTGAGTCCAAAGTTAGTCCCAGGTATTTGACCGCTGCCGACAATGGAATGTTTTCACCTTGTAGGGTTTGGAGTCCTATGCCCTTCTTTTTTTGCATTTTGTAAAGGGGATTATGACAGTCTTTTGAGGATTGATGTTAAGTCCTTCCTGCCCTACCTATCTTTCCACGATATTGGGAGCCCTTTGCATTCTGTCTGTTACTGTCGTGTTGCGTTTGCCTTGGTCGTCTGCAAAACCCACGATATGATATCTTTAAGGTCAAGGTCAAGATAATGCCCATACCTGCATTTAAGGTCAAGGTCATCTAACGTCACATACCACCCGCATTCAAGGTCAGGGTGATGTAACGTCATAAAAGTGAGGGGTGAATGCGAATATGTTAGTATTCACTGCTGACGGGAAACGACGTTTAAACAATTCTTAACCACTGCCATATGATAGATACATACCTAGGGTTTCTGTTGATTAGTTGTTTGTTTGTTTATTCTTCATTAACTTTCTCAATATGTTTCTTAACCTAATAGATACAAAGTAAAACAGCATTAAATCATATTTTAGAACTTTGTTTTACAAAGCATCTCGACTGTATTTTTACGTCAGGTATCTTCGTTGCGCATTAAGTATTTTCGCTTAAGAAAACCTTGTTTTATGTAAGCCAGAAGAAAATATTCCATGACATTTTTCGGTTCTTGTTATAACTGTTTAACTTATATTTTCAGATTTAGTGGAATTTACAACTTAAGTAAACCAGTGCTTCTTATAAGAGATCCAGAACTTATCAAGCAAATAACAATAAAAAATTTCGAACATTTTACCGATCACCCTCCCAATGTTGACCCAGAAGTGGAGCCTATATGGAGCAATGCTATACTTTCGTTAAAAGGTAAGCCAGATCTGAGATTCTCAGTGTTTTGGATGTTCTGCGTTTTACCTAATTCCAAAATCTTTAAAGACAAAATATAGGCCTACTTTAGTAAATACAACCTAAAAATGTCTTTTCGGGTGAGATAATATCGTTAACAATAGTGTACCGATTCCGGCAGATAATGCAGTTTGCAAGACACGAATTTTATATACTATGATCACTGCAGTAGAGGATAGTAGGGTTTTTTCAGGTTCTCAACTCGCACCATAAAAAAGCATATATCGCTTTAAAAGTTTATGATAGTAGGAGAGACGACGGCATGATACCCTTAAAAACAAACCCTTTTACTTTTGCATGTTCAAAAATATCTATAATAAAGCATAATATTAAAAGTAGAAATGAGCTAATTAAAAAAAATAGAACAGTTAAATTTTGCATTTTTATTAGAAAAATGAAAATAATTAAAACTGCTTGCTCAAAAATTGGAACTATTGATGTTGCATTTAGAATTAATGATATCTGATGTCCGTACCTGATGTATAGTAAACCGTTTCTAATAGTTACAGAAAAATCGCTCAGCTTCTATATTATCGGAAATAGAACATCAATATGATGAAATCATATAATATGATAAAAAAAAATTAAGTGGTTAAGGAAGCCTAAAATATAATCCTAGAGTTTAACTACTTAAATATTTTTTTATAATAAAACAACATGCAAGCAACTGAAAGATTGTAGAAGTATGCATTTAAAAATATATTTATATGAATTAGGTAAGGAATTCTACAGCTGTCGCTGCCTTCGTCCTCTAAAGTTTTGATTCCTTCCATCTCTATTTTTCCATTACTAATCTTTGAAGTCTCGTTTGTCCATTGACTCATCAACTTTATCCCCCCAAGATCACCAAAGTATTCTTTTCTATCCATAGGGACTCTTCGACACTAACTTTTTTTGCTCAATATATTTTAGAATATTATATAGTACCTCTAGTAAGCTAAAGTGTTCGCTCATTGATAGTTCCATCAAGTTTGATGAATCTGCAGCTCTTTCTCCAATAATATCTTTTGTTGTCTTATTTATACTGTATTTCTTGTTGAATCCAGTTTTTTGCTCTGTTCTGTATGTTATTATATTCCAACCATAATGGTTTGTTATATCCTTGTTTTCATGTTTATTCTAATCGGTCTAGTCCAAAATATAGGGCTAAATTGTTTAATATTTGCTCTCGCTTGTCGTAATCTGTTTTTGTTATTTAATTTTTGTCGTCATTTTGTCGTGGTTTAGTTATGAAAAAGCCTGAATATTTAAATTTAATTATTTCTAGTTTATTAGCTACTTCCAAATTCTTTGAATCTTTTGTTGGTACAATCAGGTCATATTTATTTTTGCTCAAGGGTATCTCTAGACCGTTCTTTATTCTTCATGAAGCTTTCTGAGCATAAATACATTCATTAGATCCTAATCACTTGATCATGAGCAAAACTAGAGGTGTATAATTGGTAGACGTATTTCTTGCCTTTTTCTCTTTTGAGATAATTTTAAAAAGATTAGGCGAGGTCAGATAGTTATAACAGGCCCTCCGATGATTTAAATTTCTAAGACACTTCCCAGGTTCATATACAAGTTTCTGGCTGACATAGTCATAGGCCTTCTTTACGTCCATAAATCAGTGAATAAATATCCATTTTCTTTTTAATTACCTACACGTTGAAAGGCGAATTAAATGTGATGTGCAACATTCTACAAAGACCTTCTAGTTAAAGATCCCAGGTTCGTATTTTTTTTTTGAAAATAGTTTTTTTTACTTTACCCTCTATATCAGATCAGTGATTAGAGTTTCATGCAACATTAGCTTCAATTTAAATTATAACAATCCATGTCAAATGTCCGTTTTCGAGAAAAAAAAAATAAAAACTGTGGGGGTTTTTGAGGGTGTACAGAATAGATCAGAATAGACCGGACAGCATTGAGGACCTAAAAGATAGAATATAGATACAGATAAACAATTTACCGGCTGAAAATCTTCGTCATGCGGTACATTATTATTAGTATTTACTATAGACTTAGTTCATGTCAAGCGAAAAGTGGAGGCCACTTTCAGCATTTGACAAAAAAATGTTACTTATGCTTATTTGACAAGTGCGAAATAAGCAAACCCCTACTTTTTTGGCACTATGGAATTCAATTTTTAAAGATCTTTTCATATAGCCCCCATGTGACCTAGGTTGGTATTTAAAAAAAGTTGGGGTTGCTAGAGGTTATGGAGGCGAAGAGAAGGGGCTGAAAATATTACAGAAAGATGAGGAAGAATTTAAATCAATTTTATTCTTCAAGCGTTATTCTTAAAAATACCTTAGAGAAAAAATGTGAATTGTATGCTTGACTTTTGAACAACTCTGTATTTAAACAATTGCCCTAAAATTTTTCGTTTCTGATATACAGGGTACTAAAAGCTCGATTGTTTTCTAGTAATTAGCAAAAATGTTAGGGTAAAGTAGACTCTATGGTGTTGCTATCTTTCGTCGGATTCTATAGCCTCACTGACGTGCTGTTATACAGCGAAACGTGTCTGGGAATGAATCCGGCGAAGGGAAGCAACTAATCTTTAGATCTCTATATTGTTGGTACTCGGTCCGTAAACCAAATTGGCTTTTAATGCTGCACTCTTTGCGGCGATTCCTGAAAGGAGGACCGGCTCGCCGGGGCTTTGGAGGAGTTTGCGTCTCCGTTTCTGACTGATTTTTGTTAGACGGGTCAGGTGATTCATTTGATTGCCACGAGATGTCGCTTGAAGGCTACATCTGTCATTATTCATCCATCTTTCAGGGTCAGGTGGACTCTATGGTGTTGCTTTCCTTCGTCGGATTCTATAGCCTCACTGACGAGCTGTTATACAGCGAAACGCGTCTGGGGATAAATCCGGTGAAGGGAAGCAACTAACCTTAGGTACAAAACAGGAAGTAACTTTTTTCGAGACAATTATTGTGTCTTAAATTATGAAAACTTAATATGTAGCTTTCTGCCAAAAAAAGAGGTATTCTTGCTTTATATCGCCCGGATGCAGAATGTTTGAGCTAAACGCCTTGGAAAATACCACTGTTAAGTAATGACTGGCCATATTTTCCATTAAAACTTAGTAGCAGTCTTGAAACAATATTAAGTTATATTCGTTTAATGAGATTATGCTATTAAATTTAAAATAATTTCTTTAATTTGTACTTTCAAATGATTTTTTCTCGCTGTCATTTTTGGAGGACTGTATGTTAAATCCATAAATTCGTCTGCAGATGTGTTGGACATGCTAAAATTAACTGAAAATTTTCCAAGTTTAAATAAAACAATTTATTGATTGGTTGGTGGGTCCCTAATACAATGCAATACTACACTGGTGCAAGAAGCCGTCCCTGGCAGGCAGACGTCCATGCTTCGTCAAGCTAATCCACCTGCCCAATAACGGCGCTGCTTTTTCACAATACGCGGGTGATTAGGCGTCGGACATTTGTTTACAATACCTATCTTGTCTTTGAGGTGAATTTAGTATAATTCCCCTGTATTTCTCGCACTTTACGTTTTTTAAGATGGGAATCTGTAATTATTTTTAGGATTCCTTCAGAAAGATTTTTACACTAAATTATAGCAAAAAAATTGTTTTTAAACCAGCGAGTTTTATTTTATTACTTCTATTATTTCAATCCGTTCCCAAAATCACTTGACTCTAATATATTGTCCAGAATAAGTAAGAATAGTGTGGCCATTATATATTCTTTTTTAGAACGATTTTTAATAGGTATTCTCAAATATTTAATTATATCTAGCTTAAATACTATGAAAGCACCAGGAACGAAAGACTGAAAAAAATATTGGTTAGTCGCCAATGCTTAGCTGAAACAGAGTTTACATATAGATAACCTGAATTTTTTTTAGGCGATCGGTGGAAGGAAATGAGAGTTACCCTTTCACCGACTTTTACTGGTTCCAAACTTAAGAGCCTTTACCCTTTTGTTATGGAGACAGTTAACATGTTCGTAGAACGTCTGTTGAATAAAGGAGATAAAGTTATCGAAATCGAAATGAAAGAAATCTATTCAAGGTAAGTTTTAGACAACATAATAATGAACATTGGTAAAACTAACTACGCCAATTTGGTCGACAAGATCAAAATAAATGAGTTGTCCAAATATACATTTGATTCTTGCTTTTGTTATAGACCCGGCACATGTTTTAAGGCATTACTTTTCTCCCGCCCTGTTTACAGTATAATTTTTTGAAATGCAAAACATGCAGCGGCAATCTACAGCAGTTTATTTTTTTTTACTATTAGTTTAGGTTAGTTAGTCGAAATACGCCAAATTGTCCTTTATAACTTAGCGCTCGTTGGGGCATATAGCCCAGAGAATAGCTGTTTTAACATAATTTGGTTAATCCTTATTATATAAGGTCTCAATAAGTGGCTAGAGAACAAAGTTTCTCACATATACAGGGTCCGTTACTTAAACTCCTCAGGCCTGTATTTTGCTTCAATTTTGAGCGACAAATTTGTGCGACATTCCAAATTGTAGGTTTTAACAAGATCGTTAAAATGTATACAGGGTGTCCTAAAAAAGGTTTTTTTAATAGAAATTATTATGGAATACAACCAAATTTCTTTTAATATTTTTTACCCTACCCTGCGTATTAAATATGTGATAAGAGCCGTAATAAGCTTTAATTTAAGTTATAATAACTCATGTCAAAACAAAAAGCACCTATTCCCGCTAATAAATCGGAACTGCTTTAAAACACGCTGGCAACGTATCCTATTGATTTGTTAATATAAAACAAGAAAGAAAAAATTGAAATTATTATTTTAAATATTGTTCAAAATTTTGTCTGTCAGTTTAAATTTTTCTTCTTTTTTCTTAGATTAAATCTTTTCACCAATTCGCCACTTAGAATATTGCGTCGAATTGAAATAAATTCATTGTGCATTCTATGTTTAAAGCCTTTGATGTCAAGGGGTTGAGTTTCATATACAATATTCTTAAAATAGCCCCACAGAGAGCATCGGGCGGGGATTAATGCAGTAATGGAATATCTAAGAATAGGTATATAAAAAGCCAGAAATACGTTCCGAGTAGTGCTAGGAATCAAACTCGAATAATTCGACTATTTGAATATTCAAATATTCAAATATTCAAATACCGAATATTTTTCTTTGAAATTATTCATGTGTTCGATTATTCGAGTATTCAAATATTTGAATATTCGATTATTTGCATGTTTGAATGATTCAATATTCGAGTATTCAATTATCAAATATTTTTACTTTAAAATTATTTAATATTACGTGCACCAGCCTTTCAAATTTTTTTATTATATTAGTGCATATACTTAAAATTTTTCATTTTTTTAAATACGCTAATAATAATAATAATAATAAAATTATTCAATATTTCAATTAAATATGACAACGGGTATTCAAATATTTTAATATTTGAATATTCGAAATCGAATATTTGAATACTCATCATAGATGATATTCGAATATTAAATAATTTCGGATATTTGAATAATAAATAATGTGAGTATTCGAATACTTAAATTTCAAAAATTCTGAGCACTCGTTCTAAGCCTCCTCGAGTTGATAACGAAGCTCCTAATTTTATATCCTTATTCCTCAGATACTTTATGGAAGATATTAATGCATAGAAAAAACAGTAAGGATTTCGTAACCATCAAAAACATTTTCTTTTAATTTCACAATAATCCTCACAATTTTTCTGGAATTACTTTACATCCATTTACACGGAGTAATAGCTGAGAACGCATAAATATTATGAGGTCTACATTCAAAAGTCTTTACCGGGTTTATTATAAAATATAGGCCCAATATTAATACAAATGAAGCCTATTAAATTGCACAGTTTTTGGCGGAAACAAAATTGAATAGCTTCTCGCATAAAGAAGTTACGCAGAGGCGAGTTAAAAAAAATATTGGCATCTTTTTTTCTTTCTTGTAATATTCCTGGCTTTTTTATATTATTTACCAAAGTCTTGCAATGAGTCATACTCCAAGAGAAGCAGAATTAAATGCGGATAAAATATTTTCTTTCGTGCTTTTTTGGAACAAAAGTTATGCGGTTTTAAAGTTAAAATTGTTGTATTTTATTTTTTTTCAGTTTTTGCCTATATCTTTAGTCTCGACCAATGAAGAGTGTCTTTATCGTAATAGTAAAGGCCTTATTTGGTTATACCTCGGTTTTTTTTTTGTGCATCACTGCCCAAGCTATCCGACGTAAAAACGAATAAAAATAAAAGTTACGCAGTTTGTTTATAGGAACAACGAGAGCATAGTTTCACTTGGTGTTCGCCAAATATTGTTTTTTGCATTTCAAACAGTATGTCTTAGCGGTAGGACATTTGTGGCCGTTTTTTCGGGGGCCCTTTTTAATTAGGTATTATTGTTGTTTTCTCCCCTCTATATCATTGATGTTCTTTTCCCAGGACATCCTCAAAAATATTTTTTAGTTTATGGCTCATGTTAGTTACTGGTTGCAATTAACTAGTCTGATGAGCATCTGGTAGCATTTTATGCAGCTTTATTATATATACCGGGTGTTGCATCGTCGAGCGGGACAAAGGAAATCCCACGTAATTTTAAATGGGGTCAATTATTGGCTTCCCTAATTATTTTAGAGAAAAATTCTATTTAGGTTTATTAAAGAGCACTAAAACCCACATTCAAAAGAATAACTTTAGATATTTTTGATGAGCCCGTTTACGGGTTATCGCCGATTTCTTTTTAACTATTTCTCCTTTTTATGGCCCCGTATTTGCGGGCACCAGTCAAGGTAAAAGATGACTGTCAAATAAAGTTGTCATTTTGAAATGTGTGCTTTATTGTTATAAAAACTGGTACATCGAAAATATTAAAGGTGTATTTATGAGTACAAATTAATCTGAATAAAACTAAAATAAAGTATCCAATTACAAGGTTAATTATGACATTTTACATGTTTCAATATTTTACTAATTAATAGGTAGGTACTATTAAATTGTTAGAACTTTAGGATTTAAGAAGATGTTCAAATATTCCTCAAAATGACAACTTTATTTGACAGTCATCTTTTACCTCGACTGGTGCCCGCAAATACGGGGCCATAAAAAGAAGAAATAGTTAAAAAGAAATCGGCGATAACCCGTAAACGGGCTCATCAAAAATATCTAAAGTTATTCTTTTGAATGTGGGTTTTAGTGCTCTTTAATAAACCTAAGTAGAATTTTTCTCTAAAATAATTAGGGAAGCCAATAATTGACCCCATTTAAAATTACATGGGATTTCCTATGTCCCGCTCGACGATGCAACACCCGGTATACATTTGAGGACAAATATGCAAAAGACGATAAATCCACTTTTACTAATTCTGAGATATTAGCCATAAATGTGTACAGCAGAATCCCCCAAATAATTAAAAACTATTAAAAGGGGATGTTGTTCCTTTCGGTTTATCTCTAATAATCCTAAAATCTTGTGGTCATAATATTTTGTTTTGCCTTGTTACTATTGATTTTTTCTTTTGATTTATTTGTTTCTAGAATTTGAATTTATCGGGATTTGATTGATTTTTTAAATGACAGCTATTTTATCTTATCATTTATAGTAGTGCTGGGAAGCTTAGTTTACTTGCCCGACGCGATTTCAATCTTTCGATCTCGTTTAATAAAGTGAATAGTACAAAAGACTAGTTCGTTTAGTTCGTTTAGTTCACTGATTTATACTCGCATACGCACAGTGAAGCAAAAGAAATATATAAGGGAAATATTTCAAAGTAATATTATAAATAACAAAGAAACCTACTAAATCAATAATAGAGAAGCATGGTGGTTCTTGGATAGTATACAGTGCAACTATACCGTTCTTTACTGTATGAAAGTCTCGATAAATATGACAAATTTTGTCTCTAGCCACAGCGCAGTAAATTAGGCTAGACTAGTTATTAAGTTAGTCGTAAGGTAGATTTGTAAAACAATAGGAAAATAAAGGAATTTAAAAAGAAAGAAAGAGGTCGGTCTCCGAGCTCCGGGTAGTTCAGGATCTGCTTCACGGTCGTTTGGCTCTCGTTCGCGTTTTGCGTATAGTATAAGGCTTTAGTTATCGTTGATTTAATCTTTAAAGAATTACTGATTGAATATTTTAGTTTATTAATCAGATTTGATCTTTTGAACTAATTCGTTCACGAACTACACACCTCTTATTTGTAGTATAAAGATGGTAAAGATAAACAGAAACAAATCAATAAAGAAGATATTTTCATTACTGTTACAAAACACAATAGCGAACAAAAAAAGATATTCAAAAAAATAATTAAATGTGAGCAGCCTACTGCTCTTCAAGGCACTTATACCTTCGGATTCATCAACATTGAAATCTTCTTCATCAGCGCTTAAGGTAGTTCCATGAAGCTAAGTCCAATACCATTACAGATCACCGGACTCCCCCAAATTAGATCAAACTGCTGATTTAGTAAATGCTTTGTATTAACACATTGCATCAAGAAAGCCTGACATACCTGAATTTTTCTCTTAGACACTCCTTCGGGCAGAAAATCATGCACCAAAAAATTGCGGCTCCTAAATTGTCTCTATTTTGCAGGTCATTCTCTATTAATTGGTACTACGAACATATAGTGTCATAATTTAGCATGCTAGTCCATTTTATTATTATTTTCAAAAATTCTGCCTCTCAAAATTTGGACGTCACTATATTTTTACATCCATATGTAGGCATATTATCATTGTAAACTCTCTTAAATTTAGTAAAATCAGGACCGTCGTCTACATATCGGAAAAACAAAACAGAATGTAACTAACGAAAATATTAATTTTAATTTTTACCTTTGCCTTTTCTGCTTCAGATGCTAATCTAATACACTTGAATCTCCTTTCTCCATTATAGAGACTTCACTGCACTACAACTGCTTCTATAAAAACATGCTCTCACAGTAATAATACCTATACCACTGCCACCTTCATCCTTTAGTTCCTATTAACAAGCTATATAGAACTAGTTCGTAAAATAGGCATCTGCAATTTCCTGGCTTGTAGGCACTTCAGTAATTCGCGTATAGAGGATAAAAGTAGTAGGTACCCATAACACATATTTAATATTTGTATCGGTTTTTGCTTGAAGTTTGCATTTATGGGCATTTGCATGAATGCACCACTTTCTAAAAATATTTTAAAGGAAATTTATCGGTTTTTGCTTAAATATGCTGTGCTAGGTCAGAAGAGTTCAAAATGAGTAAGAATCGGTACTTAGCTCTAAAAATGTAAAATGTGAATTTATCGTTTTTTGCAAATTTGCTCCTTATTTGGCTAGTGATTGACTTTTCTCCTCGAGCGATGATATTGTGTGAGTAAATCACATTAGAATTTATAGAGGCCATATAATAATTTGGGTCACATAAACTATTATTAGATAATAATCCGTAAAATTTTTTTCAATCTCAATATTTTCGTTCACTTTAAGTAGAGAGGCAGTGGCGTAACTACCATAAGACTAGTAAGCGCAATGCGTTGGGGCCCCCAAGCTTGGGGGGCCCACTGTAGTTTCTGTCTAATTTCCGTCGAAAGTTAAGCTGCGAACAAATTAGACCTTTAAAGATTTAATTAATGAATCTGCAATGTGTAAAGCGAAAAAAAAATCATTTTAGGGTTTAATAAATTTAATTTGAGTTTTGTTTTAAACTCGGGAAATCTTATTACAATTTGCAACTTCGTTAATACCTAACTTATTATTGGACTTGGTTTAAATTTATGGATTAATTTTGTTTTACTTTGACGAAAAGAAATATTTTGTTAAGTTATATGTTCAATCGTTGTTTTATTTTTATTTAGTATTTGTGATTTGTGACCGAAAGGGGGTCCTTCTTTATATTTTGCGTTGGGGCCAAAAAATTCTAGTTACGCCACTGTAGAGAGGATTCAATAATGGTACGAAATTAACACTTCCAATACTTGTAAGACTGTACTAATCTGTGTAGAACATCTATAATATATTTTGAGGAGAGCACTACTAGCGGCTGTAGTGGAAATTTAAAAGAGCTGGGTTGCTGCAGAGGAGTTTTTTTTTAACAAATACGTAATTTTTAAATGTGATAGTATTCTAGGATTAAATAGAGGAAATGGTTATTGTTAATAAAGTTAAACGATACCCTTATTAGTTGTTCGCGCGCTCAGAATGACCATAACATAAACGGACAAACGATATAAGTGGCTTAAAACCTCACTACTGGGTGATGGACGCCCGACTTTGACTTAAACCGGAGTCACCAAGAAATGTGTAAAATTGTCGAAAAAAACAAAAAAAATCTTTTGAACTCACAAAGTGAGATACCCCGTTAATAAAAACTTATTTCCAGCATTCCTGCCTGTCACTTTACTATATGTAAAATATTATTAGGGAGATATAGATATTTATTATAAAATCAATGTTTATTTCCATTTTAGATACGCAAATGATATTATAGCTGCAACGACCTTTGGAGTACAAGTAAATGCTATCAAGGAACAAAATAACACTTTCCACCAAATGGGTAAAAAGTTAACAAACACTAGAGGTACTTGGTCACCTTTGATAACCTTAGGACATCAAGTATATCCTAAACTATTCAAGGTAAATAATGTAGAAAATATTATACAAGGAATGTTTTACCTAAAGTCATATGCAGAGTGAAATTGAGGAAAGTGCCATGCATAGTACCACACCATAGAGGAAAAGTTCATATCAATATAGGTCCGTAGCCGATTTCATTTTGAGATACAAGGTATTAAAATCAAATAACAAAAAAACAGGTTTTCCCTACATATATATTTTTAAAACCGCATGAGATAACATTTTGAATCTTGGCAGGTACTAACTAGGAATAAAACGAAAAATTTAAACGAAAAGAATAGTGCGCCGCCGTTTTTTTTCAAAATGTGTATTATATTTAAAATTGCACTTTATTACTTAGCGAAAATGGTTCGTAGACTTTTCTTCGTGCGACCTATGATTTTCGAATACAAGAAGTAATGACATTTATTTGCATATCGCCACGGCCATATCGGACTTTGATAAAATGGCATTCATCTAATAAACAAAGCCGAAATAAAAAAAAAAATATAGAGAAGTTCTATTAGACGTTGAGCTGTCTACGTAACTACGTTATTAAAAAAGAAAACGGCATTGGCGTAAATATTTTTTGTTTCTCTAAAAAATAGTAACCGCTGTATTGTTATGTTTATATGAACTTTTTGCATTTTTTGTTAGATTTTCTATGATGTGATATTACGCATTGTACTTTTTTTCAGTGCTATCCTGTATAATAGACATCTCTCTAGTGACATAAATTAATTTAAGATGAAAGTGAACAAATAATTTCAATTTCCGTTTTCGAAGAAAATTTGCCGATTTTTTTGGTAGGCAATTTAAGTATTGAAATGATTAATAAAAAAAATCCTAAGCGGAGTCTTTGTCACTAATGTATTCTATTAATTTTTATCATCAAATAATATAAAGACGCGCATCGACTAAACGCAGCAAACCCTTGAACAGTGGCCACGTTAAATGGATACCGTGTTACCGCGCGAAGCAATTCGAACATCGCCGCACTCGAAGATGCCGGTGAGCGACCCATTTTTTATCGGTTTTTACCATAGGCATCGTAACTATAGATCCGACACGCCATTCATAAATGCTATAAAATTGTGATGCCAAAATCGTTTGGTGACGAGACGCCCTGAGAAGCTAGGTAAGGCCGGGAGTGGGGATTACGCAGTCTTTACATATGCATGCGACAAAACTCCAGGAAAACAACATCCGCCATGCCGAGTATTGTCGAGTCGATGCGGATGGCCACGAAAATGATGAAATCTGGGCGGATCCGTTATTGCTGCGTTGCCATACTACAGATTTTTTACAAGGTTTTAGGCAATGCTATATATTTCCCACATCATGTTAATCTAGTTAATCATAGAAGTTAATACTTTTTACAGAGTAAGCCCAGGAAACTACGTTTTCTGTGGCGTAAGTCTGGCAAACCATGTGGAGGGGAGCAGCTTGTATGTTAATTTACTTTACACTGGAATACAATGATGACATCACGTTTATTTGTTATTGTACGGTCTAATAGTTACCATGTCTATGGTTTTACGACCGCGGCAAAGACGCTTGAGTGCCTTGCCTTCCTCGTGCGTAGTTTGGACAGGTGTGTCGTTGCCTTACAGCGGCAAAATTTTGTTAACGACACGACCTACCATGGATATTAAAAAGTGTCGCCGTCTTTCTGTAACTAAAGCCGTCTTTAGTGGTTGTTTCGCAATATCTATACTTTGCCCCTGGATCGTTGGCCGAGCCTATGCAAATAGTGCTGTCAAAAATGGCTCTCGTAACAAACCAACAGAATTGGTGCGTGTGAACATGGCGAGCGCGGCAGCCTCGTATAGCCGATACGCACCTTAAGAGAAGAGAATATGTCGATAGTGCCAAAAAATGCTTAAAAAAATCTCAGACAAAACAATAATAATACGAAAACCGAATAAACAATACAGACAACAAAATGAAATGCTTAAGAGCAATCTGTAATAAAGTTTCGTGAAAAAATCTCGAACAGTAGAAGAAAGGGGGATCCTGAAATCACAGCTAATAACTTTAATGGGTACCTTACATATCGGTTGTGCTGAATTCCTTTAACAGCAATACTGTTAAGAATCATTAATCACTGCTATTAACTAACCACCCTAGGAAGTATACTATTGCAATTATAGTAATACGGTATAATATGGCGTGTGTAAGGTGGTATATCTGGCAACTAGTAGTCATAGAATGATGACAATGTTCCATTTTTATATCAATCACAAATTTATCCATAGTCTCGTCGTGTCGAAGATAGAATGACCCAAGGCTGGAGAGACCGTGGGCAGATGAACTTTTATTCAAAAAATACAAAAACAAACGATATCTTGGCAACTAGACAGAGCGGAAAATAAAAAAGAACTTAGAATACTGCGTAATTATATTATTGTTTACTATCACTGACAAAAATGGATTTACCGATGTCGTGGGTTGCAGAATTAGAGCTACTTTAACGCACGTTTGTATGTTGTTCAAACTCAGCCTACGAATTATCACAAATCATTTAAAAACGCTACAATAACTCAGCTTCTTGTGGTTCGCCTCAACACACAAATATCAGCATTTTAAACACATTTGGGATTACCACAATCCTTTATTTTGTAACCATTTTATGAGTTACCTGAACTCAGTTCTTGGATTGGGAAAACTTACTAACTGATTTTAAAGTGCCGTTTTGACCCAGACGTGCATTATTTTAAATCATTATCATGTGTTAAATTATTTTGAGTTGGAATAAGTCGTAAATAGTGCTCTAAAAACTCATGTCGAGGGTAAATCATCGATTGAAAAGTCACGGAAAGTTCCGAATTCACGCTCGTGCGGATTTGGCGCGGTAACTTCATCCCATTGTTAGTAGTATCTCGTGCACGTCGCATCGTCATGGACCACATAACTGGACTTGCTATCCTCGCAATCGTTGATCAAAGTGATGTTTTTTTATTTTTGTTCAGAGTTTGTTCTCATACATGTGCGTGAAAAGGAGAATAATCCAATTTTAGTGTTGGAATATATTTAAAGTGCCAAACCTTATTGTGCCTAGCTTCGTTCATAGAGTAGTTCCTTTGCACTTGACGTTTATCATATGTTGTTAGATATGTCAGTAATGTCAGTTAACCTAGCATGTGTTTTCGTAACAAGTGTTTGTTAATTAAAGTACATATTATTAAATATTCGTTGTGTTTCTTGGCTCCATTGAGATTCCCTGCCAACATTTAGGACAGATTAAATCTATATTCGCTAAGTAAGCTAGAACAACTAAAAGGTCCAGTTTTGATAGCTCGAATCATGAGTTAATCTAGCCCTAGTAGTGACGCATCACAACTCCCATATTGGTCTCTGGCAGCTTAAACAATGAATTGCTGCAGCCCACGTCGCATATGTTCGTCAAACTTAGTTACGATTAGCTAAGCTATAGCTAGCTAAAACAACCCATCTTCAGGGCTATTATAACTCATGAACAGTGATTTGATGCAATCTCTTTGATTGAGTTGCCGTAACTCAGAGGTCTGAACTGTCCCCTATTAGCAAAACGAGTCGGTCTAGGATAACTCATATTTGAGTTATGTCAACTCGATATTTCGCTCAGATATATTCCGACAGACCGGCATTAAAGATGCCCGTTAATAGAAATTTTGCTCGGTTATCCTTAATGAGGGCGGGGAGAATTGCAACAATGTCTTTTAAACTTACAGAAGCTGATGGTTATATCGTGAAGTGGAATTGATTGGATGGTATATTTCTTTTAAAAGATCTTACACATGGCCCTTTTTAACGCATTTGTCCACAACGGCGACAATTTAGCAACAATATATAATTTCCTTTGGAAACTTTTTTTTCGATCTGATCTTTCATATCGACATCTGCAGAGGAATGGTCTTCGTATTGAAGTTTTTCACTTTTAAAGTATGTGAGGCTTATAGAAGCCTGGGTTAAAGTCCGTATTATTTATTCCGATAAGCGCCTTTTCTATAGCTTAATGTTTTATTTAAATGCTCGACGGCTTGCTTTATAGATTCGGGGTCAAAATTCCTGTCAGTTGTCCTTGTCTATTCGTTTGACATTTTGTAAGACCTAAGAAGGAAAGTCAGAATGACATGGGCATAGACAAGAGACATGCGTTTACGGGAGGGATATGGGAGACTATGGACACCTCTACATTGTCTCCTCAGGACGTATTAGGTAGTTCATATTTTTGTAAAGACCGGCATACTTGCTAACAAATAAGCAAATGTTTTACATAATTTTTTTTCTAAACATCTGTGAATAACTATGCAAAATGTAAAGTGAAATATAACCTATTTTCACAAAAACAAGACATACCAGTTGTGGATAACGTTACGTCACACTTACTAAAACTTCCAGGATCTCCGCACGGTGGTCCCTTGCCATTACTGCCACGTGACTAAGACCATATTTTATGAATCTAATCAAAGTTACGAGATTCAAGAAGTCATAACAAGGTTTAAGTTAATAAACATCAAAATTTTTCGTGGTTAGCGTTTGGATTTAATAATAATAACATATATAGTTTATTGGATTTAAGCAAATTAAAGTTGACAGATCAAAATGATTACTTTGAACTTAATGGACAGCTCTCTAAATATCTTTTGTCTTTGTCTAGCACGTTACTTTGAATTCGAGACGTATTCCGCAACCCCGGATACGCTCTATTATGTTTTTATTCACTGTTAGCGCTGTAATAAATAAACATTTGGGAAGTTGTTGATCATGTTTTATTGATCGTTGATCAATAAAGTACCGGCAAAGATCCACCGTGCCGACTAGTAGAAACACACTTTCTTTACTTTTGTTTTTATAATACTAAATACTAAATATACATTACAGTTTTTGGGAGTACCGTTTATTGGTAAAGAAGTTGCAGATTATTACTATTCAGTTATGGATGAAAGTTTAAAAGCACGAGAAGAAAAAAATATAGTTCGAAATGACATGATTAATCTTATGTTGGAGACCCGTAAAGATAACAAAGCTCAAACTAATAGAATTAGTGGCACAGGTAAGACAATAAGCAATATAGGAGTGTTACTTATATTTGAATACAAGCAGGATTTAAAACATAAAAGTATATAATTTATGGAAAGCCAATACTTAAAAAAATATTTTTTTAATTAGAACTAAAATAATGTTGGTTCTACATTTTTGTAATTTTTTCTCTATTTCTTCGTGTATTTTATATATGTGTGTTTCTACACGAAAAAATCAGCTTTTTTACATTTGTGGATTTTTTGACAAAATTTACTTAAAAATTTCAGTCCTGCCAAAATTAAAAACTTAAGTAACTTGACAGGTTAGTCTAATGTAATACTAATAATCCAAAAATATTTACTTCCGTTGCTAAAAGCGCACTGGAGTAACAGTATTCTTTTTTAAAACAAGAAAGTAAGGTTATAGAGCCAACGACAGCAGTTGTTTGCTCTCAATAATATACAAAATATACGCCAAAATACCCGAAAATTAGAATATGTTCTACTCTGTCAACTTATACATGTCTGTATTTCTACAATGTTGACTTTGCTACACGCATTTATACATGAAGAAATACATGAAAAATGGTACAAATGTAAAACCAGCAATATGTTATATGTATTTCAATCCTTATTCCTAGTGTTTAGTACAAGTCCCAAAACGATCAACTATAGGTAATTCCTTCACATAGGCTGAATATAGATCCGTCAAATTTTCGGGTGTAATACCACGAGTGTAGTCCAAATTAGTCGGTTAGTTTTAAAGCACGCATGGTATTTAAAGGAATATTTCACGAATCCAAAAACATTCATTTTGTCAACTTTGAAATAACAAATAGAAATTTGTCAACAAAGTGACACTGACAAGTGGTATTTTCGTTTTGGTGTTTTCGATTTTGTATATCCGCTGTAAGTTTTCGAAAATACCACTGTCCTTATGGGATTTTTTATACGTCAGTGGAATATTCTGTAGTAATATATTAAGGGATAGGGAAATTATCGAAAATCATCCAGAAGATTTTTTGCCGTGGAAATCGCTCGAGGGCTTGCCCGAGAGCGATTTCCTAATGGCAAAAAATCTGAGAATGATTTTCTGATTATTTCCCAATCTCGAAATGTATTTTGAAGATTATTTACCAAATAAAAAACTAACGATTTCTGACGGGTGAGATTTTCACTTTTGACAAGGGTGATTTTCACCGGAGAGCGGGAGATTATCGCTGAATAATCAGGTGAAAATCAACCCGCTCTTATAATGGATGAGGTAAATAATCCATAGTATTCTTTTAAAGTTTTTTTTTACATAATAAAACAACTGCGTTTTACTAATAAAATAAATCATGAATTAATAATTTAGATTGAATTCTTCGTCCATAGATTAGTCTAACATTACATTATTCATCGCAATTTTTAACATAACGGCAAAGTCTAAAACGTCAAGAGCGTCCATATCATAAATCGGAAATTAGTCGGCTCAAAAACGTTCCCAATGCTAATAATATAGGCGCTAATTTGCTAAATATCTTAGTATCTAACGATAAAAAAATACTTAAATCAAATTTCGTCAATAAAAAAGTGATAATCAGTTCCTAATTAGCTTATAAAATTTTCATTATTTCATGTTGTATATATTTCGGTGAACGAAATGTACACTTAATGTTATACCGGTGATATTTCAGTCTGTCAAATTTTTGGTGAAATGTTTTTCGGTAAATTGGTTTTGGTGAATTAACAGATATACATTAATCAAGCTTGTAAATATTCTAATTTAGGTAGAAATACCTATACCTAATAATATATATAATTTCTTTTTTAGAAAAAGCCAGGGCGTTGACCGATTCAGAGATCGCTTCTCAAGCGATGATATTCCTATTTGCTGGTTTCGAGATTATTTCAACCGTTTTGAGCTTCTGCTCATACGAATTGGCATTAAACAAAGAGATTCAAGATCGACTCAGAGAAGAAATTATTGGAACTCAAAAAGATGGTAAAGTCACGTGTGACGAATTAATGCAAATGAAATATATGGATATGGTTGTTTCAGGTAAATATATTATGCAAAATAGACTGCTTAAAATAGTCTTAGTTGCAATGGCCACCTGCCTTGGCGACAATCAGCCAGCTCTTGCTTAAAATAGAATACGTTTTGTAAATGATGCCGAAACATTTCAAAATGCACACATTAAGTAGGTACTCATATATTGATAAGGGCCACTTTTATAAAGTGGTGTTAACTCTAGCAGTTCTCTTAGAATTATATATGGGGTGCCTACTTACAAAACCCATTTGGCTTTAGATTAGTGGGGGTTAGGCTACGGTCCTTCTCTTTTCTCAGCTAAGGCCCACAGAAAGTGAAGAAAAATGGAACAATAACCTCGATCTTCCGCCAACCGAAACCAAACCAGAATATATATTTTTCCAATTGGAATAATTTTAGTTGTTTTTCTCTAGTTCATTAAAATGAAAGACAAAGAAGGCGTAATAATTTTTCTGTTAAAAACTTATTAAGTACTTTGCCTTTATACATATGCGAGATGTTGCACGTGGCGACATCTCGTAGCAATCGAGCAACATCTTGCATATGTATACAGGGTGTCTCAAAAGAATGGAATATTGCAAACATCTCCTTAATCAATGCATTGTCATAAAAACGCTCGGACACGTCGATTCTATTTTTATTTTCTACACATTTCAAAAATATTTGTTTCTATACAGGTTGTTACACAAAAGCTGGGGACACGACTACTTCGTTTTTTCAAATGAAACACCACAGTTTTTTTAACATTTTTGTATTTTACGGAAAATTCTACACAGATTTTATGTAACATAGTATATGATGGCAAATATAATACAAGGTGTGGAAAATTACTTTAAACAAAATTGAAGATACGTGTTTTTAGTCTAACTCCTCGATAAAAGTTGCACCTGTTTAAGTAGCAGTAAACCAAGATGAGTTTTCATTATTTCTATTTTGCGTGTCTCACGCTTGTCAATCAATTGACATAGTAAGTTTAAATTGTTATATTTACAAAAAGTACCTAGTGATATTACTGCACTATTATCGACATTTGGGATTACCACAATCCTTCATTTTGTAACCATTTTTTGAGTTACCTGAACTCAGTTTTTGGATTGGGAAAACTTACTAATTTATTTTAAAGTGAGATTTGACCCGGACGTGCTTTATTTTAACTCATTACCATGTGTAAATTATTTTGAGCTGGAGTTAGTCATAAAGAGTGCTCTAAAACCCATGTCGAGGATAAATTACCGATCAAAAGGTCATGAAAAGTTCCAATATCGCGCTCGTGCCGATTTTGCGCGGTAACTTCATCCCATTGTTAATAATATACCTCATAGCCCTCATGCACGTCGCGTCGTGATGGATCACATAACTGGACTTGCTCTCCGCGCAATCGTTGATCGGCGGGATCTTTTATCTTTGTTCAAAGTTTGTTCTCAGGTGCGTGAAAATAAGGATACTCCGACTTTAGGACGGATTAAATCTATAGTCGTTAAGTTATTTATCGTAAGCTAGAACAACTGAAAGGTCAAGTTTTGATAGCTTGAGTCACGAATTAATCTAGCCCCAGTAGTAACGCATCACAATTCCCATATTGATTAAACAATGAATTGCTGCAGCCCACGTCCCATGTGTTCGTCAAACCCAGTTCCGATCAGCTACGGTAGCCTTAGCTCACCAACAATTTAAGTCGAGTTCAGTGCATAAAATAGCCCAACTTCAGGGCTATTATAACTTATACAGTGATTTGATGCAATTTTCTCGATTTAGTTGCCGTAATTCGGAGGTCTGAGCTGTCCCCTATTAGCAACAGGCGTCGATCTAGGACAACTCATATTTGAGTTATATCAACTTAATATTTCGCTCAGTGTACAAATCGCTTGGTTGCCGAGTGTAAATAAAAATTTACTTTCTCCTTTCCAATTTACTATTCTTCCCTAAGAATTTGGGTGCTGGCAGTAACGAGCAGGGTGAAAGGCTCCTTCAAGATATCAGGACATTGGAAATTTTGTACCAAGGAAGATAGGATTCAGCCATGATTGGTGCCTACTGTTGGTTTTTAAGGAAAGAAGATGTGACCCCCCCCCACCATAAAAGAAAAAAATAGAATAAGTGTGTATTTGATAAATAATTTTGATGTTTATTTTTCTCTCAGATATTAACTTTATATAAATTATAAAAATCCTCTATATACAGGATTCAAAAACTAGTAAAATTATTTTTTAAATAAATATTAAACGGCATCGTTCTACATGTGGTTTGTTAGCAGAAGTACCTGGATCTTCCTCTATTATGTCCAGAACATTCTCTTCCATTTTTATCGTCCTTATTGTCACTTGCCTTCCTGGTCCCCAACTACCATAATAATTTGAAAAATATCAAAATTGGTTTTGTCTAAAATTTTTCTCGCCCTGTATCTTTGGAACAAACCGGCTTCTCAAAAATCATCAAGGGACAAAATAATTATAAAATAGTCCAGGGAATAATAATAATAAATAGTATTTCTTAAGAGTTTAGAAAGAGAGGGTAAACTAAAAACCGTCATATAAGTAATTAAATAATTAGACTAATTAAACCAAATTACATCATATTAAATCAAATCAAATTAGATTAAATTAAATTATACCCTCTACAAATTCTTAAAGGGTAAATTCTAGCTGATAAGCAGCTACTCAACATTAACCCTTTTTACCATCGTCACCGTGAATTGACAACACGCAAGCACAGTTATACAATTATACCTACAGTTACACAGGGAACAACCCCTTCAATTTTTGCCGTTTGCTTAATAAACATCCTGTATAATATAGCAACTGTAAAGCATCCTTGTAAGGAAAACCAGTGATCAATGTTGTAGCAGAACTCTGATACTTAGTTTTTTTTTTGCATTTTGGGCACTTCAGAAACTGGTATTATATCGGACGAAAGTATTAGATTGCCAGATTGTAAAGCGGGTGCGGAAGCGGAATTCCTGTAAGGATCATTAGAGCTAGAGGAAGGTTGCGGTTCTGTAATATTTAGTCTTGCATCTTCTGGGAAAAATTTGGGTACATTTGATTTTATCAAAGTGGAGTTTTCATTTTTTAAAATCAACTAGGCTACTTTGTTTGTTCTTGACTGATGGCACTGTATGGCTGGCTAGAGGTGTCATGAATAAGAAGCCACGTTGCATTATTACCCGTTTTTAATTTCATTACACCGCTGTAAAAATATTTCAGGGCTCGAAATTACTATTTTTAGAAGCTTTAGTTCGAAAAAATAAATAGTACAATAGGTCCCTCCGAGGCTACTTTAGTTATGAAGCGGTACCTACTCTGCCAAGATTTACATTATTATTAGTATAACTAAAGTAAGTTATAAAATTGAGTAATACCTACATCCAAGGAAATTAAGTATTATGTTATGCCTGAATCAACTAATAACTCCTTGAGTTTAATTTTAACCTAGTAGTAGTAGTAGAGGACGGGGAGGCTTTGACGCCAAGCAAGTAGGCCAGTTTTGACCCTTTTTGCCAACCCCGTTTTAACGTCTTGGTAATGTCAGCTAGACGGGACCTACAGTTTAACGTGGGTTCCGAACCACAATATAACCGACAGATGTTATTCTCGGCACAGTATTTTTACGGTCTTGTTATTATTAACGTCTCTTTGCTCACCACAAACCTCGACGAGCCGGCCCTTAAACGTCCTTGTGTGCAGCTAAGAGAGCTATGTATGTCGCGGAGACCCTCGAGCCATCCGGAACAGCATCAGACCCGTGCACTCGAGACTCCGCCGCCAATTCTCTGGTCAAGGTTCTTACCTCAACCATACGAATATCAGGTAGTGTCCGAGATACACCATCCGCACCACTGATCATCCTCCATTTAGCTCAAGGGTCCCTCCTTCGACAACATGCCGTTTCTAGAGTACCTACTAGACTAAAGTGCCGTTGAGAATTTGTCGGTGTGTGTTGCATACGCAACACTACGTAGTATGGTGACCTGGGCTCTGCAAACTGAAAAAGTCTGCTGGGCCAGCCCGGGCTTGAACCAGATACCTGTAGCATGTGAAGCGAGAATGCTGCCGCGTGACCAGGCCGTCACCTGAATCAACTAATAACTCCTTGCTTTTAATTTTTACCTAAATACATTAAAAATGCATTATGGTATATAACCGCAATTTCTTTTTATTTAATTACCTTTCATGATAACAAATTACTATATAGTGGAAACAGAATGGAAATTTAACTGGATTTCTCATTTTCTTTTGTAATTTTCAGAGATTCTTAGGAAATGGCCACAGGCTCCCAATCTCAATCGACTATGCACCAAACCATTCACCATCGAGCCTGTTAACAAAGACGAAAAACCATTAAAAATTTCACTCAATCAATCAATTTGGATTCCCATCTATGGACTTCAGAGGGACCCAAAATATTTTCCGGATCCAGAAAAGTTCGATCCAGAAAGATTTTCCGACGAAAATAAAAATTCTCTAGTACCGTACACATATTTACCATTTGGTGTAGGCCCCAGATTTTGTATTGGAAATCGGTTTGCTCTCCTGGAGATCAAAGCTATGTTGTTTGAAATTTTACTTAAGTATGAAATAGTACCGACAAGCAGGACTCCGATACCAATGGTGTTAGCGAAAGATGTTTCGCAGATACCTGAAAATGGGTTCTGGATAGGTTTTAAACCTATTATAAACTCAACAACAAAATGATTACATAAAATGACTTTTAGACTTTGATCCACATATTACTATATATACTATATACTAGATGATATAAGTATAGTCTAAATAAATTCATATATTCAAAACATGATAGTTTTAATCAAAACCAGAAAAACTTTGGTCAAGAGGGTAAACCGATAATTAATTTACTAAAACATCAATAGTTAGGTAGTTGCAACGATGCAAGTTAAGCATGTATAATATATAAGCTATTTACCAAAGAGTAGTTTTCTATATTTTTAGGATAATCTCATATAGATCTAAACGTCGAAAATAAACAATTTGATTTTCTAAGCTGTATTACTGACCAACATCCCACCAACTCTCTATAATTTATCCTAACTGTGGTCAATAGAGTTAGCATAAATGTAATCAGAAATCTAAAATTCTGTTATAAATATCTTTGACTCGATATATTATATTATGTCACTCGTAAGCTGGCAGAGTAATAGTGTAGCTACCTATATACTACCAGTTCTACCATTTTTAATACCTAAGATGCTGATAATGTAAAACTAGTAGTTACGCACAAATACTTACTAAAAATAATAAATTCCTTCTTAATTTCTTTTATTATTACAAATTAATATTACTTAACGACTTATTGTTCATAAAGTATGCTGCTTTAATCACTATAATAGCACTAGACACTAGAGTCAAGAAAACAAACTGTATTGTTAGGGTTTTTAATAGACACACTTAATTTCAGTTTTATAAATCTTTATTAGAGTCTCGGTAACTTTCACTGACATAATATTCTAGTCAACAAATCACAGAAATAAATTTAGATACGCAACTGGACTCTTAGAACTGTCAAATACTAATTGGCGCTGATGTCCTAGTATTTGCGATCCGAAACACGCGAGAAAGAATGAAATCTGTTTGGCAAGTGTGGGTAAAACTAAAAAAAAAAAACTGTTTTACCAAGGTTTGATGAAATCTGTTTTATCGATAGATATTGGTGCCGCTTTAAAATATAAAATATCCCTTGGTTTAAGTATTCATTTTTTTCTGCTTTTATTTTCAGTTCAGGGGTACACGTTATTTGTAACTCTTGTTTTTAAGTTTGAAGTAAATACCTTGTTGGCAAAGTAACAAATAACGTATATCTAGAGCTCAAATAGTAAGAAAAAAAAAAAGAATTATTTTAACCAAGCAATACCTATTTAAAAAAATGCAGCTGACTAAAATAAAGCGAAATAGGTAATAAAACATTATTTTTAAGATCAAAAATTATCGAATCTCTTTTTGGCAAGCGGTGTCGCATGCCATGTTTATTTAAACAGTTTGGAACACAACATTTTTTAGGTTTTAACAAAGGTGCTTGGTATTCCATAAGGGAAATAAATACGCGAACTTTAACTAAACAAACCGAAAACACACTAAAACTAAACAAAAAGTCAAAACAACTATCAAAAAACACGCTAATAGTACACACGGAGACCGAAGGATCACAAACGGCATTAAAATTTAACACAACTTAAAAGAAAATCGAGAATAGAAAATTGACAATACACTTCAAATTTTTGACAACAACGAAATCTGGGAGGGTGCTTCTTCTCGATCGAAAATCGCAAATAAACGTGGTGCCCTCTCTACGAACTTAACTAGGCCGGCGCCATCTACGAAATGCGATCCGAACGAAATAATAATGTTTGGCGGGAACGCCTAGCTTACGTATCTAAATTTATTTCGGTGATTTGTCTTCTAGTCTATCAAAACATGATAACCCAGGTATCGTTCCAGTCTAGGTAACCGGACATTTCTTAGGTTACCAAATGTAGGTAAAGTTAGGTAAGTAGATATATCTTAGAAATATGCTAACAGAACATCTTTCTCTTCAAAAGGAATTAATTGGTAATATAGTCTTTTAAATAAGATGGTCGCTTAACATTACGCATAGGACGAGAATAAGTACTGACATTATCACCACTGCTAGCATCAATAGCAGTTTTACTAATCACGTTCCCATTAAAAGGCAACTCGCCTTGTAACTGAGCTTTTGGAAAGTTATTATCAGGCACAATTACTTTTGGATCAGCGTCAGCACTAAGATTAGGAGCGATAGTTGTCTCAGATAATGCTGGAGTGACATGCTTGTTTACCTCAAAATCATTCGGTACAATATTATAACATTGAGGAGGAACTAGACTCCAACGATTTCTTCTAAAAGTACCGCGAGGAGTTTCCACAAGATATGATTGAGGTTCATTTAACTTTTGAACAATTCTACCATATGATTTTAAATCAGTCACCCAAACATAATCGTCAATCTTTAATTCTCGCAAATACGATGTTTTTTATGATAATTAGGTACTACACGTTTTATTCCGATATCTTCTCTCTCCCTCGCAAATTGAGCTAGTATTGACAGCGTTATTTAAAACGTTAGGGAAAATAGAAAGTCAAGTTCGAATTTTTTTGATTAAAAGTTCTTGCAAATTAAGGTAATAGTACCGCAATGGGTGATAGTAGTGGTGGTAAATGCCCACAATTAGCACCAAATAAATCCGATGATGAAATAGATCTTGTTACTACTTACTACTACTACTAAAAGCAATTCAGCAGGACTGAATCCGTTTTCCAAAGGAGTGGTCCGGTACGCTAGGAAAGATAAATATATATCGTCACATTTTTTAAAAAAAATTTTTTCAATCTTAACCGCAGCTTCTATACATCCACTACAGTTCTCATCCACCATTCGGAGAGAACAGACGTGTTGCCAGACTAGAGCTGTCAGTGTCAGAAGTTTTGAATTTTTATCAAATTTTCGACTTTTTCGCCTTTTTTAGTGCAATTTCTTGTAAGTTCTTGCAAATTAAGGTAATAGTACCGCAATGGGTGATGGTAGTGGTGGTAAATGCCCACAATTAGCACCAAATAAATCCGATTTGGAAGAAGACGAAATTATGGATTGTCAAAACACCATCGATCACGAAACTTCACTGACACAAAGGGAGAAGTTTCTTGAAGACAAGTACATGAAGCTGATTCACGAGAAGGAAATTAACTGGAAAGGCCGTTTGGAGGAAACAGTACACAAACTAAACACCGAGCATGAAATATAAATGAATAAGATGGACGAAATCATTCAATCTCTGAAGCAAGAGTTGGACAGGTACGTGAGTCAGCTCTCGCCTTTACAAAATAATACTAACAGTACCATTTCACAGATTACTACACAAAACACAAGAAACTCTTAAATCACGCTTACACAAAACTCCGACTCATCAACTCCCACACAAATTCTAGATTTTAAAATACTATCCGACGATGACGCAGGAGACACACCATTTAAACCAGCCAAAACAAACAGAAAGCGACCCATTGATAAAACCATTACTTCAAACGCAAAAAAGCTACAGGTCGGATCTTCTGAATGGCCGAACTTACCTGTAACAAACAACAAAGCTCTTAAAGAGCATTTCAACAAAAAAACGATCAACTTTGCAGGTCCTACCAAATCCGGCCATACAGTAGCTACTTCCCCGCCCATTCCAACTCTTACCACCCCCGCCGATATCGCAGACAATGCCATAGTGGGAGTCCAAAAAAAAACTCCGGGTCCCCCCTTTAGTTTTAAGAGACAAATCCAAATTCAACGACGTAACCGGCTACCTCAAAGTCAACATTGACTTTGGGAAAGCAATTACTGTTGAGAAAGGCGTGAAGCTACACCCTTCGACACCAAACGATTATTTCAAAATCGTGATTCTTTGACGCCCAAAAAATTCCTTATCATTCTTTCCGCTTCCCGGAGGAGAAAGATTTACATGTCGTTCTACGGGGTGTCATCGAAACCTGGACCGAGTCTAAGGTTAAAGAGGATCTAGAGGCGTTGGGCTTCTACTCGACCCGAGTGATCAGGTGGAATAAACGTGATGGTTCTCCACTGCCTTTAATGTTGGTTATTATGCCTAAAACAGAAAAAGCTATATTCGACCTAACGGATTTGGATTGCTTGAAGATCAAGGTCGAGTCCCAGAGATCGAAGTCAAACATTGCACAATGTCACAGGTGCCAATTATACGGCCACTCGCAATTTAAATGTACGGCACCCATCAGGTGCTTAAAGTGCGCGAAAAATCATTTTAGTTTTGAGTGTAAAAATTTCACGCAGGAACAGTTAAAATGTGCAAATTGCGGCGGGGATCACCCCGCAAACTTCCAGGGATGCGCAAAGCATTCACGCAATTTGTACAGTAGTAATAAGCCTCCAGTTTTCGCCAGGCGAAACATTCCTCCACCCACATTCCAATGGGGCACTCAAAATAACGCAAATTTGAGCGATAAGTCTTCAACTGGAAAACCAGCATCAGAGGCGCTAGAGACTGCATTGCAGGCCACATTACAATCATATATGGGTGAATTTACGAAAATGATGCAGCAGCAAATGCAGCTGCAAATTCAAAATATGTTGTCGTCGTTTACCTTAACTAAAAAATAATGGGTTTGCAGTGCGAGGTTGTCTACTTTGGCTACGATAAATAATAACAGGTTTAAAGGCAAAAAACTTGAAATTATTGACTTTGTTGAGCGAAACGAGATTGATATTCTGCCTAATCAGGAAACATGGTTTAAAGGGGGGCTCCTCACGTTTCCCAATTTCAATGTGTTCAGAAACGACAGACCTTTAAGGCAAAAAGGGGGTACCATGGTTCTTGTTAAAAATAATATCATTGCTCAGGCCGTGCCAGGCCCGTGCAACTGTCCGCACATCGAGGGCACATTCATTCGTGTTAAAACAAAAACCAAATGGCTTCACCTGGACTTTGTTTACTGCAGTCCGTCTATCGATTTCGATGGTACATATCTGGGCAAGGTTTTTGATAGTAACGAAACGATAATTATAGGTGGAGACTTGAATGCAAAACATCGCATTTGGGGATGTCGGAACCAAAATAATAGAGGTCGCACTTTGTTTGACAAGCCTTCAGACTATAATTTTCACATTATTCCGCCGAGGGAGCACTCATCTGTGTTCGTATAGGCTCCCGGAGATTCTGGATACTTTCGTGGTAAAAAATACGGATCTGCTTTCTCAACCTGTGGCTCTCTGCGACCTGACTTCCGACCATCTTCCGGTCGTAGTAGAGTATGGGAATCCTCAAGAGAAGGGGCATGGGTCTATTTCAGTTACCTCCACCAATTGGACCATGTTCAGGCGTCTATTAGAAAATGCAGATCTGCTGCCGCCAATTCAGGTGGACGCAGATATTGACTTCGCCGTAATAAAAGTCACTGACGCCATTAACTCATAAATGGCCAGAGCTTCTACCAAAAAAGTATCTAAATTCTCCAAGTACGGAGTCTTAACTAATGAAATCAAAGACCAAATTAGAGTCAAAAAAAGACTTATGAACCGGGCGTATCGCAATGGCGATCCAAGCATAGCAGAGGCAAACAGAGCCACGCAGCATGTTCGTGATTTACTAAAAGCTCGAGAGTCCTCTCTGTGGGAGAATAGAGTTGCTGGCCTCAGTATTAAGGATAATAGCTTACATAAAATGACGAGATCTCTGACGAGAGGCGACATAAGGCCTATGTCCTTTATCAAAAATTCTCTTAACAACGCGTTAGTCTCCGATCCCAGGGAAAAAGTTGAACTGTCCGCGGACAGCCTCCACGAACAGTTCAATGACAACCCCACGGCGGATCCAGAGAGGGATGCGCAGGTCTCCAGAACGATGCGAATTTATAGGTCTATCGAGCACCCCATTCAGAATATTCGCAATATTCACATGGAAGAAGTCAAAGACCTTATTAAATTTATCAAAGGCAAAAAGGCTCCGGGCTTCGACGGCATAAAGACGAAGGCGTTAAAGAACTTGCCCGGCAATGTGATAACAGACGTAGTAAACATCGCATAGGCTATTATCGAAAAAGGCCATTTCACCAAGGTTTGGAAAAAGGCCAAAGTGGTTCTTATCCCTAAACCAGGACAAGATCAAACATTGGTAGTCAGCTATAGGCCTATCAGCCTTCTGTCGTGTCTTGGCAAGGTTGTTGAAAAACTCATACTTCATCGAATTAACGATTTTGTATTTGACAACAACATTTTACCACCAGAGCAGTTCGGTTTTCGGACTGCTCAGTGCTCATTGCACGGTTCGCCAAACGGCTAGACTGGCTTTAAATATCCGAAATGGCTTTAACAGACGATTCAGTACGGGAGCGGTCTTTTTCGACGTCAGCGAGGCCTTTGATAAAGTCTGGCACGACGGACTCATGTTAAAGTTAATAAGGTTAGGTATGCCGAACTACCTAATAAAGGTGATTCATTCATTTTTGACGGACAGGATTTTCGCGATCTCGTCAGAGAATGCGATATCAACGTGCGACTAGTCTCTAAGCTGCAACGTCACATAAAACTTATTGAGGCGTGGTTAGATAAATGGAAAATTCGCCTTAATGATGCCAAAACCCAAGCTATCTACTTTTCAAGAGCCAGAAGCAAATTTCCACAAACCAGACTGTAAGTTAAAAACATCAATCTAAGCTGGGGTGAGAATGTTAAATATTTGGGTCTGAGCTTCGATAAGCGGCTGGCTTAGACCGACAGCGCAGACCAACGCTTGAAAAAAGCAAATGGTCAACTCAGCGCCATCTACTCTCTCATCAACAGTAGAAGTAGACTATACTTACGGACAAAGACATTCCTTTACAGGACAATTATTCGGCCAGTTCTGATTTATGGTGTCGCCTCCTGATGCACCATAAATAAGTTAGCTTTCCGCAAATTTCAAACTTTTCAGGACAAGGTCCTTAGAATCATGACGGGTGCTCCACGCTTTGCGATGGTGCATACTCTACACAATGACTTACAAATGCCGACAATCACTGAACACATAGACAAACTCATTATCGATTACTACAAACGGACAGACGTTTCCTTGAATCCTCTCATTACACGATCACACATCCACTCCAATCCCAACAAACTATTCAGACTGCTGAGAGACTGGCTGACTCCTGTTGTGCCACCTCGTCGCCCCCTTCCACTACAATGAATAAATACAACTCCGGACCAAAAATTATTTAAAAGTAACTACTTCCCTGCTGCCCCCCCTTTAAAATAACTATGAGGCTATCTTCTGAAATCAACCCCCAAATTATGTCCCGCTTAACAGCACCCTATTAAGAAATAGAAGTAATAGTCACAGACTAACTTAAGAGACAATTATGATCCATATACATCCACTTGGCTGGCTAAAATATGGACTACTGGTAATATGCTTAAAGTCATATTTATGAGAAAAACGAAAAATAATCAGTCACAATCAGATACCAATGATCATGTTTAAATAGATCCACCGCAATTTTCTGCCATGTGCGATCAGGAAGCACGTCTTTTAAAAATGGTTCTTTAATATTTGTGCGATGTTCCACACACTGTGGACAATTCCGAACTAAATTATCAATTTTAGTTGATAATCCAAGCTACCAAACGGACTCTTTCGCACGAGCTCGACATTTAACTATTCCTTGATGACCTTGATGAAGAAAGCAACCCTAAGCATTTGGTTTGCAACGAAGCAGGTATACTTAACCTCTTACCATGTAATAAATAACCGTCACTTTCAGAAATTTCACATCGATATTGAAAATTGCGCAAAATATCGGGCTCTAATAAATTTTTATTAGGCCAACCTTTTACAGAGCATTCTCTCAGTTTTTTGCATATCAGATTATTACTTTGTTCTTGTCTAATTTCTTCGGGGTTTAACTGCAAACGAGGTTGTTATTAAACTGACGTGAGCATCTGTTTTTATAGCTAGTTTATCATTATCGGGTTGTGGTATGGTGATGGAATGGAAACAGAGAAACACTTAACACTAAACTTATTTTTTTAAACTCTAATGAATCGTAAAAACTGAACAAAATTAAGTCTACATTTTTGAGAACGTCAATCACTTTTGTCCGATTGTCAGAACACTCCCGAAAACGTCACTCCTCATCGTTTCTATCGTTTCTATCCGCACCTTGGCCAGTGTTACCACATTTCTCCCCCTCTAGACAAAAACGTCTTCTTGGTTAGTCGCGGTAGCGGGCTGGCACTAACCGATTGCGAGGTGGATTGCGTGGTACAGTCTTTGAAGGAGAGACCTGGGTGTCGAAAACTTCTGTAGGTATTTCTCATTGCTCGGCAAAGTCATTGTTCTTTAATGCTGCTTCTTCATTTGTAATGGATTCATTTACCGGACGAAATACATATGGTCGTGGACCAAGAGGTTGCTCCATATCTGTTGATGTAACTGTTGGTGATGTTCGCAAATTTGTTTCTTCAAGCCATTTCCGAGACCGTAATTGATCTGCATGTTTTCTTCTCTGCAACCCTTCTACATCAACAATGTACGAATAAGGGGCTGTTTGTTTGATTATTTTGCCAGTAGTTGAACCACGTTTGGTTGGATTGTTAACCCATACGGAGTCGCCTTCCTTAAAAAAATATGCTTTTGTACCGCGGTCATGCAATCTTGCTTGATTCAATTTTTCTTTTTCCATATTTCTTGTAATGTCCGGTTTCAAATGGTCAAAATAGCACTTGGGGCGTCTGCCAAATATTAATTCGCTAGAAGATCTACTTGTAGATCGTTGGATAGTGTTTCTGTAAGAAAGCAGGAATTTCTGCAAGCGTCGATATTTATCAGGTTCATCCAAGATATTCATCCGTTATTTAAATGTTTTTACCATTCGCTCGGCAAGCCCATTGGATTGTGGATGGTAAGGTGTTACTTTAATATGTGTTGCACCAATTTGCTTACAGTAGATTGAAAATTCTTCCGATGTCAGCTGAGGTCCGTTGTCTGAAACTATAAATCTAGGTGATCCAAAACGAGCGAAAATTTCCATAAGAGCCGTGATTGTATTGGTAGAAGTTATGCTCTGCATGGGTATTACCTCTAACCATCTGGTGTAGGCATCGACGACCACTAGTCACATTTTTCGTTAAAAAGGGCCTGCGAAATCTAGGTGAATTCTTGACCATGGTTCAGCTGGTGGTGCCCAAGGAAACAGAGGTAAGTTTTGTTCATTTTGTCTTGAACTTTGACAGGAAACACATTCTTGCGTAAACTCGATAATTGACTTGTCAATGTTAGGCCAATAAATATGTAATCTAGCCATGGACTGCATAGCAGTGATGCCGGGATGTCCATCGTGCAACATTTTAAGTACTTCGGTTTGTAAAGTTGTTGGAATGCAAATACGGCCATGCCATAAAAGGATTCCTTCTTCGACTGAGAGTTCGTCACGCTTTTCAAAGTATGTTAACAGCTCTGGTATTAAATATTTCTTTTCTGGCCATCTATGTTGCGTGAATCTGGATACCTGCTGTAGTAGTCGATCTTATGTTATTTCTTGCTTAATATTTTTTTTTGTTAGACAAAGATTATGCAAACGTAAGTGTAAAAGGTGTCCTCGAGTTGGCAATCCTACTTCTTCTTCGGGTGAGCACTCAATTGTTGGAATTGGTAAACGTGATAGTGTGTCAGCTGGTGCGTTATCCTTACCACTCTGATAATAAATGGTATAATCGTAACTACTGAGAATCAAGGCCCATCGAAGCAGGCGATTACTTGCTATTTTTGGAGTGGTACGGTTTTCACTAAAGATATATTGAAGGGGCCTATGATCCGTTAATAATACAAATTTTCTTCCATACAAATAGTGGTTGAATTTCTTTACTGCAAAAATTATTGCTAAAGCTTCTTTATCTATGGTGCTATATCTGGACTCTACTGAAGACCATGTTCTTGAAGCAAAAGCTACCGGACGTAATGTTCCATCGGAATATTTATGCGAAATAACTGCGCCGGCACCTCTGTCTGATGCGTCAGTGTTTACATAAATAGGTAGATCCGGATTATAGTGTACTAAAGTATCGTTCGACGACAAAATCTCTTTTAGTTTTAAAAATAGTTCATTATCTTGCTTTGTCCATTCCCATTTACAATTTTTTTTTAATAAGCGATGTAACGGTGAGCAAACTGTGTGTAAACTCCGAATAAATCGGCCATAATACGTATATGAGCCTAAAAAAGAACGCAATTCAGACACATTCTTTGGTTTAGGCATATTCTGAATCGCTGTTATGTGATCTTGAGTATGATGTATTCCAAACCTGTCAATTTCATGTCCAAGATATATAACATTCTCTTGAAAAAACACATATTTTGATTTTGCAGTTTTAATGCCAGCTGCTTGTAGGCGCTCCAAAACTTGTCCCACTCGCGCGAGATGCTGCTCCGACGTAGGAGCAGTAATCAAAATATCATCCAGGTAACAAACAGTACCTGCAATTCCAGAGAGAAGCTGATCCATTATTCGTTGAAATAATGCGGGTGCAAAACATACTCCAAAAGGTATAAAAAACCTCTCTGTGTTGCAATTACCAAATATTTTCGTGAATCGGGATGTACTGGAAGCTGCAAGTAAGCGTCTTTTAAGTTAATTTTAGTAAAATGCTGCCCTCCATCTAGTTTCGATGTTATTTCTTCAAAACGTGGTAATGGATAATCGTCAACCAGTACATGTCGATTTATAGTGACGTTAAAATCTCCGCAGATTCTTACACTCCCGTTAGATTTTACCACCGTAACAATTGGCGAAGCCCACTCTATCGGAGTAATGGCAGTATCAACTGGTTCAAGTACCCCCCTCCTGCGCAAGTCTTTCTAATTCCGCATTTACTTGTTCTTGTAACGCGATTGGCACGGGTCTGGTGATGGAATGGAAACAGAGAAACACTTAACACTAAACTTATTTATTTAAACTCTAATGAATCGTAAAAACTGAACAAAATTAAGTCTACATTTTTGGGAACGTCAATCACTTTTATCCGATTGTCAGAACACTCCCGAAAACGTCACTCCTCATCGTTTCTATCGTTTCTATCCGCACCTTGGCCAGTGTTACCACAGGGTACTTGTTGGTCTGGTAATTTTCTTGACTATTTCCCTCATATACTGTAACTACA
Source organism: Polydrusus tereticollis (assembly GCA_963920685.1). NCBI lineage: Eukaryota > Metazoa > Arthropoda > Insecta > Coleoptera > Curculionidae > Polydrusus > Polydrusus tereticollis. The sequence goes on from OY987333.1 coordinate 97,921,054, forward strand.
ATGCGCTTTTCACTTGATTTTCGGTGAAAATTAGCCCTCGGTCGCGATTGAGCTGAAAATTGCACTCTTCTGGTTTTTCATTGTTGGTTACCTACGAGAATAACCGTCACTGTCACAATAAGTTGAAATTTCGGCTTTGACAATTTCGCGTCAATTTATCAAAATGATTCAGGAAATAGTCTAAAAAATATATTTCGTGCATGTAAAATGGCTTGATAATCATGCACTCAGATTTGTTGCCCTAAAGAAACAGCTTTCATGCATTTTTATTGTTATTTAACAATAAATAACAATAAGAATGCATTCAAGCTGTTTCTAGGGCAACAAACCTTCATGCATGATTTTCAGCAATTTTACATGCACTTAACATATTACTATTGACAACGCATCGGCTATGACTAAGTCCTTTCCTAGGACGTAATATATTTCATAATCGTAACGAAGGAGCCTTAATCGAAAACGCTGTAAACGCGGAGTTAATTCGTCTATAGATTCAGTTTGTAATAGTTTATAATCAGTTTCGAGAAATACTTTAATACCTGAAATGTGATCAGCAAATTTTTCACAACCTCATGTTAGAGCTAGAGCTTCGTGCTCTATTTGACTATACCTTTGTTCGATTATAGAGAGTAATCTTAAAGCATAACAAACAATTTATTTTTGGCCGTCTTCATCTTTGTTGTATCAAACAAGAACCGAGACCAAACGAGGAAGCGTCTGAGGATAAAATAATTTTTTTCGACGTGTCAAATTAAGCTATACATGGACTATCCTGAAGAAGCAGTTTAATTTTTTCAAATGCACGGTTTTGATACAGATCCCAAAAGAAGGGAACATTTTTCTTTAACATAGATGTTAAAGGCTCTAGAATTTTAGAACGATTAGGAATAAACCGGCTAGACAAATGTACCTCCTATGGGGCTCCTAACTAAAGTGAGAGCATACGGAATGCCGGTTCAATTTTGTTCATGGCTGTCGAGCTTTCTTAAAGACCGTTCTCTGCGAGTGGCGATGGACGGATTTCTTTCAGACACATTTAACATCAACGCCGGAGTCCCTCAAGGTTCTATATTGTCGCCCACCCTTTTCTTACTATACATTAACGATCTTTTGGAAAAAACTAAAAATCCTATATATAGCTTCGCTGATGACAGCACACTTGTTTCAACTTTTACTTTGGATGCTCGGACATCGGCTGCTAATGCACATCTCTATAGGCAGCAAGAGGTCTCACATCTCAACAAAGACCTGGAAGAAATTTTGTCTTGGGGTGACAGTAGCCAAGTAGAATTTAACGCTAAAAAGACCCAGGCGGCAGTTTTTTCTAAAAAAGTTAATGTTGAAGAACCGGATATAGTTATGGCGGGACACTCAATTCCCTTGGCTTCATCAATTCATTTATTGGGCGTTAATTTGGATAGTCATATGTCTTGGCATGGCCACGTTGCGGCCATTGCTAAGGCAGCCTCGCAGAAGCTTGGAGTACTTTTCCGAACAAAGAACCTCTATACACCCCAACAACTTTTGATGCTGTATAAAGCCCAAATTCGACCATCACTGGAGTACTGTTCGCATATTTGGGGCTCTGCTCCTAAACATACCCTGAGATTGCTAGATTCCATTCAAAGAAGAGCCATTCGCTTGATCGGTGACCATAGTCTGACAAACAACTTGGAAAGCCTTGAACATCGAAGGCAGGTTGGCGACTTGAGTCTATTTTACAAATATTTTCATGGCAAGTGTTCAACTGAGGTTGCCCGCTTAATACCACCCAGAGCGGTGCATGGTAGAAATACACGACGAGCCACTGCAGCCCACCAGTACGTGGTTCAGCTTAGTGTCCCTCGAACGACACTGTTTCAAAATTCTTTCATCTGGAGAACGTCATCACTCTGGAACGACCTCCCTGAGATCGTCTTCCCCAACGAGTATAGTCTCCAAAGATTCAAGACCAACGTGAATCGTTTCCTGCGCACACGCACCGCTCCTAGAGCGCCATAAAGGATTTATCCTGTAGTGCTGTGCCTTATCATAAAAAAAAAAAAAAAAAAACCATTCCTAAAAACCGTAACAGCTCATTTTTATCCTCTGGTTTAGGAAAATTTACTATAGAAGATCCTTGTTCAAGTTTCACAGAAATGCCTTTTTCGTTTATTTAAGGTTATACCTTTGAAAGTACCAATTATTTCTTCAAAACTATTTGGAAATCGATTTTCAATATCATTGCATCCTAACTGACTGTAACGTATTAATATGCGACTCGTAATTTTCACCAAACTGAAGAATACCTAATCGTATAATAGCTGAACGTCCTAAAATAGGTTTGCATAGCTCTTTAATTATGTAAATATAAGTATTTTTTATTTACTTCAGAGATTAAAGTAGGATGCATTACACCAAATATTTTTAAAGGATAGCCTGAAGGGCCAGTTACACATTTATCTCACCCAGAAAGGTACTCAAACATCTTTACGTCTAACATTTTTACAGGGATGCAAGTTATATCCGCACCTGAATCAATCATAAAGTAAACATTTTTGTTTAAGTCTAAAACTTTAAGTGAAATAATCCACTGTTTATCAAAAATATGATAGTCTGAGCAGATCCTAAATGGTTATTAGAACAATTGTTACAGCGATTGGAACAACTAAGGCAAGGATTACTAAGACAAGTATTTCTACTATTAGCTACATGAATAGATCTGACCTTATTAGATTTGCATACTGCAGCCCAATGTCCAATCTTGGTACATTTCCTACAGACAGATTTATTTGCTGGGCATTTACTACGTATATGAATCCACAATATTGACAGCTCTTCTGGTTATGTTCGTTCTTCCTGTCTTTCCGAGCTGAGAAGTTCAATCCGGTAACACCGCTTTCCAATCCTGCAGGCTGCTGAAACTCTGCAACTCCAACAGCTCCACGGTTCGACCAACTTCCATTTTGTGTTTCAACAAAGCAATAAAATACAGATGACAAATCCACCTTGCAAAGTAACAGAAACCCGCCGTTAGTGTTCCCATGTTATAATATAAATTAGTGTATACAGTGTGGCCCAAATTGGGCCTACATGTATGGGGATCTTGGAAACTATAGAAGATAGAGAAACGGTTAAATGGGGAAAGTTTTTGACAATTATATCTCTAACTGAAAACCGTTTAGTACGCGGCCCTATCTTTTTTGGTTTTTGAATTATGTTGAAAAAACCAAAAAGATGTATTTTCGAAAATATGCTGTTGATTTCTTATTATTCACTATTTTGGCAATCTGTAAAAACATGTTTAAAGCAACTTTTTAAGTAGATTTCAGTTCTGCAATTTAATTTTAAACACGACGTTTCATTTATTTTATACCATCATCAGGTTCATTTTTTCTTATGGGCGCCATATTGTATTTTATACTTAAAAGGTAGCTTATGACGTCAGCTTTTCAACGATGTATTATTTGTTGGAAAATAAATGAAATTGACTTGAAAAATAAGGAAAATTAATTTTCGCAACACGTCAAATTTGAGAAGAACACATTAGGCAGGGTTAAATTTGTTTAAAATATCATAATATTATAATACATTATTTTATTTTTTCCTTATGGTTAAAAATCTCATATTAACATTTCAAATAAAGAAAACTAAAAACGCAATGAATAATAATTATTGTTTTGAAAAGAAAATAAGAAAAAATATCTAACTTACTATACTTATTCGAAATGTTGGCCGTTTTTATTAATACATTTTGGACACTTTTTTAACACAGTATTGATGACCCTGCGAAGCGTGTTGCCATTTATGCTCGTAAACACATTCCTCACTCTCTCTTCTAATTCTTGTACAGATTCCGGGGGTTCAAACTCATATACTTCATTTTTTACATAACCCCATAAATAAAAATCGAGAGGAGTTATATCAGGGGATCTAGCAGGCCAATTAACTGGTCCGCCGTTTGAAATTAATTTGTCATCAAATATCTGTCTTAGGAGAGTTTGAACTTCCCGAACATTATGTGCGGGACAACTGTCTTGTTGAAACCAAATATTATTCAATTGATCTTGAGGAACTCTTGCTCTAATTGCCGGTAATATTTGATCTTCTAACAGCTCCAAGTATCTTTGGCCATTCAACGTATGATTATAAAAGAATGGTCCTATAAGTCTGTTGTCTAAAATGTAAGGAGAAAAGTAAAGCTGAGTTACTTAATACCTGCTATGTATTTAGCAAGCTAGGTGACATTACTTACCATACATACCACACCATACATTAAAACCAAATCGGGTTTGCAGTCTTCGTTGAGCCAATTGGTGAGGGTTTTCTGTTGCCCAAAAATGATGGTTATGTCTACTAAATACCCCGCAGTTGGTAAAATGTGATTCATCGGTCCAAATTACAAGACGATTGAAATCATGATTTTGTTCGCATTGAATTACATACCAATTTGAAAACTGCATTCTTCTTGGTTAATCCGTTTCTCGTAAACCCTGAACTATAGTTGGCTTGTATAGTCGATATTTATTTTCCTTAAGGACTCTTTGTATGGTACTTCGCGGGGTTGGTAAGTCTCTTGCCGACGCTCTTGTAGATGATGTCGGAGCGGCATTAAAATAGGCTCTGACATTTTCGTCACGCTCGTTATTACCTGCTTTTTCGTAACCCTTGGGCCGCGGTTTTTCAAAACTTCCATGGTTTCCCAGGTTCATAACAATTTTTGGAAAAAGTTTGACACTTGGCTGCGGTCTTTCAGGAAAATTTTCAAAATACCTTTCTAATGCAAGGTTTGCATTTCTGTTGCAATGAATGTAACATTCTAGCAAATCAAATTTTTCTTCGTGAGAAAAACGCAATGCCATTTTCTTTTAAATTCAGAATACACAAATAAATCGTTATTATTAGATAATAATAATAATAGTATATTATTTACCAAGGTTTAGACAGCCATCATTATTGCCCGAGCGGCGAGTTTAAATCACGAGGAGCGAAGCGACGAGGGATTTAAGACGCGAGGGCTATAATAAGCTGTCTAAACCGTGGTTAATATATTATTTTTTCCACTACTACAAACTTTTATATGAGATTTATCTTTATAGTATTAATAATTTTTAAAAAATTATAGGTAGGTATAAGTATATTTTTTAATCAAGTTACCTGCGCTTTGGAATTGGCAAAATATTTTGTTGTTTTGTCAGGTGGCTTTGTCAATGTCAATTTGTGTTAGTGATAATATTATGTGTACACCTCCCGAATTAAGGATGGAAGCAGAAAAAATGTTGATTGTATCGATATTTTACAATATCAAGTAATCTAATATGTATTCATAATTATCTGGTTGCCTAACCACAATGAGTTGATGTTGTAGAATTAAAAAATCAAGTTATCTGCGTTCAAACAAAATTCGGTTAAGGTCAAAGATCGGTCAATAATGGATTTCAATGGCTTATTATTGACCATGGTCAATAATGACTTATAAGGTAGAGAAAAACGATTTCTAGCGTTAATAATCGGTCAATAATGGCGATGTTATAGGTTAGTAGTGGAAAAAAACTATTATACTTTTACTCGTTCTGACAAGTAATATTTTTGTTTCATTTTCAAACGGTAGTGTCATAGGTTATTGTAATATTGTTGATTGAAACAATGCAAGCAGTGTTTTGTGAATACTACAAAATGTAAACCTTTTAATTGGTATTTAATTTAGGGAGTTATAGTGCAGTTGTCAAATTTGACGTCTTGCGAAAATTAATTTTCTTTATTTTTCAAGTCAATTTCATTTATTTTCCAACAAATAACACATCGTTGAAAAGCGGACGTCATAAGCTACCTTTTAAGTATAAAATACAATATGGCGCCCATAAGAAAAAATGAACCTGATGATGGTATAAAATAACTGAAACGTCGTGTTCAAAATTAAATTGCAGAACTGAAATCTACTTAAAAAGTAGCTTTAAAAATGTTTTTACAGATTGCCAAAATAGTGAATAATAAGAAATCTACAGCATATTTTCGAAAATACATCTTTTTGGTTTTTTCAACATATTTCAAAAACCAAAAAAGATAGGGCCGCGTACTAAACGGTTTTCAGTTAGAAATATAATTGTCAAAAACTTTCCCCATTTAACCGTTTCTCTATCTTCTATAGTTTCCAAGATACCCATACATGTAAGCCCAATTTGGGCCACACTGTATACAGGGTCGTTGGTATGTATGGAAACGGTCGATTATTTCTTAAAGTAAAACAGCTAGCAAAAAGTATTTAAGATAAAAGTTTTATGGTTTTGTAAAGCCTATTAGAATTAAAAAAAGATAAGTATACAGGATGAGTAAGAAAGCCATAGAGGAATAAAGTTACCTTTTTTTTAATAGAACACCCTATATCTTAGAATATTTTTGGATTTCGCATAAAATTACAATTATCTTTTATTAAGTGAATTATAAGTCTGAACTAACCTGAACTAACCTAATAGCTTCCGAGATATCGACTTTTGGAGAATGACATTTTTGAACTTTAACAGCTTCTAGCTTTCTAACGGTACGCTATAGAGCAAAACGCCTTACATGCCCCTATCTTGCGGTTAAAACTATATTTCCGGCTTTTGAGCTACATCCGGTTTAAGCGGAAGTTGACACATTTAGACAGAGAGTTAAAAAATAAGATAGGAACTGTAAGTGGTGCGTGTGCACAAAAAACGATTCACGTTGATCTTGAATCTTGAGAGATTATACTCGTTGGGAAACACGGTCAGAGAGGTTGTTCCAGAGTGATAACGTTCTCCAGATGAAAGAATTTTAAACAGTGTCGTCCGGGGAGCACTAAGCTGAACCACGTACGGGTGGGCTGCAGTGGCTCGTTGTGTATTTCTACCACGCAACTCTCTAGGTGGAATTAAACGGGTAACCTCAGTTGAGCACCATGAAAAATTGTTTGTAAAATAGACTTAAGTCGCCAACCTGCCTTCGATGTTCATGGCTTTTCAGGTTGATTGTCAGAGCATGGTCACCGATCAAGCGAGTGGCTCTTTCTTAAGTGGAATCTAGCAATCTCAGGGTCTATTTTGGAGCAGAGCCCCAAATATGCGAACAGTATTCCAGCAATTGTCAAATTTGGGCTTTATAGGGCATCAAAAGTTGTGTAGCGAGGTTTTTCGTTTGAAAAAGTATTTCAAGCTACTGCAAAGCTGCCCTACAAGTGGCCGCAACGTGACTACGCCAAGACATATAACTATCCAAATTGACGCCCAATGAATGAATTAAGGAATGCAAAGGGAATCGAGTGTCCCGCCGTGACTATATGCAGTTCTTCAGCGATAATTTTTTTAGAAAAACTGCAGCCTGGGCTTTTTTTCGTTAAATTCTATTTGGTTACTGTCACCGGAGGACAGAATTTCTTCAAGGTCCTTCTTGAAATGTGACACCTCTTGCTGCCTATAGAGATGTGCATTGGCAGCCGATGCTCGAACATTCAAAGTAAAAGATGAAACAAGTGTGCTGTCATCAGTAAAGCTATATATAGGATTTTTAGTTTCTTTCAAAAGATCGTTAATTTATAGTAAAAAGAGGGTGGGCGGCAGTATAGAACCTTAAGGGACTTCGGCGTTGATGTTAAATGTGTCTGAAAGAAATCCGTCTGTCGCCACCCGCAGAGAAAGGTCTTTAAGATAGCTTGACAGACATGAACAAAACCAAACCGGCATTCTGTACGCTTTCAATTCAGTTAGGAGCCCTCATGCCATACTCGGTCAAAGAACTTGGAAATGTTCAATGCTACCGCCTGGGACTCCCCATGATGTTCTATTGCGTTGTTTCAAACGCGAGAAACAGAGCCTCCCAGATACTTTAATAATTTTTCATTAGTAGCCCTCTCCATAACTTTTGATATAACCGCAAGAAATGCGACTGGACGATAGTTGTTTAACAAGGTCTTCTTACCTTTTTTGGGCATAGGCTGGACCCGCAATTTTCCAGCAAGAAGGAAATATTCCTTCCTTGTAGGATAAGTTAAAAAGCCCACAAAATACCGGTGTCAAGAATCCTTAAGATTCATTTAACATGGCGAGGCCGGAAAACAATTTCGGGCATTCTCGATTCTACAGGGGCAATGTTGAGTAAAGTTTTTTCTGAGAATTAACCGTTGAATGTAAAGAGAATACTTCCGCCGGTAAGTTTGCTTTTTCCTGTACTATGCTGGCAATGTTGCCACCAGAACGTGTTAGAGGTGGAATGGTTAAGTTGGTAAAGTTCTGACTGACGGCCTTAGCTACAGACCAAAATAATCTGAAGCCGTTAGGACATTCAAGAAGTTTGTCTTTGACCTTTGGTTGTGTGGTTCTTTGCTTTGGTATATCGTTTGCTTGCATTGGTTTCGTGCCTTAACAAAGATGGTACGATTTTCGTCGGTATTAGGTAATAATTGTAAATAAGAATAATTTTTTTATTTAACAAGTCGTTCGCAATTATTGGTAAACCAAGGCTTGCTGTTTTAAGGTAAGAAAATATTGAAAAAACGAGCAATAATATCATCACGGTCTGGAATCCGAGTAGGTTCACCCACGAATTGGGTGAGGCCTGAGCTGATGGCAAAGAATTCGGCTTCGTGACCTTGCTCGTCGGTTGTATTTGATCTAGTTGACATTATGAACGGTAAAGTCGCAAAGATTGATAACTTCGGAATTGGGATGGTGGGTTTGCAAAAAGTCTATAGTATTGGTAAGTGAGAAGAACAAGTCTCTATAATGAGTATCGCTTGGCGGCCGGTATAGGCAGCAGATGAATTTGGTAATTCTCTCCGTTAATATTTCAAACCACATTACATCAAAGTCATTAGGCTCGAGTGTCTCCGTTGATAAGAAATATCACTGCGGACAAAGACAAAAATACCAAAATTGCGCCTAAATCGGTGCTGGAAGTATACCTTACCCAGGATATGAATAGCTGGCCGTACTATTTGATGATCTGACCTTTGTTTCGATTAGTGCGAGTACATGGGATTTGTTAGATTGTAGATGCTGATGTAGTGCATTGATGTTCGAGTTGAGTCCTCTTTTTACATAAGTCAATTTGACAGCCTGCTAATTTTGGGTCTTTTAACAACTTCAGTTATCACACCATTTTCATTTTGAATGTTGTTTGAAGGGCTCGCCTGACTATCGAAAATGGTAAATGTTAAGATAACTTTGCATGACGAAGCGCCAGGATTAGCCCTCTAAGTAACCCGGAGATCCGATCGGGTTTAACTCCCGAGTATTTTGATCTGAGAACCATTATTATAGCATTTCTCATATATTTCCCGCCCTGGAAACTAGAGACATCGGCACAGCGGCGAAACGTTAGCTCAAAATGAGCAACTTCATGCTACTTAAGCCGATGCGATTATATTTCACCGGACGATGTCGGGTGAGCCAACATCTCACATCTACCACACCGTAGATATTCATCTACAATCATACTCAAAAGCAAATTTTCGGAATTAACAAAAAATGACTTACGCTCAATCACAGATTCTGCTACTTTCCAGGTAGGAACCTTGATGTTACTATAGCTTGGAATACATGCTTGGGGCAATCTGAAAAGGACTTGCTTTCCTCGACATTAAACCAGATAAGCATGTAAGACTTCAGGATGAAAGAAACGAATAGATTATATTTATTTCAAGGATCTAACACACTTAAATATAATCTGAAAACTCTGCCGTAGTTATCTATCTGGATTGTGAAAGAGGATCGGGATCACGAACAGATATATCCTCTAGACAGTTACCTGATTTTACTGCAGTACTAAACTTAAACACGCATATTGCTAATTTTTGCTTAACACTTCCGGTCAATTTCTAGTATCACACACTGAACTCTTTCAAAGTTTACTACTGAATGTTTTTCACAGCCATTGAGCTATGTACCACTTGAACCAGGAAAAGATTTAGGCCCGATAGTGTTACCATCAAGAGTTTAAAATACGTGGATGAATGAGAGTATCATAAGAATGCAAAAGATACACTCCCCACTGAAGTGGCCTTGTCACATGTAGTTCAATCAAATGACTAATGCCAGTTTTTCAGCCTGTGTTAGTTACCGTGCCCTTATACCCAAAACTTCAATTTCGTCCAGAGAAATCCAAGTTATAGGCGAAACATGTCCAATAAATATAGAACCCGGTTCTTAAACAGAAGAATAGTGTTCTTGTTTTTGGGTTTCATCTTCTTTTCTGTCGTCAAAGTAGAGTCCCTGCAGCTGCTCGTTTCTGGCCTCACTCTATAATTATTTGCTATTACTTCTTTTTTCCATCTAAGCTTGTTTATGTTTATATCGACAACATGGGTGTAGTCACTATTGGTAACAATACCGACCGTACTTCTTCATTGCTGCTGTTGCACGATCCGATATCCCCTAACGGTAACTAGTTAAAGCAGTTGATTTTAATTTAATCCGCATCTCCATGGTGATTTAACAGCTGGCTCGAATTTCTCGTTGTCCTCATATTCTATCGATCTATCGCATGAGTATATTATATGTATATGCAGGGCGTCCCAGAATATGTGAGCAATCTCCCGGATTCAAATAGGACATAAGAATAATGGGACAAGTTTCTATACATTTTTTTTCCTACGGCCCCGCCTACGGAAATACGGGCCCATAAAGGACGTCCCTGGAAACTTTTGAAGTACTAGATATAATTTAATAATTTTTTAATATGATGATTACTAGGTAAGTCTCATTAAATTAGGCGCTTTTTATCTCATTCGGCACATTCAGTTTGCCAGGGACGGACTAGCTCTAACACAGTAATGATATTTTTCTTTACAGTACGATAAAGGCACAACAGTAATATTTGTGGACAGCTTGAACCTTAGACTAAAAACAAGGTACTCTTTATCGACATCGATAAAATATACTTTTTACGAAATAAAGAATATTTTTGTTCAATATTGTTTTTTGCATCTTCATAAAATTCCTTTTTTGTTGCAATGGTTTCTCTGACATGTACTGATTTAGGTAAGGATATTTATTTCAGTGTCTTTAAAAATAGAGTGTTTTGAAATTATCGATCTTTTTTCTTCTATTTTTTCTTGGTGAATTAATTTGTAATGGAATTTACGTTTGCTGAATTTGCCGATATGTATTTAATGTATGGGGTTGCATCATGTAAGAAGCCAGAACGCTTTATGAAGAACAATTTTCAAGTAGAAGAATTGCTAATAGGAGAGCCTTTGAAAGAGTGGATCGTTGTTTAAGAGAGACAGGTAACAACTACGATGTTTTGTTTTTTACTTGTACTTATCGAATGATAGAGGTTTAATATGTACTGTCGTAAATAAATTTAGGAAAGTTTAGCAAAGCCAGCCACAACTGTGGAAATTAAATTCATTGCAGTGAGGGTGTTGAAGAATATTTCCTAAATGCCGTAGAAGCAGATACTTCTACAAGTGTCCGATAATTGGCTGTCAAGTTTGATTACCCAAAATCGACGTTCTCTAGAAGCCTTGGAGAACAACAGTTGCATCCGTATCAGCTTCAAAAAGTCCATGGGCTTCTTCCTGAAGACTTTCTGTGAAAGATGGAGTTTTCTAACATTGGCACAGAAACGATTAAAATTTCATTGGTTCAGTTCTTTTTACGGACGAAGCCAGATTTTCTGAAAACGACATCACAAGCTCCCATAATTCGCATTTATGGGCAGAGGAAAATCCCCATGCTTCTATTGTAACGCATCATCAGCATCAATTTGAACCCATCAGTGTGGGCCGGAATCATCGGGCAAAATTTAATTGTACCATGTGTATTGCCAAGAAGGTTAACTGAGGGACTTTATTTGGAATTTCTTCAAAACAATTTGCCAGAACTTTTAGAAGATCTACCTCTGTCAACACGTCGTGATAAAATATGTGGTTCATGCATGGTGGGGGACCGCCACATTTTAGTCTAGAAATTCGAAAACACCTAAACAGGAACTTTGAAAATCGGCGGATGGGAAGAGGAGGACCAGTGGCTTGGTCTGCAGGATCACCTGACCTAAATCCGTTAAATCTTTTTTGGTGCGACTATTTAAAACTTAAGTCTATGCCAATACAATAGGCAATTGAGAGAACTTACTGGAAGCGAATAACTTTCATTGTCGCGAAATAAGGACCAACGTTAAAATATTGTAAAGGGTCCAACAATCTTAAATTCTTAAAGCTAGGGAATGCATAAAAGTAAAAGGAGCTCATGTTGAACCCACATACAAAATTATTCAATAAAAACCATATTTAACAAAAATAACTTTTTTCGTAAACAGTTCACTTTTTTGAGTGTGAGGTATAAACTGTCCAAAAATATTATTGCTGTGCTTTTATCGTACAGGGTGTAAAAAAAATAGCATCACAGTTTTACAGCTAGTCCGTACCTGGCAAACTAAATCAATCGAATGTGATCCATTTTAAGAAGACACACATAGTAAAAAAATTATTATATTACACTTCGTACTTTAAAGATTAAGTAAAAACTAACGATTTCCAGGGGCGTCTTTATGGGCCCGTATCTCCGCAAGGGGGGTAGTAGGAACTTGTTCAATTATTTTAAGTATTCAATCTGAATGAAGACATTCCATAACACTTTTTTAGTTAAGAATAATATGTCGTTTCTAAAATAGTGTTAGAGAAACTGTTTTTCCTTAATTACGAAAAAATTTTTACTTCGGTCAGTTTTTATGTTTTTCAAGGATTATGCGCAGCCGGAAGATATTATCGGATTTTTTATTTCTTCATTTTATTTTACCTATCTATCTGAGTAGCAAGTTTTTAAATATAGTTATCAAATAAAAAAAAATTGGGCCCCCTAATACGGATTCTGTTTAAAATAAGAATTTTTTTATTTATCACCTGGGGATTATTGTGCGAAATACTACCTAATGATGGAAACTATGACTTATTGTTTTAAGCCAAGAATGGTTGCTATAGCAGAAATCACTACTTATAACAGATCACTACCCTACCTATCATAGCATATTATTTTGTTATGTTAACTAGATATTGGTGCTGCTAAAGGGATAATTAAAAAATATTACACCGGTAATAACATTTTTTTATAACAGTAGCAAAGACTGTTTATGAACTGTAACAATCTCAAATGACTTAAGTGGGATGAGATTGTGATCAGTCGGTTGATCCATAACTGTCATTTTATTAACCATATTAACCGACAAAATATGTCCTCTATACTATGACTATTTCTAGCTACTATAAGTCGATTACTAATAATGGTTATTAGAAATTTTCGTCAGGGTAATATTCGAGTTAGACAGAACACGCTGGATAGGGGTTGGATAAAAATGAAATATTGCAGCAAATTGTGGTTAAACACTAATTTTCTAATTTAACTAACGGGCTAAAACAAAAGGTAACATAAATTTGGTACCGTACTTCCTTTAAACACTAGCACTAGAGAAATATACATATAACCATATTAAATAGGCATAACTCACCTAAAACAAAAAGGTAATCTACATATAAAACAAAATTCCTTACAGCAACCCCAAGGGTTATCACCAAGATGGCTAGCACCGCGTTAATTCACGAAATGAAATCCACGTTTCCAATGGGTGGAGGAAGCCGTTTTTCCAAAGATGAGCAAAATAGAAAGAGTCCGAATAAACGAACGTCGGGATGGTACTCCGGCAAATAAATGTTGTTTACCTTATCATTTTATAAAAAATGCTTTTATGCATACAAGAGTACTACCACAGCACCAGGAAATTAATATTCCACGTCACGAGAAACATTAAGCTAAACCACGTGCGGGTGTGCTGTAGGGGTTCTGCTCTGGGTAAAATCAAGCTGGCAACATCAGTCGCTGCAAAGGTGCGATCATAAATAAATGCACCGGGGTAAAACGTGAATTAATCAATAGTAGCTCGTACACCCCCACTCTAATCTTTGGCTAGTCTATCTCTTTAAATAAAAAATAAAGTCCATGTCAAGTTTTAAAAAAATAACCTTGTATACAGGGTCGTCTGTAATGAATGCGCTATACAATAACCACGGATTCTACACATGAATATAATAGGTTCAAGCTAAAAATGCTTAATAAAATGTTGGTCGTGATTAAGATTAAGGGTGTTAAAGTTTAATTTTTAAATAATTTTTTTTTTTATAACCGTTTTCAAGATAATAACATTAAAATTGGTAATTGGGGGTTGTTCAGGGCGCGTAAAACGAATACATTCCTGTTTTTCAAATAACTTCTAGATGGTGCCAGTTACATCCTACTAGCCCACTACGTCACGCCCAAAATATTTTGCGGGTAACTTTATTGGGAATCCGGAAAAATTTATGATAGAATAGTAATTTCTAAAGAAAAAAGGTATACTCCATTTTTTTCATTAAAACAATCCATTTCCGGGATATTTGCAAACCAAAGAAATAGTTTGCAGTCAACGAAGTAGGCTATGGACAGTTAGAAAGCTAGAATATCAAGACAGCACACGCTATTATAACTAAAAAGTTATGCCAATAATAGATCCATGTAATAGTACATTAAGTACATTATATTTCTAGGTTGAGGAGTAAGCTGTTATAAAGCGGGCGCGAAGTATATAACAGCCTTCTTAACTGAGATATACATGATATGATTGGCTTCACAATTGTGTAAAAAATGTGCTTAAATAATACAAGATGTAGGTGGCGCCATAGTGCAAAGAATTTTTTCTATGACAGGAACTTTTAAATGTTGTGGCTCTTAAAGATAATTAATTTTTGATCAAATTATGTCTCATAAAAATTTTTGATAAATCCAACATGAACGGAGATATTTGGGGTTAAGTTTTTTATTAAAATAATTTTAACGAGTATTTTAATTATAAATATTTTTAATATCCTTTAGCAGATTTTAACTTAATTTTGGTAATGATAATTTTAGTGATAAAACGCTCGTGTAGCGCTAAATTATTACGTCCAGTGACGTCCCAGCGGACGCCTTAACAAATAATATTGGCAAAAAATAAGACGCCACTAAGTTATCCTTTTATTGTCTGTTAAATTGTTTTCATATCTTGCTTCGTTTTCGAGAAATAAAAATAAAAACAATTTTATTGCATATGCATTAAGAAACAAAACCATAAATTATCAATACGTTGTAGTTTTTGTTGTTTAAAAACAAAGTTAAAACATTAAAGCATAATAAAATAAAATTAAAAGATGTTTTAAATTTTATGAAAGAACTTAGAGAAATTATACAAAATTATTAGTGAAAATTAAAACAATACCAAAAACTAACTAATGGGGTCGAATGAGGTGTTGAAAATTATTGCGGTTTTCATACACACACATAGCAAATCGATATAATAATTCGGTTCTGCAAACTCTCAACAGTGTACTTTGATTAATAGCGGCTATAGTAGCATAAATTTTGTTGTACAGGTCAGCCATGTCTTTTATTGTTTCCTTGTAGATTTAATTTTGTAAGTAGCGCCATAAATAAAAGTCCTTCGGGGTGAGATCAGGGGACCTTGCTGGCCATCTAAGATCCCCATTTGTGCTGGTCACTTTTTCTGGAAACGTCACATTTAGATGATTCATAACGATATTGCTATTGTGTGCTGGGGCACGGTCTTGATGAAACCACATAGTATTTACGTCAATTCCTACATTTTGTAACAGCAAAGGGAGATCGTTTTGCAGAAATTGTAATAAGTTAGGATTTTCCCGGGACCAGTAGCGACAATTATGTTTGTTAATTACTCCATTATTGTGAAACCGGAATTCGTCACTCCACATAATTTGGTTTAATAAATTTGGATTTTCTTCAAAAAGAATATGAAAATGTGCCAAAAAGTTTAATCTGTGCTGGTAATCTTCTGGTTGTAGATGATGCACTAAATGAATCTTGTATGGATAAAAACCCATTTCCTTTTAGGATTCTGCGACACGAACTTACTGTAATATTAGTTTCATCTTTTAATTTTTGTAATGACGTTTGTGGGCTATTTTCTACTGTTTGTAGGGCTATAGCCACATTTTCGTCATTCGTAACCCTCTTTCTTCTTGGAACCTTTCCCTTTTTAAAGCTACCATATGTAGCTAAGTTAGTACACAAAGCTACAAAAGATTTGCGATCGGGCGTTGGTCTATCTGGAAAACGAGCTCGATAGCAGCGCACAGCTTCTGAAGCATTTTGATGGCATTCTCCATAAACTAAAACCATGTTTAATTTGTCTTGATTTGTATGGTGAACCATTTTTATTTTAAAAATGTAGAAATTGCAAATTCTGACACTGACACTGAGTGTTAATAATGTTAATTATTTAATGATTTTTGTTTTCCGGAGATATTATGCATTTTTATTTCTCGAAAACGAAGCAAGATATGAAAACAATTTAATAGACAATAAAAGGATATTTTTAGTTGCTTAATCCGAAAAAAATATAAAAATTACCAAAAACTCAGTAGCGTCTTATTTTTTGCCAATATTATTTTTTAAGGCGTCCCCTGAGACGTCACTGGACGTAATAATTTAGCGCTACAAGAGCGTTTTATCACTAAAATTATCATTACCAAAATTAAATTAAAATCTGCTAAGGGATATTAAAAATATTTATAATTAAAATATTCGTTAAAATTATTTTAATAAAAAACTTAACCCCAAATATCTCCGTTCATGTTGGATTTATCAAAATTTTTTATGAGACATAATTTGATCAAAAATTAATTATCTTTAAGAACCATAACATTTAAAAGTTCCTGTCATCGAAAAAATTCTTTGCACCATGGCGCCACCTACATCTTGTATTATTTAAACACATTTTTTACACAGTTGTGAAGCCAATCATAGAGGCTAAAAACTGGCGTTTACAGAATTTACATGTCACATATAGTTTTCGAAATAATTGGCCTGGGAGTTTTTATTGAAACACCCTGTATATATTTTTTTCTACTAGCAACACTAAAATATTACATTTTTAAATATGACAGTTTCCTTTTAAATTATCTTCAAATTAATGACGAAAATTTCTATTTTATTAAAAATTTGATATTATTGCGAAATTCCTTCATTTAAAATGGTCAGTCAAGGTTCAAAATCAATAACATGTTAAAGAAACGCTGAGCAATAATGCTAAAGTCGTGTGTAACTTAACTTCATCACACATACAGTTTTTCATTATTTACCTAGGTGATTATTTATTATCATTATTTACCTGGGTAAAAACAATTTACTTCTCATTAGAGAGAGAGAGTACATAATGGCGATTTCTCAAGTTAGGAGTAGAAAAAGTTGTTTTCACGCATTCATTTTGCGCAAAATCAACCTAAACAATTTTTTCATAAATAATGCTAAGGCACTGGGTCATATTAGACGTCCTGAGGTTAACACTGTCGCTCAAGAGGAGGATATTCCAGGGCGAGATGATGAAAATTCGAAGATAAGTACCAGACATTTATTGAATGTTACAGATTTTAAGAATAACCTCACTTTTAAATGTTTTACACACAGAAAAGGTATGTCCATATCATTTTAATCCTGTCCAAAATTTACTTTTACTATAGACTCCAGTTCTGTCAGTTTCTACTTCACAACCAAAGTCAAGATCCAATTTTCATTAACAAAGTCCTTCTTACGTACGCAGCGACCTTTGCCAGACGTGGTGTGCCTACTTGGAGAAACAACCATGCTTGGTAACTGGAAAATCCGCATTTAATGAATGAACACCATTTTCAATATGAATTTTCTGCAAACATTTTTTGCCGTGGTATAATAGACGACTATATCATTCGGCCTTTTGAATTTCCTTCAAGGCTGAAAGTTGAACACTATTTGCAGATTTTGAACGATGATTTAGTAGACTTACTTTATGATGTTCCTGTAAATTTAAGAAAATATATGAGGTTTATGCACGATGATGCATCACCATATTCACCACTTGCAGTTTCTAATTGTCTTAACCAGCGGTTTCCTAATAGATGGTTTGGCTGTCGTAGCAATATTCCATGGCTAACCCGTAGCCCTGGCCTTAACGTTTAAGATTTTTTTTACGGCTATATACAATCTTTAGTGTATAAAGTAAAGAACCAGATACGCGACCAACTGTTGCAAATGATTCAGGAGACAGCCAACATAATTCAAAATAACGAAAAAACTTTATTTAAAATAAGGCATTATTTAATAAAAGGTTGAAGGAAATGCATAAAAGTGGGCGGACCACATTTTTCGCATTTGTTGAAATGATTTTAATTCATAGTTTTTATTACATTATTATCAAATTTTTTCTCAAATAAAACTGAATAATTATTTTGATGAAATTAACACCTTGCAATGTTTTTTAAAAATGCAAATGGAAACGGATGGTTTTAATAAAATAAATGAAGTACCTATACCTTTTTATTTTTAGAAATGACGAATGTATTATATATTGTTAAGTTTCGGGTAACCTAAAATATACTGCAACAAGGCAACCTATTCACCCTTACTCTGACAACCCTACGCCCTGGAGGATGTACTTCAGACAACAGTCCCTAAAAATGACCTATGTTGTGCTGCCTAAAACTCACCCCTTAGCTAGCTCAACTCAGGGTAGGTTAACTATTTTACTTCTAGATTGAGAGATTTAGCACCCTTAGATAAATAAGTTAAAGTCAAATCCTGAAGGCGCCACCTTAGTTTTATTTTACTTAAAAGTCTTTAAATGTTCTAGTGTTTGGCCTCAGAAAAAAAACGAACTAGGAAATAAAACAATTATGTCACGATTCGTTTACAATAGCTTCTTACAAGCTCTGAACTAGCTAACTGAACTGTAATAACAAAGTGGTAGTATTAGGTTTGACATAAAAGTTCTGAAGGTTTAAATTACAAAGCTTTCATCAAAAAAATAAGTAGAAATCAAACCCTGCTTGACAGGGCTTTGCACAAGACGGCAACTGTCACACCTACACTGTAAAAAAACGACTGTTTAGTCTGATCTGGCAGCCACATAGACCTACATCCAGGACATTGCCTCAGACTTGGAATTTCCGCAAGGTCTATGCAAGAACCTTTCACAACTAACTAAATTTACCATAAGTACATCTCTAAAGTACAAAACAAAATCTTACTAGTACCTGTGGTTACTCGATAAGCATACTAGCCACTTGGGCATAGAGATAAGTTAAAATATTAAAGTTACAAGCGTTAAAATTTGAAGAAACGAATGGCCTTTAGCCGGGAAACAAAAATATTTACTTTATAATAATAAATTGTAACTATATTTACAACTAAATTAGCTGTAACAGACCACCTAACATTTTAAACCACTAGAAACTCTTGTGACGTCTTAACGATATGTCGACATACGCTACACGTTTACAATGCACAAGTTCTGTACATAACATGGGCGCAAAACTTTATCAAAACACTGTACATAGAACAATACGCAAATACAAAATATTAAGATTTTAAGTTGTTACTATGTTACAACATGCTCAAGAAAAATGATACTTAGCTGACACTTTATGCGCTACCCAACGTTCATGAAGACTCGATCTTCAATACAACACACACACACACATGGTCCCTGAAACAGCTAACGTGGATACTGCTACACAGCTACACTCCAAAAATTCAAATGTTACATGGCAACTGGCACGTCCCGCGTCCAGGGAACTCCAATAAAAAAACTAGTACTCCAGTTTACTACAAGAAAAAACCCTAAATTCGAATTTTAGATGTACAACATGAAAGAGAAATTTTTCATAAAACCCATCAAGGGTAATTTAGATACCAAAGTTTGAATCTACCTCAAATAACTAACGAGGTTTCCAATCTACCAAATGACATCTAGGACCGCTTGTTGAAGTTAATGGCAAAACATTTTAAATCGGCATTCCGCCCAAAGAATAGACAAACTACAATGTCATATCCCTTTTAATGTTATTGTGAAAGTTTTATTGGCACCACATGGCCTTCCCTGCCCAAGGAAACTAAACTACTTCAGGAGCTAACTTTCACAATAGTGCTTTCACTTCAAGTATCCATAGGGCCGATAACATTCCCTCTGCAACATACACAGTTAACAAAACAATCATCGACAAATTAGTCATACCTGTCTATGAAAAGTCAAACCCTTTTTTAATAACACAACCCTGACAAACCGCGTCAACCAGTCGCAACCGCAAAAATTAACCGGACGTTGTAGTGAAAATCCACAGAAACGTCAGTCTGACACACAAAACATTAGACTTTCATCTTATATACAAGGTTAAGAAGTTATTATTATTGATAACTTGAAATGAAGGGCTTGGTGCAATAACCGCCCACGTGACAAAAACATTATTTTGAGAAAAGCGAGAAAAACTTGTCATTTGCTTAGGGTAAAAGTAAGATAAAAATAATTGAATTTATATGTTGACTATAACTAAAAACTTATTGTTTGTAGTAGTTTTTAATCGAAATTAATTTCAGCTTGTTTAAAATTTGATATTAAAACTAGCACGTGGCCGGTTATTGCCACCGAAACATAGATAATTCCCGAAGTAAAGGTAAAAAATATGTAATTTTTGTAAATTAATTCATTTATTTGCAATAACATAACTAAAGGACCCAACTTGGATTACTATAATATATTGATGGATATCATATCTACAAAAAACAACAAAGAAATTGAAGGAAAACATTACAATTAATAGAATCTAATCAGAATCATCACATTCCTGATTAGATTCTGCCCTTTTAATATCATCATAATACGATTGACAAATAGGAGGAACATATTTTTTTACTAATGGCATAATGCTATCGTATTTGGGCGATTCCAGTGGAAGCTTTTCTTTATAGGCTAGAGGTGCTCCGTTTAAATCAATAATAGTGCCTGGACATGTATTTAAAGGATATGCAAATGTGGAGGCATGATTATGAGTTTCAGTTATCGAAACATTCTCTGGAGATGACGAATCGTAGATAAACAATCTATATTTTGATATCGCCAAAGGTTTTTTCTTTACAACGGAAGATTTCTTTAAAATAGGGCTCAAGATATGTTTTAAATTCAAAAACCATTTCCTGAGTAACACGTTCAACAGTAAACTTCTTGCCACAATTTTCTACTAAATTATACCATCCTTCAGGCAAATACAAAACTTTTTTTTGCTCCCTTTTTTTTTCAATTTGTGCAAAATCAAGGTCACATAGCAAGAAGCTGTGACCGGGCTCTGGTAAATTATGAATTATTTCAGAAAATCTACCGTTGTTGACTAAAGCTGACAGAAAATGAACCATAACGGCATTTTTATTCTACCCCCCACAGTTGTCAGTAAAAATATGCAAAGTAGTTACTGACATGCTAACATTTTTTTGTATAAAATGCCATAAAAAGATACAGATTCTATCGCGCCTTTCTTTGCAATAGTTTCATCAAACATATAACTGACTGATTTGTTATTAGAGCAAGAGTAAAACAGGTGATTATAAACCCAGATTTGTCTAGCATAAAAGATATCTACTGTAGTTAGAACTGGAACCGGTAAATTTTGTTGATTATCGAAGCAGATGGTCTCCACAGTTTCGTCAACTCTTGCCATTTCAGTTTTTGCTTTTAAATCATCGTAGAATGTATGGGCTTTCCGCAGATGTAGTTCCTTTTGAAAATTCAGCTGTACTTTTTCTTCCATTCAAGCGGCATTAAGTAAAACTGTTAATCTGTCACAAGTGGCGCAAGTATCTGACCGCGGATACCCAAACGACAAGTTAAAATTTGCAGTAAAATATCTATAATAAAAATCATACGTTATTTTAGGTTTGATTTTTTTCATTGCGTTTTAATAGGTTGTCCTGCTCTGGTTCATTTTTCTGCAGACAAAGCTCGTGCATTTTTTTAATATTTAAGCCTGCTGGAAGATATTTTTTTCTTTTTTCATTTTGTGAATAGTGAGATTCACGCGCAGGGAAGCTTTTAATATGGCCATCAATCTTTGCTACTAGATCTTCTGGCATTTTGTTTGGGCGCTTCTGGTGTTTTCCACGGGCATCTTTTTTCAGCAAATTACCAGTAGACCGAGACTGTGAAATTCTTAATACTCGTGATTTGTTGATAGCATGCAGGCTATAAAATGCTGTGTGGCATACTTTTATGTTTTTTACACCTACTTTTATATTATAGTAATAAGAATATTTTTTTGTTTCAGGCAGGCTAGTCTTTCTTCTTCTAGAGACTTGTTGTACATGTATGAGTGTCCCTAAGTAACTGTCCTTTATATTTTTATCGGCCATAACATAAAATTGTGTAAATAATTCATTCTTCTCTATTTCCGTAAATTTGTCAAAGCATTGATTCCGACATTGACACCTGGGACCTTGCTTCTTTGCTTCAATAGCTTTGCCCTGACTATTTATGTATTCGCTGCCACTATTCCTTTGCAACTTTCTTAAATTTCTTTTCCATTTATGAGGTGTCCTTTTTCGTTTTTTACTCTTTGTCTCTAGCTCTATAGCCCCAGGTTCATCTAAAATTAAAAAATGTATATCGTGTGAATAGTCATAAGGTCATATGGTCAGTGGCGTTTACGTTTTAAGGATTTTCTTACATTCTTCAGTGTCAGAGTGCAAAAGCCGGTCTTGAGAACAACATGGCCGGTTATTGCTGCCAATTCTATTGATCGTAAAAACTAAGCCATTTATACGTTTGGCGCAGTAATCGACCATGTATCGATAGATGGAATTGTATGCACAAAACATGGACGGTTTTTGCTTCAAGCGATGCAGAAGTAATTTTTGTGGTAAAAACTGGTCAAATCTTAATTTTGAAAAATATGGACTTTGACCGGTTATTGCACCAGACCCTTCAAATGTGGACAACTAATTACTAATCAATTAAAACAAGGATTTCAAATAAGACCTGTCTGCAAGTAGTATGAAACAAAGAACAGAAGAAATCAATCTACTTGGCTATGTCTTACAAGACAGAAAACACTCCTGGAATATAAACATAATCAACAAAAGTTTGAAACTGATTTAAGTAGAACTATTGACTATTAACAGGTAATTAAATTATTAATTAATGTCTAAGGTGAGAGTCTACCTAGGTACTAAAAAATTGAAACCAAAAACTTAACATAGATAACCAAACTATGAAAATGCAATTTTCGAACCGTAACAAAATTTTAATCAAAATCCCAATTTTACCAGTTACCTGCAAAGAATTTTTGGCGTGACATAGTAGGCATGTAAGGGGTAACTAGCGCCCTTTACAAGTTATATGAAAAACAGGGATATATTGGTGTTACTCATTCTAAAAAACCTCTAATTACAAATTTCCATGTTTATATCTCAGAAACAGCTTGAGCTGTGAAAAAAAATTAACTTAGAAATTAAACTTCAACACCCTGCGTCTCATTAATGACCGACATTTTACTAAGGCATGTTTAGCTCATACTTATTATTTTCATGTGTAGAATCCATGGTTGTTCTGTGGTGCATTCATTATAGACCACCCTGTATTTTTGGAATGTGGAAATTAAGCTAATTTCAGAGATGTGACAATATGTAAGGTGTTTCATTAGAAAAACCACAAATTACCATTTTTTTAATTTTGAGATATTTTTAGGAAAAATCCTGCAACTATTGCATGTATCTTTTTTCAATCTTAGAAAATAAACTTTTAACAAGGGAAAATCATACGTAAAAATATTGTACCTATCACTTTCTCCGGGTTTTCCGCACGTCAGAACATACCATTAATTACCCCTTTTCAAATATAAAAAAAATGTTCAATCGTTTTTAAGCTTCATTGCTAGCTATTCCAAGAGCAGCGTTCTTTCCATATGCATCAGTTGTAGAGTCTCTTGATGTCTAAAGTAACCCATGATATATTTCCCCAGCCAAAAGGATTGACAGCATTAATATGAATTTTCCATCTCGCGTCGCTTAAGGGCTACAAAGTCAACGATGGAAAATGTTCTTTTAATACTGGCCATATATAAGTAGCCGCAAAGAAGACGTTATATAATTCTTGTAAAATACTGAACATACTAACCGCTTCACTGCATGACGATACTACATCATTGACAACTACGTTGAGAGAATGTGCACTATGTGGAACGAAAAGTATTCGCGGGTTCATGCTTAAAATTCCATCTTGCACTCCTGCATGTTTCCCTCGCATAGGTACTAGCCCCATTGTCGTACACTTGACTTCGCATATTAGTCAAAGTCGTATAATGAAAAATTCCAATATCCTCATTATTCCTTTTTATGCATAACAAAAATCAGCCATACAATCTATCTACACAATTATTTTCATTTAAAAAATTAAAGAAACAATGCGAATTTGTACAATTTCAATTGGGCCTCTTAAGGAATTACATACCCATATCCGCGACCTTCACTATTCATCATCCTCTAATGTGTAATAATTTAAAATATATTCTGCGCGACTGTTTAATTAAATAATCATATTTTTTTCGTTTGTAAACACAGTAGGTGTCGGCGAGATATTTGGTAAGTTGTATTTTTAACCGGCTATATTAAAATGTCAATGTTTAACGTAGAGCTTCTATAAAACAACTGTTACAGAAAATTAACTCTGAAAGTTCTTTTACAGGTTTTTGTCATAATTATTGTAATACTGTAATAATTTTTTTACCAGAGTGGATCATGCAAAAATTAAGTAGGTATCTACCCATATTATTAAAGGACAAATCGCTTTTTTTTTAACAAAATATTTGAATTTTATTAAATATCATTTGTATAATGTGCCAATAAAATTAAACTTTAATATGCCAATCACTGTATTAAGAGGGCAAGTAACTGTTTCTATGTGACTAACGGAAGATTCGCATTTTCTTAGTATGAATCAGTAAGTTGTTCAGTTTTCTTGTAATTACAATAGGTTTTACAGTTTCTTAACTATTGAAATATATATATTATATGATCTCTTAAAATTAACTCAGCTTCTGTAGTTTGTACCGACGTATCTGATCACGCTATTACTTGCTGTAGATTAATAAGTAAAAAACCTAAGATGCAGTAGCTTCTTAGACATCAAAATTTTGCAACTTTTTTAATGACGATTTATTTTTCAGGGCTTTAGTGATTAGCAATTCTGGTTAGCAATTTGAACACCATTTTTTACATTACGAGTTGTTTAATTATCATGTTAATCATTCAAAACTGCTAGAATTTTTAGGCCTTTGGCCCCATGGCGTACCCCAAATAAAGCATTTAATGTATCCTTGGGATTCTGCAAAAATAAAGTTGAAACGAACAAAAAAAGACAATGACTGGAACTACTACAAATCTCTTAGAAATGTCATCAAAACAGCATTTGAAAATGAAAAGAAAAAAATACATATTACGACTTCAAACTTAGAACTAAGGATTCTTAAATGGTTTGGAAGTAAATTAAAAAATCTCCAGTATATACTTTATTAGAGACGAAAATTTGTACTATGTAAACTAAGTTACGTTTTCGCCACATTTGCACTGCAAATGTAACATGTGTATGTTTTAAACGCGAAGTTGTGTAAGAAAATTAAAAGCGCTCATTAAGTCTTTTTCTTGTCCGGTAGTACCCTCATACCATATTGCTGCGAGAGGTGTTAAATTAGGGTATAAAACCAGCCTAACTTTACGTATACTGCGTTATCCGTTAGGAAGACATGATGTTCCAAATTTCGATTACTACTGAGTTATGAGATTTTTATACTGCATTTATCCTATAGAATTCATTAAGCTGCATTTATAAACTCAAAGTCGGCGTCGGCGCTCGCGCTGGCGTAGGCGCTGGGAGTTAAACAAGTGAATCGTAATAGAGTGATTTATAAACTTAGTCGGCGTTCGCGGTGGCGCCGGCTGGCGTTCAACATAAACCATCTTTATCTTTCCAGCCCCGGTGTTCATAGAAAATCCGTAGCGCCGCGTCATAACCAATGGGATTTTAGCATTTCTGTCAAGTCATCGTTGGCATCTGCCAAACTGTCAACGGCCAATCGTCATTTGAATTTTACTACCCCTAAGACACCAAGTAACTTCTTCTGCCTTGCTAAATCCATTTATTTAACTCTTTCATTTTGTACTAATAACTGGCTAGAGAAAATACCACCACGAGTACAAACTAAAATGTCAGAACTGGCAGATTATGTTTTTGTTTGTCAACACTGCGAACGCGAACGCCAAATTTATAAATGCCCACTATGCATGTCTAAGACGAGCGCTGGCGCCGACGCCAGCGCCGACGCCGGCGAGAGTTTATAAATCCAGCTTTTACTGCCTTTCATGTTAGTAATAATGGGGAAATATTGAGATGAACTTCTCCAGTGCCGATTGGTGACTTTTTATTGTTTGTGTGCTTTCTATTACCATTCATTTCCATCGCGATATATTCTTTTGCACTATCCTCCTCATTACTAGATGCTATGTCACTTTGGTGCATTTTGGTTCCTAACTAGAGTAAATCTGAGTTCAGAGGCTTTTAGACTGCATTTATTCTAAGGAATTCATTATACTACATTTTATGTTAGTAATACTTGTATGACGTGGCAAACTTTATGCAAGCAATTTTAGCATTTTTTTTTTATTAAAGACGATTTTTAAAGAAATATGAAATTTCACAGGGAGTGTTATTCAATAAAAATCTAAAAATCCTTAAAAATAGACTTTACTGACATTATATATTTATATTTATTATTCAAAATATATATTTATAAATAACACCCATCTTGAGGAAATTTTTTCCAGAGTTAGATATAACATCGGATTGTCCATGGAAACATGTAATTGCTGAATTCTACCTTTGATTATTGCGTATTTGTTGTTTTCAGTACGGATCACAAATAATAAAGGCATTTATTTATTTATCTCTTAATTCATTAGACTTTTTTAATAACACGATGTCATACAAAACATGTTTAGGACAATATATCCTCATAATTTAAGCAAATCAAAAAGAAAGCACTTTCGTTGAAAATATTGCATTTATATTTCACTTTGTACAATAAAGTACGTAAATTGTACTTACGTTTTACTTTGTACAATAAAGTACGTAAATTATACCTATAATATAAAAGGTGTCCGCGAAAATGTGGTAAATCTTTCACATTCAGATAAAAAAATAAGATGACAGGTTCCCATAAAATCTTTTCTTACAGGCCCTTCCTACGGAGATATGTGGTCCTGAAGGACGCGGCTGGAAATAGTTTTTCCTTGAATACCTGTCAAAGTAATTATTAATATAATTTAATAAGAATTTAATGTAATGGACACTAGTTAGGTCCTCTTAAAATGGTGTCCTTGAAACATACTTAGCTTTTTTAGTTTACCAGGGGCGGACTAAGCGTTACAACTTAATGCTTCAAATTTTAACATCCAGTATGATAAAGATTAAAAAAAGAAACTGGGTAACCTGCACCTTAGACTAAAAAATAGGTACTCTGGTTTATTGTCAATAAAGTGAACCATTTTGGAGAACACGTATAGTAAGCAAATTCATGGTTTATTTTTAAAAAAAAGGACCATGATTTCTATTTTGTTTCTCGACAACAAAGTGTGATGCGAAAATTATTCAAACAACAGAAATTTTTATTTTAAATTGTTTAATCCGAAATATACAAAAATTTAAAAAAACGCAGTTACGTAATAGGAGGCACCTTAACAAAATTATTGAAGAGCTTCATAAGAGGGTTCAACATGGGCTCCGTGAAGTCTGATTCACTCGCGGGCACGACGAATTAAGAACTGCTGTACCCGCCACAATAACCCAGCCTTGGTCCGTATCACATCACAATGAAACGTGATTTTCTGTATATAGAAGTTCGTCTGTAGTGTCGACCGGAGTAGAATACACCAAGTTTTCCAAGTGTCGCCACAGGTAAAAATTCAATTGCGTTAGGTTGGAAGATCGAGGAGACCAGGCAGTAGGTCCTCCTCTACCTATCCCACGGTTTGGATAGATGTTATTCAGGTATTCTCGCACACCAACGCTAAAATTCTACGACAAAAATCTTCGCGAATCAGTTCATCTACTTTTTGCAAATGATATAGATATAACAACTGTTCTTGAAGAACTTCATGTACTATTGTTTTCGATGTATTAAGCTGCTGATAATTTTTGAGTGCTTGTTGATGGAGTCTCATCTACAACAATTAAAATATTTTCATCTAATTGCGGCGTACGTACGGTTCTTCTCAGATCAGCATCACTACTATTTTTTCCAAACTTTCCTAAAATACCATTTTAACGGGTCCTTAATACTAGTGTCCATTACATTAAATTTTTATTAAATTATATAATAATAATAATATATTAGGTACTTTGAAAGTTAAGTTCAACAAAAACCGATTTCCAGCAGCGTCCTTCAGGGGCACATATCCCCGTAGGGAGGGCTTGTGAGAAAAAAAATTTGTAGGCACTTGTCATGTTATTTGTTTCTGTTATATCTGAACCTCTGAATCCGAGAGATTTATCACATATTGCTAAACACCCTATATACATAAACAGGGCTGCCCAGAAGTCCGGAATAAAATTAATATAGCCCTAACCTGTAACTTTTGGGGAAAATGCTCGGACACGTAAATTTAGATTTATATATGCTCACATTTTGACGTTATTCGTTTGTTTTTTAATAGACATTTGTCAAAGATATGACGACATCAATCTTCTTTTTAAATGGAAACATACAGCTTGTGATACCTCATTTGAAAGCTAATATCTCATACAGTATGCTCATAAATTTTGGCGCGATTCTGTCAAGCTATTTGAAAATGGCAACTGTTAAAAGTTTAAAAAAAAAAACCTATTTAAATAAGCGGAAATGATAGATCATTGATGTTTTTTATACTTCTAAGGTAAGAAATCTTCATTGTTTCACGTTCTGACATTTTGTGACATTGTGACTTAACAATAGTTATGGTTTATTTGTTTTTTATTTTGTCAAAAAGAATAAAAATGTAGCGAAGCAAAACAAAACACAACAAAAAGGTGGTTTAACGTGGTAAATGCTGGAAATGTCCTCCATCCTCTACTTGGCATGCTCCCAGACGATGGTAAAAATCCGTCGACGGAATTTCGAATGGCTTCAGCCGGTGTGTTATGTGTCTCCAATCTAATTTTGTTTTTCAAATCTTCAATAATATTTCGTCTATTTTGGTAAACTTTTTCTTTTAAATATCCCCAAAGAAAATAGTCTAGAGGCGTTAAGTCTGGGAACCTCGGTGGCCATTCAATTGTACCACGTCGTCCAATCCAGCGACCAGAAAATATCTGATCTAAATATCTTCTCACATTGACACCAAAATGCGGGGGAGCACCATCTTGCTCAAACCAAATTGTTTTATTGGGTATACCTGGATCTACCTCGTTGGGAAAAATTACAGCTAGAGCAGGCCGCAACTCGAAGGTTAAGAAATACCGTTCAGCTGTGAGGTTTCCTTTCAAAAAGAATGGCCCTATAATTCGGTTATTAATGATACCTGCCCATACATTTACTTTCTGGGGCTTAGTAATAAAGCTTAAATATCCATCGTGGATTTTCTTGACTCCAGAAACGATAATTATGTCTGTTAACCACCCCGTTTAAATAGAAAGTAGCTTCATCCGAAAGTAATATGTTCTGTGGAAACCTATTATTCTCGTCACACCGTCTCATCATTTCTTCGCAAAATTGCAAATGCCTATCATAGTCATCTTCTAAAAGCTCTTGGACAAGACATACTTTATAAGGGTGGTATTTTTTTGCTTTCAAAAATCTTCCAATAGTACCTCTAGATGTATCATGATTTTGAGCCAATGAAACTGTTGAAACATGCGGATTATCCTGCAGAGATAATGCAATATCAAATGTTTCATCGTCGCCTAAAATACGTGGCCGTCCATTCCTAGGCAAGTCCTTTACTGTGCCATGTTCATCAAATTTGTGGAATATTTTACTAACAGTGACTTCTTATTTTATCTCCACATCCTAACAATATCAAGACTTCGATACGCTGCCTTTCCGACAAAACTATTTTTGTTTAGAAAATTGTAAAATAATACTACTTCGGAAATACCTAAATTAATTTTACAAGTTCACAATGTCACAAAATGTCAGAACGTGGAACAATGAAGATTTCTTACCTTGAAAGGTAAAAAAAACATCAATGATTTATCATTTCCGCTTATCTAAATAGGGATTTTTTTTTAAATTTTAACAGTCGCCATTTTGAAATAGCTTGACAGAATCGCGCCAAAATTTATGAGCATACTGTACGAGATATTAGCTTTCAAATTAATAATGTATCACAAGCTTTATGTTTCCATTTAAAAAAAGGATCGATGTCGTCATATCTTTGACAAATGTCTATAAAATAACAAACGAATAACGTCAAAATGTGAGCATATATAAAACTAAATTGACGTGTCCGAGCATTTTCCCCAAAAGTTACAGGTTAGGGCTATATTAATTTTATTCCGGACTTCTGGGCAGCCCTGTATATACTGTGTGCCCCAGCGGTATGTACTTAAAAACTCTCATGTACCGTTTCTTGTTGGGAATATTCATTACAAGGACTTTCTTATATCTTATTTTTTTAGCGAAATCTAGCAATGCTTGGGATTATAGCTATAATAATAGCTATAGCTATTACAATATGGTACTTTTTTGTAATGCCCCTTAGTTACTGGACGGATCGGGGGGTTAAACAGAGCAAACCATGGATATTTGTCGGAGATTTTGGACCAAGTCTGTTTAAGCTAACGAGTTTTAATGACTTTATTTATAAAGTCTACAATATGCACCCAGGAACAAGGTAACCTATAATATAAATTAATATTCGGAAAACAAAAATGGTATAAAAATATGAACTCCAATAAAAAGCTGACTATATTCACGGGTATAGTGATTGGCAGTTTTTTTTTGGTGGTCGTGCCGCATCTCTAAAACCAGTCGGTTTTTGAAGCAAGAGATGAGTACGGGGAGAACTGGTATTAATTTCACTAACTCAAATCAACCAACCAACCCCCCTATCCCCAACCCATCTCCTTAAATTTTTATAGACGATTCTAATGGCCGTGTTAAATATGATGAAGATACTGAATGTGACGTACATTTTGGAGAATATGAAACATGCAATTCTAGCTTTTAGCGACATAGGTTAAATCAATGACCTGCTGACAAATCTGTAAAATAGATGTCGTATTATAGAGGATGTTAATTAAGTACTTGTGCAAACTCTAAAGGACGAATCTTTGACTAATTTTAAGATAAAAAGTTCATATGAACATGGGATCCGCAACGTCTTGAGATACAAAAAACAAATTCTTTATATGTTTTTTCGATTATATTTTTGCTAAATAGTTAGTCCTCATAGGTATGTAAAAAAGCATGCTGACTTCCAGTTCATTTTAAGATCATTAAGAAAAATATAGTGCAAAGTTAAATACGATAAGCTAATGTTGCATAAACACAGTTTTGCTTTAATGCAAAATTGTTGGTTTGCAAGATCTCTTGTAATCTTGATTTTATTTACTACTTATAATTATTATTACAAGTAGACTAACTCTTTCTTTACATACCTGCCTGTATCCGTTGGAAATCTGAAAAATGAAATTTCTTCGCCGGTTCTGTTAGGACACCCACAGTAAGCACACGATGTACCGCCTTTAAGCTTTGTTTCCGACATTTAAACAAATATATTTAACTACCGACAAGTCACAAAACAATAGTAGGTGTTAGAACTATTAAAAAGTACACATTAACCCACTAAAAACAACAATGGAAAAAAATGAGACAAGAAAACCACAAAAATTAGCGCCTTCTTTCGCCTCAAATCAGTTGGGTTACTTTCGGGGGCCCGGTTGAACAATTCGCACTTAAGCCCCAGTTTAACTAAAGTTTAGTTCAGGTTAGTTACTAAACTAAGGTGGATCTTAAACCTCTAAATTAACAGAAGATCTGTATGATAAGCTTAGTTTTACTAAGCCATAATTGTACAACAGTAGAAGCTAGCTTAAAGTTACTTTTTCTATAGACCCAACTTAAACCTTGTTTGTTCAACCGGGCATTAGAGTTCATGTCATCTATTAATTTATATTTTTTTTTCTGAACGCCAACCACTAGGAATAAAAATTGCAACCCTCCTCGAAGAGTGCTTTTCAAATTTTTAATTTTTTTTC
Source organism: Polydrusus tereticollis (assembly GCA_963920685.1). Taxonomy (NCBI): domain Eukaryota; kingdom Metazoa; phylum Arthropoda; class Insecta; order Coleoptera; family Curculionidae; genus Polydrusus; species Polydrusus tereticollis. The sequence continues at coordinate 97,953,115 of OY987333.1, forward strand.
ATCCATGTATGGGAAACCACGGGAAAAGGGTAGTTTTCCTTTATGGAGACGGTGGTGTTCCTTCATCCCTCATCTATTGCCTCGAATGCACTAACATTTTTTTACAATGCTTTCCGTCTAAATCCGTATCCAAGAAAACGCGGGGAAAAGGGGTAAAAAATCCGGAAAAAATTCGAAGAGGTTCTGACAATTCTTAAAATTTTTTTAATTTCTGCAGTTAAGTGACTTAATTTACAAGAAGTATTTAGATAAATATTGTTAACTGCAAAATAAGTGTATCTTTTAATGACAATGACGTAACTAACCTGTTGGTTAAAAGGGACCTAATAAAAGAACTGGGAATTACTTTATGTGCGTGCCTAAAGAAGTGGTGGTCGTCGTCGTCATCGTCGTCAATGACGTCAGTGACCAATAGCTGTTGAGCAAAGCAAACGAGTCTAGACTGGTCGCTCTACACCGGTTTTGTATGTATTTGTCTAGGATAATATTAGTTTACCTTGTTTTCCCCTACAAAAACAAGATTAACTAATCATTATAGTTGTAATGTTCCTGCAAGAAAAAAAAAATTCCCATCTAAGGGGCAGTACAATGAAAATGATGACACTGATAATGATAAATTGTTGTACAGTAATTTATACTCCGGTACCAAAATAATTGGCAGTGACTCATTTTTATCGGGGTGTGCAAGACGTAAGGGGAACGCCAATTCCAGAGGCGTGTAATTTTAAACAATAATAATTCAAAAAAATATATGAATTTTTTGTTCATTATTATAATATATTTACATTTACTATAATAAATATAATATTATAAATTAAACTGAAAAATAAATTAAGTTTTCACATTTGGTGATCTAATGAAGTAATTCTTCTTCTTTATGTGCCATGCTCATTCGAGCGTAGGCGACCTCTCGCATATACCTGTGATGTGTGCCTTTTTCATGAAGTAATTAGAGAAACTAAATTACGCAGGTATAAAATCCAAAAAGAATAATAAAGCAACGGTATATGTTATTTTCATAATGTTTTTTTTTATTAAACCAGATAATAATAGAAACAAACATATAATAGTGGATTAATGGCAAAACTAAACCTAATTTATAAATGTTATAAATTTCCTAACTATTGTTACCTAATGAACACTAATTGATAATAATTTGACAAATTATATTCCACGCCGACATTAAAAAGTGTTATAATGACATGACGTTACAATTTTAAATTCATTATTACCATTAAAGCGATTATTCACTATCTGACGATGAAAACATTTCATTACTGTCACTACTGCTGTCATCTGCAGGATTTATAATAATAGGTTTCTACCATGACTTCAACACGTACATCTAAGTCCCACATTTTTTTTTTCTACGCTCTTGACATGTAATACGCGCTTATGCCAATCTGCTGCTTGTACATTCGCTATTGCCGTTTTTAACAGTTCTTCAACATCTTTTAATTTAAAAGTTTTATTTTCACACGCCACTTTGCCTTTTACTGTGCCCAATAAGTTCGATTGGATTTACATCACAGTGGTAAGGCGGAAAACCTAATATTGTAACACCTCGTTCACGAACCATTTCATTCACTGCATATTTCGTATATTTTTTTTTGTGAAGTCTTGCAAGATCAAGCAACTGCACTTTTAGCATTTTTTCGCCAAATGCAATATTTTTTTCTTCGAGTCAGTCAAAAATCTTTCCTTTTCGCCACGCAGAAGTTGGCAAAGCTTCCACCCGACGGCTGTGGTATGGTGCATTATACATCACGATTACCGACCCACGTTCAATACGCGGTAAGATGGATTTAAACCAATCTTCAAACACTTCCGAGTTCATATCCTCATGATAATCAGCGGTTTTGCAAGATTCAAACACGTTTAACCTACCTTCAAGAAAACGGGAATCACTCCCGATGTGGGTTATAATTAACCGACGACCTTTTCCTGAAGGAGCTTTCAATCCAATAGACAGACCATTGATAAAGGCGTTACGTGCATCTTTAATGTTGAGATCTTACCAAATGTAATTCACAGTATGTCCTTCATTTACCATGTCTCGTCCGTAAACTAATTCTTTTCCCTGCACAGCAATATTGTTGTATTTCTTCTAGATACTTTCTACGCCACAATACGATTTCTTCCTTTTCCACCAAAAGACTTTTGCGATTTCGTTTTAAGAATCGAAAATTTAATTCTCGTAGTGTACGCATTAGAACTCTTCGTGAAGTTTTTTGCATATTTTCATCCCTTTTAATTTTGGCAGAATTTTTTTTTTAATTCGGAAGTTTATTTCGAAAAAAAATGCATGCACTTTCCGACGAATGGCTTTGTTTGCTGATCAATAAAAATCTTTTTTCGTCCTTTGTTTCCTTCTGATCGGACACTTTAGTATTCCTATCGTCCTTGATAGTTCTATAAACAGTACGGCAAGATGTCTTAGTGAATGTGGCGCAAGGTTCTGCTGCATCAGTGATGAAATTCCACTGTGTGAACTTAGAATTCCCTCATACACATTTTTTACCATTTTACGCTCCCCAGGTTTTAAATGACGTCGTTTTCTAACTGGTTGCCTGCATTATAATATTTGCTGTTTTGAATAACCACCAAAATAACACCAAAAAAATAAAACTGAATTGCTAATATCCTCTTGATTGAAACTTGTCTACGACACTGAACGTTGGTTAGAGGCGATAAAAAAGCGTGCGAGCGCCCTTTAGACATGGGTTTTTCCTACCTGCGTTACCAAATTGAGTAAAACAGGCCAATTATTTTGGGATCGTAGTATAAATAAATGCAAAATCCTTTTAATCTGTAAGAAAACTTATTAATAGACAAATTTTGACCCAAGTTTGAACTTCATAAAGATAAGCTTATTTGTATAACGCCCTCAGGAATATCAAATCTACAATGATAAGTTAATAACGTTTTGTAGGGGAAAACAAAGTAACATAATATTATTCTGGACAAATACATAATTATTATTGATTTGTAGTAATATATTGCTATAATTTACACAACATTGTCCTACAAGACACTCAGACTAGACTCGTTTGTTTTGCTCAATAGCTATTGGTCATTGACGTCATTGACGTCATTGACGACGACGACAACCACTTCTTTAGGCATGCACATAAAGTAGTCCCAAGTTCTTTTATTAGGGCTTTTTTGACCAACAGCCTCTGATTAGCTATCTGAAGGAATTAAAAAAAAATCCGGAATTTTCAGAATTTCAACGAATTTTTTTAGGATTTTTAGGGACCCTGATAGACACATGCCATCCGAAGCACCAATCTACCCCAGGTCCTGCTTATCATACTACTGGGGGGAACTTTAACTAGTATTCTCCAGTCTCGAAAACTGAGAGGAAGTAGGTTTTAGTGCTGCAGCACCATCATCCATACCTTTGCGGTTATTTTACTCCACTATAATGGATATATGGAAGACATGCAAGAATAACTAGTGCCTGAATGTGAAGGTTTTTATCCTGTGTATCCTGTGTTTTTTGAAAATAATGCGGATTTTCTAAAATTGCTGGAAAACACAATGTTTTTAAATTACTTAAGAAATAACGCCTTAAATTTTTGCAAAGTCCTTAGTAAACAATTATATTTATTGGTTTTAACCACTAAATTAAATAATTCGTTCAAATTATTTGACTCTTTATTGCGCTTTAGTTTAGCTATGGGTTATTTTTGTTTTAGGTATACTGGAATCTACAACTTATCCAGTCCGTTGCTTGTTATAAGAGACCCTGAAGTTATCAAGCAAGTAACCGTGAAAGATTTTGAACATTTTACCGATCACGTTCCTTTTGTTGATCCAGATGCGGATCCTTTATGGAGTAATTCCCTATTTTCTTTAAAAGGTTCGTAGAAAAACTATGGTGATTGTTTAAACATCCACTATGGGTAAAAATCTATCTGGATGTAGAGTGTAGAGTAACTGGGTTCTCCTCCCTCAAAGGTTATACGCTGGTACAGAAAAAGGGAGAACCGCTACCTCTGGCATTGGCCTTCCTCCCTAGAAATGAAACCAAAATTTTCACAAGATTAGATACCCTGTAAGAATAAAAATTGAAACACAAAAAGCCAAGCCGCATCCAACACAATGTCATAGCTGTCAATTGTACGGATACTTGCAGTTCAAGTGCACAGCCCAATAATGTGCTTCAGATGCGTAAAGAACATTACTCCAGCAAGTGTCCGCACAAGAGACAACCGGGAGCAGCGAAATGTGCCAACTGTGGAGGCAATCACACTGCTAACTCTAAAGATTACCCCAAATATCCAAAAATTAATAAAATAAATAACAACATAGTCCAATCTACATTCCAATGGGGGCAACAAAATAGCAAAGCAAATTCTAAACTATTAAACACACAATCACAAAAAACACGACGATAAGCTAATGTCAGAAGTACTAGAACAAACTCTCCAATAAATAGGTCCAGACATTGCTATCGAATTTTTTGACCCTGAAGGTTAATGACAGCATAGTTTCTAACATACTTTAAGGTGGCCACCTTCAACTTAAATGGTATGAAAGGTAAAAGCCGGAACTTATTAACTTTGTATAGAGCCACAGCATTGATGTTTTTCTCTTACTAGAAATTTGGCTAAAAGGGGAACGTTTTTTAATTCCCTAATTTCATAGTCCAAGGAAACGGTAGACAACAAAGGCCCCTAGGGGTGACCATGATCCTTATAAGGAAAAACATCATTGCTGAGGTCATGTAAGGTTCTGTCTATTGCGCCCATATACCGGGTGTTGCATCGTCGAGCGGGACATAGGAAATCCCATGTAATTTTAAATGGGGTCAATTATTGGCTTCCCTAATTATTTTAGAGAAAAATTCTATTTAGGTTTATTAAAGAGCACTAAAACCCACATTCAAAAGAATAATTTTAGATATTTTTGATGAGCCCGTTTACGGGTTATCGCCGATTTCTTTTTAACTATTTCTCCTTTTTATGGCCCCGTATTTGCGGGCACCAGTCAAGGTAAAAGATGACTGTCAAATAAAGTTGTCATTTTGAAATGTGTGCTTTATTGTTATAAAAACTCGTACATCGAAAATATTAAAGGTGTATTTATGAGTACAAATTAATCTGAATAAAACTAAAATAAAGTATCCAATTACAAGGTTAATTATGACATTTTACATGTTTCAATATTTTACTAATTAATAGGTAGGTACTATTAAATTGTTAGAACTTTAGGATTTAAGAAGATGTTCAAATATTCCTCCATTGACTGCTAGACAATAACCGAGGCGATCATAAAATTCTCTTCTTACATTCGCTAGTTGGTAAACTGAAATTCTATTGCATTCGGCAGAAATAGCATTTTTTAACTCGTCTACATTTGGGTATTTTTTATCTTTGTATATCCTGTTTTTTAAATGGCCCCAGAGAAAGAAATCATTTGGCGATAAATCAGGAGACCTGGCTGGCCAATTTACTGTATAATTTAAGCCAATAACATTTCCATTAAAAGCACGGTTTAAATATTCCCGGACAGCCAGGGTACTATGTGCCGGGCAGTCATCCATTTGGTACGAAACTTCCTGATTTTCCCTGGCGGCATCATGTAAAGTAGGTAAAATATGATCTTCAAGTAGTTCCAAAAAATATTCTGCATTTAAATTTCGTGTAAGAAATAATGGCCCGATAATATTTTCTCCGAAAATCCCAGCCCATACATTAACTTTTTGTGGATATAATAATAATAATAATAATAATAATAAATCGACTTTTATTAAAAGAATGTTACAAAAATTACAATTACGATAAAAAGAGCTATAAAAAAACACAATGAACCCAAGGCGAGATTTAGCTGTAATAGCTATTCTTACATCTAACCTTAGGTAGCTGTGAGTTGATTAAAATTAATTCACTAATCCAAATACAAATGCACACAATAACAGAATAATAATAATGATGTTAACTTAAACTATTTCAAACTATAAGTATATAAACACAAATATCTACTGTGATTCTAATAAAAGACGCCTATACCGGGTTTTGAATACTTGCGGCGCAAGTGACTTAAGTTCATTGCTGAGTTTATTGTAAATATGAGTAGCTTGATAGCTGAAGCATTTTCTAAACAAAGCCGTCGAGTGTTTAGGGATGGTAAAGAGACCCTTATTACGGGTGTCCCTGTGATGAGTTGAGCTTCTCGGAGTCAACAAATTATAGAGGAAGGAAGGAGTACCAGAAAGCATTATTTTGTAGACAAACCCTGCAAAATGGAGATCTCTTCGGCCACTCATATTGATCCACTTGAGCTGACGAAGTGAATCCGTTATATGGTCATACTTTCGCAGCGAGCAAACAAAACGACAACAAGAATTCTGCACTCTCTGGATCTTTTTCTTTTCGAGGAGATTGAGAAAGGGACCATAAACAAAGGAACAATAATTAAAGTGGGACAGAACCAATGACTCAGTTAACATCTTTCTAAGTCGCTTTGATAAGATGTGTCTATTAGCATACAACATCTTGAGACTGTGAAAAGCTTTTTGAGTTGTTTTGTTAACCTGGTCCATAAACCTTAAATTGGAGTCAATCCAAACTCCCAAAGACTTTGCGACGTTTCTTACAGGTAAAGGTATACCCTCAATATGCAGCTGCAGAGCCCTATCAACGCTTTGCACTCTACGCCCTCCAAGAACAACCACCACAGACTTCTCGGGGTTTAAAATTAAATTGTGCTTCTTTGAACTCTCAGATATATTATGAAGCTCTCGATTGATCACAAATTCACCGATATGATGTTCTGCTGGAAAAAAACTATAACTTAGTTGTGTATCATCGGCGTAAGCCTGGTAGCTACAGCATTCGATACACTTAAGTATATCCGCCGTATATAAAATAAATAATAGTGGTCCGAGAATCGAACCCTGAGGCACCCCCGATGTAACTGGCTTCGCCAACGAGGTTTCTCCGTTCGAAACAACCCGCTGACTTCGGTTACTTAAATACGCGGAGATTAACCCTACAGCTGGCCGCTGAAAACCGTAGTATCCAAGTTTTGAACACAACAAATCGTGACTAATGGTATCAAAGGCCTTAGAGAAATCCAGGAGTACCAACGCAGACACCCTCCCAGCATCCAGGTCCCTAACAATCGAATCCAAAACTCCAGAGAGCGCAGTAGATGTACTGTAGTTCTTTCGAAAACCAGACTGAGCCTCTGGGATTAACTTATTATCATTCACGTACTTATTGATCTGGGAATATACTATCTTTTCTAGAACCTTGGACAAAACAGGGAGTAGACTTATAGGTCGGAGATCTGAATAAGACTCAGGATTAGTCACTTTCGGAATGGGCTTGATAATTGATGTCTTCCATGCGTTTGGAAAATAGCTGCGCTCCAAACAGACATTGACGATGTGAGTGATAAAGGGATATATAAATGGTGAGCAATACTGAATCATTGTACGGGTGATACCATCAGACCCAAACGCATCTGACCTGATATCACGCAATGCCCGAGTAATTTCTTCGACCGTAGCAGGGACAAATGAAAAGCCATCAACAACCAACGGATCCAAGCTGTCGTATTTACTAATCATCTCCTCGCAACTGCCCCTTTTATATACTGATGCAAAATATTCATTAATAGCATTAATGTCAAGCAGATGTCGAGGAATGTCTTTCTTACTTGAATTTCTTACATTTAGATCCGCTAGCATCCTCCACGTCTTCCTTGAATCACCCTCACTCACCACACCGCCAATGAATGCCTTCTTGCACCTGCGAACCATACTCAAAGTCAAGTTTCTCAGTGCCTTATATTGGTTCCAATTCTCATCAGATTTTGAGGTATTATAGGTTGCTAACGCATTATCTCGACTTCTCATCAATATTTTGAGATCCTCAGAAAGCCAAGGAGCCCGAGGTTTAGTAACACGAGCCGTTTTAAGTGGAGCATGCCGATCAAAGATATCTAAAATTAGTTCATTAAAATGCTGAATTTTGTGCTCAACGTCATAGATGTAAAAAATATCATCGAGAGGTAGTAAAGTTAAATCATTATGAAATAGGGTAAAGTTAAAGCGCTTAAAATTTCTATAGGTGACAATTTTAGGTTCAAATTTAACTATCTTAACATTGAGTTCACAGAGGACCATCTTTCGATTAGAAATAAAGATAGGATCTAGCTGTTGGGATTTTACTTTACTTTTAACTTTAGAACATACTTTATTAATAAAACAACAAAATAGTACAAGCTAAGTATAACACAACATTAACGTCACCATGTTTTTTTTTACTCTACAACAATTCTGATCTTTACTACTCTTATTACTCTAACTAATCTTTCCTGTCAAGTATAATTATACAACCAGTAAAGCATATTAACATTAAGGTAAGTTCACACGTAACCTACTAATTTTGTCAATTACCTTTTTATTTCTCAACACCTTCTCCTAATTGCCAAAATTTACTCCTGGTTTTACAATGAAAATCCTAGTCTTAAATTAGAAAATATTAACTACATTTAAGATTACACATAATATTAGGAATATAAATCATAACATTTTAACTTCTTATTTAAATACAAACATAATTTCGTTTTTAAGATTTTGAAATTTAACACCCCCTAAAGGCTTAGTAAAAATGTCCGCTAGTTGACTATCAGTCTGACAATAATTTACTTTTATTATGCCTTCAGTTATCTTTTCATTAATAAAATGGTATCGAACATCAATATGTTTAGACCTTTTGCTAAACTGACCATTTTTCATTATAGTAATCGCACTCTGATTATCTACTCTTAAATCTACACTCACTTTATCACTTATTATTCCTTCTATCACTGCCTTCAAATAAAGCAGTTCTTTGGTACATTCCGCTGCTGCTATAAACTCTGATTCAGTGCTGGAAAGGGATACGATGGGTTGTTTCCTTGATGACCAAGCTATAGGTCCTCCACAATAAAATATTACATAACCTGTCGTACTCTTTCTGGTACTTACATCGCCTGCAAAATCACTGTCACAATATGCTATTATTTCTTTGTAGTCTGATTTTTTCTTGAAAGTAATACCTTCATTTTTCGTTCCACTCAAGTATCGAAGAATTCTTTTTGTATTAGTAATATCAACATCTGTTGGTTTTTCCATCTTTCTACTACAGATGTTTACTGAAAACGAAATATCAGGCCTAGTTTTGTTAGTTAAGTATAACAAACTGCCGATTATTTCTCTATATGGACATTTTTGATCTGCGGTTATGATGTCATTGTTCTGTTTTGAGATTTCAATCATTGGTGTACTGACTGACTTACAATTTTCCATACCAAAATTGTTTAAAATTGTTTCTGAGTATTTAACTTGACTTAGTATTATTTCATCCAGATTTCTTGTAATTTCTATGCCTAGAAATAATTTTGGATTATTATTAGCTACCATCTGAAACTCGGTATTCAACTGTTTTAGCAAATCTAACATTTCTTCTTCATTTGAACCAAAGATAATTCCATCATCAACATATATAACTGGCTTCGCCAACGAGGTTTCTCCGTTCGAAACAACCCGCTGACTTCGGTTACTTAAATACGCGGAGATTAACCCTACAGCTGGCCGCTGAAAACCGTAGTATCCAAGTTTTGAACACAACAAATCGTGACTAATGGTATCAAAGGCCTTAGAGAAATCCAGGAGTACCAACGCAGACACCCTCCCAGCATCCAGGTCCCTAACAATCGAATCCAAAACTCCAGAGAGCGCAGTAGATGTACTGTAGTTCTTTCGAAAACCAGACTGAGCCTCTGGGATTAACTTATTATCATTCACGTACTTATTGATCTGGGAATATACTATCTTTTCTAGAACCTTGGACAAAACAGGGAGTAGACTTATAGGTCGGAGATCTGAATAAGACTCAGGATTAGTCACTTTCGGAATGGGCTTGATAATTGATGTCTTCCATGCGTTTGGAAAATAGCTGCGCTCCAAACAGACATTGACGATGTGAGTGATAAAGGGATATATAAATGGTGAGCAATACTGAATCATTGTACGGGTGATACCATCAGACCCAAACGCATCTGACCTGATATCACGCAATGCCCGAGTAATTTCTTCGACCGTAGCAGGGACAAATGAAAAGCCATCAACAACCAACGGATCCAAGCTGTCGTATTTACTAATCATCTCCTCGCAACTGCCCCTTTTATATACTGATGCAAAATATTCATTAATAGCATTAATGTCAAGCAGATGTCGAGGAATGTCTTTCTTACTTGAATTTCTTACATTTAGATCCGCTAGCATCCTCCACGTCTTCCTTGAATCACCCTCACTCACCACACCGCCAATGAATGCCTTCTTGCACCTGCGAACCATACTCAAAGTCAAGTTTCTCAGTGCCTTATATTGGTTCCAATTCTCATCAGATTTTGAGGTATTATAGGTTGCTAACGCATTATCTCGACTTCTCATCAATATTTTGAGATCCTCAGAAAGCCAAGGAGCCCGAGGTTTAGTAACACGAGCCGTTTTAAGTGGAGCATGCCGATCAAAGATATCTAAAATTAGTTCATTAAAATGCTGAATTTTGTGCTCAACGTCATAGATGTAAAAAATATCATCGAGAGGTAGTAAAGTTAAATCATTATGAAATAGGGTAAAGTTAAAGCGCTTAAAATTTCTATAGGTGACAATTTTAGGTTCAAATTTAACTATCTTAACATTGAGTTCACAGAGGACCATCTTTCGATTAGAAATAAAGATAGGATCTAGCTGTTGGGATTTTACTTTACTTTTAACTTTAGAACATACTTTATTAATAAAACAACAAAATAGTACAAGCTAAGTATAACACAACATTAACGTCACCATGTTTTTTTTTACTCTACAACAATTCTGATCTTTACTACTCTTATTACTCTAACTAATCTTTCCTGTCAAGTATAATTATACAACCAGTAAAGCATATTAACATTAAGGTAAGTTCACACGTAACCTACTAATTTTGTCAATTACCTTTTTATTTCTCAACACCTTCTCCTAATTGCCAAAATTTACTCCTGGTTTTACAATGAAAATCCTAGTCTTAAATTAGAAAATATTAACTACATTTAAGATTACACATAATATTAGGAATATAAATCATAACATTTTAACTTCTTATTTAAATACAAACATAATTTCGTTTTTAAGATTTTGAAATTTAACACCCCCTAAAGGCTTAGTAAAAATGTCCGCTAGTTGACTATCAGTCTGACAATAATTTACTTTTATTATGCCTTCAGTTATCTTTTCATTAATAAAATGGTATCGAACATCAATATGTTTAGACCTTTTGCTAAACTGACCATTTTTCATTATAGTAATCGCACTCTGATTATCTACTCTTAAATCTACACTCACTTTATCACTTATTATTCCTTCTATCACTGCCTTCAAATAAAGCAGTTCTTTGGTACATTCCGCTGCTGCTATAAACTCTGATTCAGTGCTGGAAAGGGATACGATGGGTTGTTTCCTTGATGACCAAGCTATAGGTCCTCCACAATAAAATATTACATAACCTGTCGTACTCTTTCTGGTACTTACATCGCCTGCAAAATCACTGTCACAATATGCTATTATTTCTTTGTAGTCTGATTTTTTCTTGAAAGTAATACCTTCATTTTTCGTTCCACTCAAGTATCGAAGAATTCTTTTTGTATTAGTAATATCAACATCTGTTGGTTTTTCCATCTTTCTACTACAGATGTTTACTGAAAACGAAATATCAGGCCTAGTTTTGTTAGTTAAGTATAACAAACTGCCGATTATTTCTCTATATGGACATTTTTGATCTGCGGTTATGATGTCATTGTTCTGTTTTGAGATTTCAATCATTGGTGTACTGACTGACTTACAATTTTCCATACCAAAATTGTTTAAAATTGTTTCTGAGTATTTAACTTGACTTAGTATTATTTCATCCAGATTTCTTGTAATTTCTATGCCTAGAAATAATTTTGGATTATTATTAGCTACCATCTGAAACTCGGTATTCAACTGTTTTAGCAAATCTAACATTTCTTCTTCATTTGAACCAAAGATAATTCCATCATCAACATATATAACACATATAACGACCTCTCATAGAACCATCTTCAAGTGCTGATAGAATTCAGCGACATAAACGAAAAATGTCAAGGATTCACGTCCAGAATAATAACTAACTCTCCTCTTTTTAATAGTTGTAATAAATTAAATATACTATTTAAAAACAAAAAAACTCTACCTCCAAAAACTCGATACAAGACCTAAAAAATAACGTACAAAATTTAATAAACAACATACCCGAAGGTGTAACAAATGCTTCAAATACGGCGTCTTTACGAAAAAAAATCAAACAGAAAATCAAAACAAAAAATTAAGTACTGAGGCGAGGGAACCTCACTGGCCATTATAGCTCATAAAATGCTCTAATACAGGAAATTAAAACATTAATTTCAAAACAGGAGTCGAACCGTTGGGATCTGAAAATTAAAGACCTGAACATGGTGATCCACTCTGTGTACAAATTTACACGTATACTAAAGAAAGGTAGCAGGAAACCTGCAACTTATATAAAAGATACTGTAAACAAGAAAATCCTAGTGAAAGTGAAAGTTAGATCCGAAAAGGTTAGTCGCTGGGTACCTTTTAGGGGCACTTTAGGTTAAGAAGATCGTCAGCATACTCAATTTATTTGAAAAACGGTTTTGTCGTGACCAAATTATTAAGACAGGGAGAAGAAAGATTGCTCCTACAATGAAGATTAAAGAGGAAATTTAAGAAAATATATAAACCCTTTTTCCTACAAACGTGTTAAGAATACAATTTTTAACACCCCCAGCCTTAAAAATGTTACTTTAACGCATACTATTAAAAGTTAAATGTCAAATTTTGTAACTAAACGTAAAAAAACGTACTAAGCCAACAACGGTTATTAAGTTTTATTGACAAATAATGTCAACTTTGATAATTTTATATACGATGCGATATAAAACTATCTGCTTCCAATTTATTAAACATTCTAAAAATTTAATTTGTAACTGTGTCATTGGCGTTTGTAGAAAAGATATTGTATGATATTTGGGTCAAAGGTATTTTAAAGGCACTCATTTAAATTGCAGAATTTGCTTCGCACTTTCAAATCCAAGGCTTAAAACTATACTTTCAATATTTATGTCATAAATATCTAATAAATTTAAAAGGTAATAGTTTCAATACTCTTGCTAAGTGGGAGAAGAAACTTTTTTCGTTCTAATTAAAGTTTGGGTGACGTTAGGAAGTAAATTCCTTTTAACAGTTTTTCTTAAATAAAATCTTCATTATGAAGTCAAAGCTAAATTAAGCTACTACGAAACCAAAAATTAGTATAACTTTAAGGCTATTGGAATTGAACCTCAAAAGCTACCTTTGGGCTTATATCCCGAATTTGTCCAATATTATCTGATATGAGTATTCTACGAATGATATATCATATCTTGCTCCTATCTGTGATAGAAATGGAAATTGATGACTTCATTTTAATATTTGCAGTATAGTGTAGATAATCCATGAAAATACATTTTCATTTATATTATTTTCTTTTGACTTTAGCATGACTGAGTTGCTTATATTAAAACTGAGTCCAGAATAGGATTCAATTAAACGATACTAAATAAATTAAAAAACAAGAGAAACACATTGTTAAAATATTTTAATATCATCATCCAGTAACTAATATACTACCTTGCTTAGTATATTAGTACGAGTAATAAAATACAATAACACTGAATACTGAAAGATTCTCTGTATATATGTAAAGTGATACGATATATAAGATTTTTCATATCACCCTTAAGTGATGCGAAAGATAAGAGAAAATATATATTATTTTAGGAGAACGATGGAAGGAAATGAGAAATACTCTTTCACCAACTTTCACCAGCGCTAAAATTAAGAGTATTTACCTTTTAATGCTGGAGTTGGCAAATAACTTCGTAGAACATCTTTTGGAGAAAAATGATGAAATTATTGAAATGGAAATGAAAGATGCCTATTCAAGGTAAGTTAAAAACTTAATGAGTATGAATTTTTTTTGTTAAGATAGATAGATACAATTATAAATGCCCGAAATTTTCTGCTGTATCAATAATAGATACAGCTAAAACTTTGAACAGATAGTGATGAGGGTTAACAACTATTCTAAAATATCTATAAAGATAACTGAAAAATGCAATTAATTGTTGATTAAAAGTATCTCTCAATGCACTCAGTAAAATATACATATTATACACCAAGCAGCTACCGATGAACGAGGATTAGATGCCGCAAGTTATTGAGCCACTCGCTTGCCGACATTACCCTGATGGAGAGTGGGTAAGTGATCTGACAAGGTTTCTTCCTAGTATAAATCGATATTTTGAAGATATTTCGGATACTTCAGATAAGCCAATTTACAAATTGTTTTGTGAAAATTACAGTACTTCACCTCTCCTGCCATGAAATAGAGACCCAACGGTTAAAGAGGTGAAGAAAAAGTATAGTCTTATTTACAAAAGAAACATATAGTTAAACAAGATTTAGCTATATCGATACAGTAGAAAAGGTAACTATTTGTACTAATGGCGGGTATAACTTTATTCAAACGTATGTATTAGAAGTCTGATTAAAATTTGATCATACATTTTTACCACATCAAATTTATCTGACTATTTCCCTCATATACTGTAACTACAATGCGCTTTTCACTTGATTTTCGGTGAAAATCAGCCCTCGGTCGCGATTGAGCTGAAAATTGCACTCTTCTGGTTTTTCATTGCTGGTTACCTACGAGAATAACCGTCACTGCCACAACAAGTTGAAATTTCTGCTTTGACAATTTCGCGTCAATTTATCAAAATGATTCAGGAAATAGTCTAAAAAATATATTTCGTGCATGTAAAATGGCTTGATAATCATGCACTCAGATTTGTTGCCCTAAAGAAACAGCTTTCATGCATTTTTATTGTTATTTACCTTAAAAAGTGCCCTCCCTTCGGTCGGGCACTTTTTGGTAAATAACAATGAAAATGCATTCAAGCTGTTTCTAGGGCAACAAACCTTCATGCGTGATTTTCAGCAATTTTACATGCACTTAACATATTACTATTGATTATTTACCTCATCCATTATAAAAGCGGGTTGATTTTCACCTGAATATTCAGCGATAATCACCCGCTCTCCGGTGAAAATCACCCTTGTCAAAAGTGAAAATCTCACCCGTCAGAAATCCAGCGATAATCTCCCGCTCTCCGGTGAAAATCACCCTTGTCAAAAGTGAAAATCTCACCCGTCAGAAATCGTTAGTTTTTTATTTGGTAAATAATCTTCAAAATACATTTCGGGATTGGGAAATAATCAGAAAATCATTCTCAGATTTTTTGCCATTAGGAAATCGCTTTCCACGGCAAAAAATCTTCGGAATGATTTTCGATAATTTCCCTATCCCTTAATATTATTATATTACTACAGATAATTAAATCAGTATTGTTATCTATTTTCTATGGAAACAGTTTTGAAATATGATATAGAGATATAAAATTAATAACAAAAGAGTATTGAACAGAAGGGTTAGAAATATGGAAGCGGAAGGTACATGGAAATTAGAAATTCCAAAAGTTCTATTAGGAATAAAATAGAACTTCATAGGTAAACGCATCAGCTTTAATTCACAAAATAATTATTATGATAATCTTGGTGTATAAAATAAATTTTAATTTTTAATGGAAAAGAAATTGAATCAGTAAAAGTGGATGCTATAAGGGTTTAGTTAAACATGCCCCTAAAAATACGCCGGAAGAGTCCCTTAAAGTGGGCACCCTAAAGGTTGATTTTTCAAATATCTCCGAGTAGGTATTAACTAACCATATCAATGGGAAAACGCGCTGGATAGTAGGTATATCTATTTGTTTTTTTTTCATAGGAGCGTCACGTGCAGGAAGCACTAGATATTTATGGCTCCAATTTTTTCATTTCTTAATTTACCTAGTTAAGAAAATATTATAAATTTTATATTTTTCATACATTTTTGTAAAGAAAATATACTGCTATTGTCTTGATAGAACCCACTGTGTTCAGGTACAATGGATTTGAAAATAAATGTCATTTAAGAAAGCAATAAAAGTTAAAAGAAAATATTTACATATAACTTAATAGTTAACAACTTTACCTTCACATTAGCTTGTTCAGGCACCTTTAATACAAAACTGCGAAGATTCTGGACATCTGATCTCAATCAGTGTCACATAAAAATTATATAAAAAAATATATTGGCAACACTTTCTTTTCTTGAAGTTAAGTTAATGTGAAACATAAAGAATACTAAATTTATTGGAAAACTAAACACCCCCCCCCCTTTCTCCGCCTACCCTCTTCCTGGAATGTATGGATATTTGAAAAAATATTGTAAAACCTACCTCTTGTTATAAATAAATGTCTCGATTTTTAGTAAAAGAAAACCAAACTTAACCAATATTATGTTAATAATTATAATAAAATTATGGTGTCTAAAAAACATTATTTACTTTTTAGATTTGCAAATGACGTTATAGCCTCAACAGCTTTCGGGGTCCAAGTGAATTCCTTCAAAGACAAAGATAATACTTTTTACAAAATGGGTAAAAAGCTAACAGACTTTACAGGTATATGGACAATGATCAAACTCTTGGGACATCAATGCTTGCCTAAATTATTTAGGGTAATTATTAATAATTATTAATAATAATAACAATAAGTAACTTGTTTTCTATGCAAGAAATATACGTAATCGTTTTTTTTTTTGTGGAAGAACAGGTTTTTATATACTATCTTACTAAATGCACTATATTAAATTACACTTATGATACTATTTACAGGGCCTCCTCTAACAATTAAACAGCGTCTGCTGATTCCAATGTTAAATATTTAAAAATTATTTTAAATAAAAGATTTAGGAATGAACCTAAATCGACAAAAATAGTTTTAAGAAAATAGTAAGCAAATTAATTAACGACCATTCCTAAATTTCCACGTTATGACTCTATATGCAAGAACCCTTAATCAACGACAAAACCAAAAATATATGCCTAAATTAAAAAAGCATAATATTTGTTTACAAACTTCGGCGGTTTTCAGTATTTTATTTAGAAGTAGAAGAGGAAATGCATATCATTGTTTGTCATCATTTAAAATAAAAAACGGACAGGTTCATGATTTAGAATAGGAAATATATACTAAAACGGAGTTGTCTGAATAATATTTTGCGTCAAGAACAGGCCAGCTCCGGAGCTATCTGTTTCTTGTTGAAAATTACAGATGGAGCTGTTCCAAAACCAGGGCACAGTTTTTTACCCTGCGGCTAGTGTTTTGGCCTAACTGAAAAAGAACAGAGTAAAAAACAAGTGGTTTATACGCTTAAAGGTTGGGGAGATTTGATAAATAATACGTCTAAAAAATATACTGTCGTAAAAGTTACTACGAAGTATCGCATTTTCAAGTATGGGAAAAACTAGTGTGGTATAGTGCAGTATTAAAATAGACATAACATTGTTTTCTGGACTATTTTTTTAAAAGCATCTATTCTATACTCATTACCATCTGAAAAACTTTATAAGAACCATCCTCTACCCATCAATCCAAAAGAAAACTTAAAAAGGTTCGGCCTCTGGCTAAGTGGGTAAGAACGATAAGTGGTTTTTCGATTTTGTATTTAATGTCGTTGGTCCTGAAATACCTCAGAAAAACCTGGATAGCGATGAAGAGGATGTAGAAGTTGAGATATTTTAAACTTAGGTGCTGCTTTTTTAAGTTTATTATTAAATGGACAAGTTTTTGGTCATGTAATGAGTGTTGTTGTTTTGGGACAAGAAAAACCGAAAACTTCATTTAAAAAAAGTATTTTTTAACAGAAAACAGTAAATTTATATACTTTTTTATAACAAGAATGTTTTATATTATCATCATCTTTTTTCTAAAATAGCTATTTGTGTTAAGAGCGCAAGGTGATACATCTGAGCGAGAAGTTTGACTATCTGGCGAGAGCGGCAATATCACTTTGCGCTCGAATTATACACATCATTTTCTCTACAACCGGTGTTATTGTAAAACCCCTTAGCGCTTACATTCAAAATTGGTTTGTCAGGCTATGGTCAAGGTAATCAGGCGAGCGTGTACTTTGGTTACTTTGTCGCTCGGCGAATGGCAAAGTGAACGAAACGCTAGTGCTACTGTGTGCTTCTTTTGAAAGCGCGAAACTGTACTTGGCGCTCGGTTGTAGGCAAAAAATGTACTTTCTGGTTCGTTAAGTTTTCTGACTTTAAAAAACACTTTTTTGAAAATACTGTAAAATTTATGATAATGGAGTTGACCGGTTTTTGCACTAAGCCCTTCAATTATTAAAATATGCACATTTTTAAAATTTGAACATTTAGGTTTTAAGGGAATTTAAATGAATTAAATAGAACTATTTGCCTAAAGATTTGTAAATTACATGAAGTGAAATCTCTAACAAATAACTATGTCACATTTTTACGGTGTAAATGCAATATTTACGATATCATTGAACTAAAACTTGACTTCTTCGATGATGTGATTTTTCAAAGGCTACTCTTCAAAACCTGCATTTCTGTAATGTTAGTAAACACTTTCGACACAGAATAGAAAAAAATATGAATTTATATACAGTGTGTCCCGCTTTTCATGAATACACCCTAATATCTCAGTTATTAATAATGAAATTTTGGTGGTAATTATATGTTGGAAAAATAAAGTATTTGGCATAGTGAACATTTTTATTTACCATTGGCGGGCGGTGTTGGTGGGGTAAAAAAGGCTTTTTTTTTGGAAAAGGATATTAGGGCTTATTTTAGATAACTGTTTCTATCAGATTTAGAATCAGCATCCCCAAAAACCCCTTAATTCATATTTTCAAAATCTCAATTACCCTAATTACGATTTATTTTTTTTCAAAATTTTGCTAAGATACACGCGCTCTGTTACCGTTGGCATGCTGACCTATTTTGTTTTTAAACAAATTAAGCAAAGAGTGCTTTGAAACAAAAATTTACAGTCCTTGCAACCGGGGATGACATTGAAAATGCCGAAGCAGAGTGCAACGCTTGTGACTATTGTGAGATTTGAGATCTGCGAAAACTCATAGATTTGAATGTAATATTTAGGTAGCTGATATAAGTTTTATTCATTCATAATATAGAAAATAGTAAAATAAAGGTTATAAACTCTAACGCGCCTCTAAGGTATGGTTTCTCTGGAGCAGTCAGCGGCCGCGGCTGGCGTTCGCGATTAGTAGCTCGGTACTGGTTTAATGCAATTTGTATGTACACGGTTTCACTGCCGCAGCTCAGCGACACAGCGTTCGCCGTCAATTGCAGCGGCTGCGTTCGGACTGCTAGAGAGACCAGTCCAACCGCAATCGCTCAGCAGAATGCCACCGTTTTCGCCAATTGCTGACGAGTGTTTGATAGAGGAGGTGCAAAAGTACCCCCCTTTATACCACTATGAGAACGAAAATTACAAAAATGTTGTAATGAAAGAAAATGCATGAAAAAAAGTGGCAGCAAGTGTAGGGAAGGACGGTAAAGTGTACAAAACCATTCTGTTTATTTTTCAGCATTACATTACAAAGCTTATAATAATTAGGGTAGACTGGGGCAAGTGCGAAGCCCTTTTTAATAGTTCAAGTTTATTTTCTTCCTACTTTAAATATACAATATTTATAAAAGTGTCTTTTTAAGAAAGTCTTCTTCTTTGTATGCCTATCCGGGTCGGATGCTGGCGACCATCTGAATGATCATAATTTTGTTGACTGCTTCCCTGAACAGTCCCGTGGTTGACTTTCCGAACCAGACTCTTAGGTTTTTCAACCATGAGATTCTCCTTCTTCCTGGTCCTCTGCTCCCGTAAACTTTACCTTGTAGGATGCATTGGAGGAGATGGTATCGATTTTCATTGCGCATTATGTGCCCAAGATATTCTAATTTCCTGCATTTAACGGTGTAAAGGACCTCACGTTCTTTCCCCAGGCGTCGTAGGATTTCTTCATTGGTCACCCTCTGCGTCCACGATACTCTCAGCATCCTTCGATACAGCCACATTTCGAAGGCTTCCAGCTTCCTCTCAGTAGCAGCAGTCAGTGTCCAAGCCTCTACTCCGTAGTACAAAACAGAAAAGACGTAGCATCTTAACAACCTGATCTTGAGGTTTATGTTCAAGTCATGGCTCTTGAAGCATTTTGTCATTTGATTGAACACTGCTCTGGCCTTCTCTATCCTGCATCTGATTTCCTGTGAATGGTCCCACTCTTCATTAACACAGGTACCCAGGTATGTGTATTTTTGTACTCTTTCCACACGTTTTCCATTTATAATTAGGTGGTCATCCGGGATATTTCTTTTACTGATGATCATTAATTTGGTTTTGTCAACATTTATATCGAGACCATATTGCTGACTGATCAGTGTGATTTGTGTCATCAGGTTTTGCAGATCGTCTAGGTTATCTGTGAACACGACGGTGTCATCTGCATATCTTATGTTGTTCAGCCTCTGTCCATTCAGGTTCACCCCCGCCTCGCTATTCTCCAGCGCCTCACGAAAGATTTAAGAAAGTAGTAGTTTAATATGTTTACTTTTCATACTACATAAGGCACTCATGATTTATTTTTGAGATCTTGAGATTTGAATGACTATTTATTTTTGTACCGAAATTTTACACTTACCCCAAAAAGGGAAAGTGTATAATCGGAATACAATTTTCATGCATGTTCGCAGAAGTGGTAATGGGAAAGTGTAAATGAAGTTTTTCCACTACTAACCTATAACATCGCCATTATTGACCGATTATTAACGTTAGAAATCGTTTTTCTCTACCTTATAAGTTATTATTGCCCATGGTCAATAATAAGGCATTAAAATCCATTATTGACCGATCTTCAAGAATTTATTTGAACGCAGTCAAGCGGCAATAAAACTAAAAGGCCCTGGGCAACAGGGTTGAATTTAGTTTACCGGTGATTTTCGCAATATTGCATTGTATCGTTTGGTGTTATTTTTTGTTATCAATATTTTGACATAAATATTTGTGTTTTTGACCATTGTATTTGTATGTATATAGGGTGCTTCAAAAGTACTAACCTGAACCTGTGTCTGGAGTTGCCCCGTTTTTGATGTACAGGGTGTTAAATTTTTTTTAAAAAAATCGTTTTTTTTTATTATTTTTGTAAGTATCCTTTTCCCGATTTTATTGCAATTTGGTACCGTCATTCATAATGATAAGAGGCTTAATTTGCCCTAACCAGATTAAATTTATTAAGTCCAGTGGCGTCCCGGGAAACACTTAACGGATATTATTGACAAAAAAATGCACGCCACTGACTTTTTCTAATTTTGATATTTTTTCGGATATACCAATTAATGATACAATTTTAAAATGTTTTGATACTTTGACGTCTTAATCAAATTGATTTGTTTACTTGGTATGCTGCAGCTTTGATTTAAATATGGTATAGTATAAATTCAAGTGTTAATATGACGTTTGTCGAAATGGAGGAATTTGGGCTAACATCTCCTCTTCGTCTTCTTCCTCCAACAACAGCATGCAACTAATGTTATCGGCATTCATTATAAATCACATAAGCGCTTTCACTACGAAATACGAATATGATCGAAAGCGCGCTCCAGCTGCGCCAGCCAAACCACCCTGTGGCGACGGCCGATTGCTCCGCTCGATCGCGAACGCCAGCGGCACCCG